>CM067063.1:16072932-16672932 GCA_033980235.1 Diadema setosum
TTTTGCATGCACGCTCAATATAACTTCAAGGTGCCTATATCACATTCTTTTCTTTGTCGATCACAGATGACCGACATCTGATGACCCCAGGCGTATCACCTAACTCGTCAGTGTGACGAGTTTCATGTCTCGTTTTTTATTCTTCTTTCTTTCTGGACAATTTTGTGTCGTCAATATCTCAACAATGACATTACGGAATGACATGAAATTTTCAGTCAACATGTCTCATAACAATATCTAGCCACAATAAGGTTTTCATGACAGTAACATATCTATGACGTCATTTAGGCGCCATTTTGTGATTTTCGGACCTTGTCACATGATCGATCATAACTTCATAACTAGATGTCATTTCTGCGTCATTTTCGGTGGACATAAAGTTCAGGTCACGCTCTATCTTACTTACTAACGCTAGTTACCCAGGTCTTCATTACGCGCGCGTTCGCGCGCGTCAAAATTTTAAAAGGCTCAAAACGACTTCCCAATGGGAAATCTCGAAGTTTCAGACAATTTTAAGCATTTCAAACATTTTCTCGCGTGCGCGTCCGTCCGCGCAATTTCGCGCGCAGAGGGCGTAACCAACATGAAAATGCAATTTTTTTTGACTGATTTGGATTCCTGATACTTTGAGTAACAATATCCACTGATTTCCGATCGATGTTGACCTATAACAAAGGAATGCGCTGGCGTCAAAGTTGAAATTTCGTGTGCGCGTCTATGTGGAAATATAGCGAAAAACATGTCTTTGTTTATTTCGCAATAGCTCTTTAAAAAGTCCGTTGACCCTATGTTTTTATTGCATATTACAAAAGCATATGAATTGGAAATAACGTTTCAAGTATCAATATTTCCCGAAATACATTATGACGTCATCATATCATCATCTGAAATCAAAAAAGTGGAATTAATTTTTTTGAGGTACTGTTTCCAACATTCATTTGCTCGTATCTCTGTTGTTTAAGCTCAATATTATCCTAAATTCACATATGTTGTACTTTTAACATTTGCCTTTCAAGTCCATGTCATGGTTTTGAAATTTGATGACGTTATCATACTTTAAATTGTGATTAAAAGTAAAGATGCAAAATCGGACAAGTTTACGTGTTATGTCTACGGGAAGTGATTTTTTTTAAAACCATCCATTGACTTCACAACGTTTAAGCACCTTTATCTCAGCTGATTTTGCTTCATTTCCTCTGAAATTTAAGTATGTTGTAGCTGAGACAATAAGCTGCAGTAATCATGCATTTTGTTCTTTGAAATCTTCTCATGAGGTTGACAATTTTGCAGTTTAAAACTGAAAATGAGAATGGAATGTGGACGAATCGATTCCTGATTCATCTTTCACATACATAAGTTTACGTTCCTCATATTTTCTCGTCGAGACGTATGGCCGAGTGGTTAAAGGCGCCGTCTCAGAGACGTGAGGTTGCACTCGTGCGGGTTCGAACCCCACAAGATCACGAAACAAAATACCTAGCTATTTTACTTTTTTTTTCTTCAATGGTGTATTACACATTCGTCCATGTAGAAATTACGTTCGTATATAAACGCACCTATATACACACACACACACACACACACACACACAATATCCCTCTGTTTTGTGTTGGAGACCACATTGCTTCGACTGCTGCAGAATGTTGCATCCTGACTCTGTCAAATAGTATGTAATGACGACAACGGAGGTGTTGTACTTTGAGCAATTGTCTTTCAAGTCCATGTCATTGTTTTGTACTTTGATGACGTCATCACACTGAAAATTGTGATTAAAGGCAAGGTATCAAAATCAGCCGATTATAGGTTTTATGTCTGCGGGACGTATTTTTCCGAAATTGCCAGAAATGGCACAGCGACCTCAGTCGTTACAAGGCCGCATTTCCTTCTAGCAATGCAATACATGTTCACGCGGCCACAATTGTTGAGTGGGCATTGACTTTTTCCCCCTGTAATATCTATACATTTTTTTTCGGCCTTAGCGTTTCCGTGGATGTCCCGTGGCCGAGTGGTTAGAGAAACCGTTTTGCATGCACGCTCAATATAACTTCAAGGTGCCTATATCACATTCTTTTCTTTGTCGATCACAGATGACCGACATCTGATGACCCCAGGCGTATCACCTAACTCGTCAGTGTGACGAGTTTCATGTCTCGTTTTTTATTCTTCTTTCTTTCTGGACAATTTTGTGTCGTCAATATCTCAACAATGACATTACGGAATGACATGAAATTTTCAGTCAACATGTCTCATAACAATATCTAGCCACAATAAGGTTTTCATGACAGTAACATATCTATGACGTCATTTAGGCGCCATTTTTTGATTTTCGGACCTTGTCACATGATCGATCATAACTTCATAACTAGATGTAATTTCTGCGTCATTTTCGGTGGACATAAAGTTCAGGTCACGCTCTATCTTACTTTTTAACGCTAGTTACCCAGGTCTTCATCACGCGCGCGTTCGCGCGCGTCAAAATTTTAAAAGGCTCAAAACGACTTCCCAATGGGAAATCTCGAAGTTTCAGACAATTTTAAGCGTTTCAAACATTTTCTCGCGTGCGCGTCCGTCCGCGCAATTTCGCGCGCAGAGGGCGTAACCAACATGAAAATGCAATTTTTTTGACTGATTTGGATTCCTGATACTTTGAGCAACAATACCCACTGATTTCCGATCGATGTTGACCTATAACAAAGGAATGCACTGGCGTCAAAGTTGAAATTCCGCGCGCGTGTCTTTCTGCAAATATAGTGAAAAAACATGTCTTTGTTTATTTCGCCATAGCTCTTTAAATCGTCCGTTGACCCGATATTTCTATTGCATATTACAAAAGCATATGAATTGTAAATAACATTCCAAGTATCAATATTGCCAGGAAAACGCGATGACGTGATCATATCGTCATTTTGAATAAAAAAAGTGGAATTGATTTTTTTGAGGTACTGTTTCTGACATGCATTTGCTCGTATCTCTGTTGTTTAATCTCAATATTATCCCAAATTCACATATGTTGTACTTTAAACATTTGCCTTTCAAGTCCATGTCATGGTTTTGAAATATGATGACGTTATCATACTTTAAATTGTGATTAAAAGTAAAGATGCAAAATCGGACAAGTTTACGTGTTATGTCTATGGGAGGTGATTTTTTTTTAAACCATCCATTGACTTGACAACGTTTAAGCACCTTTATCTCAGCTGATTTTGCTTCATTTCCTCTGAAATTTAAGTATGTTGTAGCTGAGACAATAAGCTGCAGTAATCATGCATTTTGTTCTTTGAAATCTTCTCATGAGGTTGACAATTTTGCAGTTTAAAACTGAAAATGAGAATGGAATGTGGACGAATCGATTCCTGATTCATCTTTCACATACATAAGTTTACGTTCCTCATATTTTCTCGTCGAGACGTATGGCCGAGTGGTTAAAGGCGCCGTCTCAGAGACGTGAGGTTGCACTCGTGCGGGTTCGAACCCCACAAGATCACGAAACAAAATACCTAGCTATTTTACTTTTTTTTTCTTCAATGGTGTATTACACATTCGTCCATGTAGAAATTACGTTCGTATATAAACGCACCTATATACACACACACACACACACACACACACACACAATATCCCTCTGTTTTGTGTTGGAGACCACATTGCTTCGACTGCTGCAGAATGTTGCATCCTGACTCTGTCAAATAGTATGTAATGACGACAACGGAGGTGTTGTACTTTGAGCAATTGTCTTTCAAGTCCATGTCATTGTTTTGTACTTTGATGACGTCATCACACTGAAAATTGTGATTAAAGGCAAGGTATCAAAATCAGCCGATTATAGGTTTTATGTCTGCGGGACGTATTTTTCCGAAATTGCCAGAAATGGCACAGCGCCCTCAGTCGTTACAAGGCCGCATTTCCTTCTAGCAATGCAATACATGTTCACGCGGCCACAATTGTTGAGTGGGCATTGACTTTTTCCCCCTGTAATATCTATACATTTTTTTTCGGCCTTACCGTTTCCGTGGATGTCCCGCGGCCGAGTGGTTAGAGAAACCGTTTTGCATGCACGCTCAATATAACTTCAAGGTGCCTATATCACATTCTTTTCTTTGTCGATCACAGATGACCGACATCTGATGACCCCAGGCGTATCACCTAACTCGTCAGTGTGACGAGTTTCATGTCTCGTTTTTTATTCTTCTTTCTTTCTGGACAATTTTGTGTCGTCAATATCTCAACAATGACATTACGGAATGACATGAAATTTTCAGTCAACATGTCTCATAACAATATCTAGCCACAATAAGGTTTTCATGACAGTAACATATCTATGACGTCATTTAGGCGCCATTTTGTGATTTTCGGACCTTGTCACATGATCGATCATAACTTCATAACTAGATGTCATTTCTGCGTCATTTTCGGTGGACATAAAGTTCAGGTCACGCTCTATCTTACTTACTAACGCTAGTTACCCAGGTCTTCATTACGCGCGCGTTCGCGCGCGTCAAAATTTTAAAAGGCTCAAAACGACTTCCCAATGGGAAATCTCGAAGTTTCAGACAATTTTAAGCATTTCAAACATTTTCTCGCGTGCGCGTCCGTCCGCGCAATTTCGCGCGCAGAGGGCGTAACCAACATGAAAATGCAATTTTTTTTGACTGATTTGGATTCCTGATACTTTGAGTAACAATATCCACTGATTTCCGATCGATGTTGACCTATAACAAAGGAATGCGCTGGCGTCAAAGTTGAAATTTCGTGTGCGCGTCTATGTGGAAATATAGCGAAAAACATGTCTTTGTTTATTTCGCAATAGCTCTTTAAAAAGTCCGTTGACCCTATGTTTTTATTGCATATTACAAAAGCATATGAATTGGAAATAACGTTTCAAGTATCAATATTTCCCGAAATACATTATGACGTCATCATATCATCATCTGAAATCAAAAAAGTGGAATTAATTTTTTTGAGGTACTGTTTCCAACATTCATTTGCTCGTATCTCTGTTGTTTAAGCTCAATATTATCCTAAATTCACATATGTTGTACTTTTAACATTTGCCTTTCAAGTCCATGTCATGGTTTTGAAATTTGATGACGTTATCATATTTTAAATTGTGATTAAAAGTAAAGATGCAAAATCGGACAAGTTTACGTGTTATGTCTACGGGAAGTGATTTTTTTTAAAACCATCCATTGACTTCACAACGTTTAAGCACCTTTATCTCAGCTGATTTTGCTTCATTTCCTCTGAAATTTAAGTATGTTGTAGCTGAGACAATAAGCTGCAGTAATCATGCATTTTGTTCTTTGAAATCTTCTCATGAGGTTGACAATTTTGCAGTTTAAAACTGAAAATGAGAATGGAATGTGGACGAATCGATTCCTGATTCATCTTTCACATACATAAGTTTACGTTCCTCATATTTTCTCGTCGAGACGTATGGCCGAGTGGTTAAAGGCGCCGTCTCAGAGACGTGAGGTTGCACTCGTGCGGGTTCGAACCCCACAAGATCACGAAACAAAATACCTAGCTATTTTACTTTTTTTTTCTTCAATGGTGTATTACACATTCGTCCATGTAGAAATTACGTTCGTATATAAACGCACCTATATACACACACACACACACACACACACACACAATATCCCTCTGTTTTGTGTTGGAGACCACATTGCTTCGACTGCTGCAGAATGTTGCATCCTGACTCTGTCAAATAGTATGTAATGACGACAACGGAGGTGTTGTACTTTGAGCAATTGTCTTTCAAGTCCATGTCATTGTTTTGTACTTTGATGACGTCATCACACTGAAAATTGTGATTAAAGGCAAGGTATCAAAATCAGCCGATTATAGGTTTTATGTCTGCGGGACGTATTTTTCCGAAATTGCCAGAAATGGCACAGCGACCTCAGTCGTTACAAGGCCGCATTTCCTTCTAGCAATGCAATACATGTTCACGCGGCCACAATTGTTGAGTGGGCATTGACTTTTTCCCCCTGTAATATCTATACATTTTTTTTCGGCCTTAGCGTTTCCGTGGATGTCCCGTGGCCGAGTGGTTAGAGAAACCGTTTTGCATGCACGCTCAATATAACTTCAAGGTGCCTATATCACATTCTTTTCTTTGTCGATCACAGATGACCGACATCTGATGACCCCAGGCGTATCACCTAACTCGTCAGTGTGACGAGTTTCATGTCTCGTTTTTTATTCTTCTTTCTTTCTGGACAATTTTGTGTCGTCAATATCTCAACAATGACATTACGGAATGACATGAAATTTTCAGTCAACATGTCTCATAACAATATCTAGCCACAATAAGGTTTTCATGACAGTAACATATCTATGACGTCATTTAGGCGCCATTTTTTGATTTTCGGACCTTGTCACATGATCGATCATAACTTCATAACTAGATGTAATTTCTGCGTCATTTTCGGTGGACATAAAGTTCAGGTCACGCTCTATCTTACTTTTTAACGCTAGTTACCCAGGTCTTCATCACGCGCGCGTTCGCGCGCGTCAAAATTTTAAAAGGCTCAAAACGACTTCCCAATGGGAAATCTCGAAGTTTCAGACAATTTTAAGCGTTTCAAACATTTTCTCGCGTGCGCGTCCGTCCGCGCAATTTCGCGCGCAGAGGGCGTAACCAACATGAAAATGCAATTTTTTTGACTGATTTGGATTCCTGATACTTTGAGCAACAATACCCACTGATTTCCGATCGATGTTGACCTATAACAAAGGAATGCACTGGCGTCAAAGTTGAAATTCCGCGCGCGTGTCTTTCTGCAAATATAGTGAAAAAACATGTCTTTGTTTATTTCGCCATAGCTCTTTAAATCGTCCGTTGACCCGATATTTCTATTGCATATTACAAAAGCATATGAATTGTAAATAACATTCCAAGTATCAATATTGCCAGGAAAACGCGATGACGTGATCATATCGTCATTTTGAATAAAAAAAGTGGAATTGATTTTTTTGAGGTACTGTTTCTGACATGCATTTGCTCGTATCTCTGTTGTTTAATCTCAATATTATCCCAAATTCACATATGTTGTACTTTAAACATTTGCCTTTCAAGTCCATGTCATGGTTTTGAAATATGATGACGTTATCATACTTTAAATTGTGATTAAAAGTAAAGATGCAAAATCGGACAAGTTTACGTGTTATGTCTATGGGAGGTGATTTTTTTTTAAACCATCCATTGACTTGACAACGTTTAAGCACCTTTATCTCAGCTGATTTTGCATCATTTCCTCTGAAATTTAAGTATGTTGTAGCTGAGACAATAAGCTGCAGTAATCATGCATTTTGTTCTTTGAAATCTTCTCATGAGGTTGACAATTTTGCAGTTTAAAACTGAAAATGAGAATGGAATGTGGACGAATCGATTCCTGATTCATCTTTCACATACATAAGTTTACGTTCCTCATATTTTCTCGTCGAGACGTATGGCCGAGTGGTTAAAGGCGCCGTCTCAGAGACGTGAGGTTGCACTCGTGCGGGTTCGAACCCCACAAGATCACGAAACAAAATACCTAGCTATTTTACTTTTTTTTTCTTCAATGGTGTATTACACATTCGTCCATGTAGAAATTACGTTCGTATATAAACGCACCTATACACACACACACACACACACACACACACACAATATCCCTCTGTTTTGTGTTGGAGACCACATTGCTTCGACTGCTGCAGAATGTTGCATCCTGACTCTGTCAAATAGTATGTAATGACGACAACGGAGGTGTTGTACTTTGAGCAATTGTCTTTCAAGTCCATGTCATTGTTTTGTACTTTGATGACGTCATCACACTGAAAATTGTGATTAAAGGCAAGGTATCAAAATCAGCCGATTATAGGTTTTATGTCTGCGGGACGTATTTTTCCGAAATTGCCAGAAATGGCACAGCGACCTCAGTCGTTACAAGGCCGCATTTCCTTCTAGCAATGCAATACATGTTCACGCGGCCACGATTGTTGAGTGGGCATTGACTTTTTCCCCCTGTAATATCTATACATTTTTTTTTTCGGCCTTACCATTTCCGTGGATGTCCCGTGGCCGAGTGGTTAGAGAAACCGTTTTGCATGCACGCTCAATATAACTTCAAGGTGCCTATATCACATTCTTTTCTTTGTCGATCACAGATGACCGACATCTGATGACCCCAGGCGTATCACCTAACTCGTCAGTGTGACGAGTTTCATGTCTCGTTTAGAATGAAATTGTAGTGAATTTGGAGTTAAAATGCGGGTTTTTTTTTCACTTATTTAGGAGTGACCCCTTGGATCACTCGAAAAATCTTTGAGTGATCCCCGAGGTTGTATATTCTATATTCGGTTACAAATTCTTTCCACTGATAAACTGCTGTTAGTGGGGTTTATTACTTTCTTAGGAACTCCTCTTAAACCAAGGGCAATATTTCGATCATTCCAGTTAATTACTTCCAAATTTCTTTGACTTTGAAGTCCTAGGCCAGGACCATTATGGACACATTCCTTTTGATCAATGTGAATGCAAGTGTTATTCTGCCGGACAGGATAACTTCTATTTAGATATGAAAATAAAATAGTTATGTGAAAAGATTCCTTTCAACATTTGATCAGATTGTGAATGGAAAACTTTTTAGTACCTCTCTGAAATGGAAATGAAGTTTGTTGAGTGTAGACCCGCGGACCTCCTGATCCGGTGGAGAGCATGTTCTCTGCTTTACCATGTATATTCTATTTTTGTCCATTGCACATGCAAACTTGGATATTAAATGATCATAGCTGCCTTGAAGGTGAATTGAGAAGTCATATGCTAGTGTTCTTTATTGTTCGTTCGTCTGATGGTAAACAGCTCTGAATTGATTGTTAGAAATGAGTACAAAATGGAGACCTTTAGTTCAAAAAGGAAATACGATTTCACATCTATTCTCACCCTGAATTATACAATGTACTCTCATTAGCAGAAACCGTGGAAACAGACAAAAGATTGGTAATAATTTAATAACATCATGGGTACTGATTAAGGGGAGAGAAAAAATAGTGTGTGTGTGTGTGTGTGTGTGTGTACTCATGTAAGTGTCCAGCCGTCTGTGTGTGTAGATGCAAACAGTGATATTAACGTTTTGATTTGCCGGTTTCTTCGGAAGTGCTCCAAAGCTTTCTCATATCCGTGCATCATTTTCTCCCTTCTTGTTTTATTCAGGCATGCATTTATATTAATGCTTATATTCATTTATTCGTTATTGCCATTATTGTATTATTTATGTGCCTGTTTGATGTATCTTGTTTGATTCATTCACCGGATTTGCCGTCCCTGCCACCCGACACTTCAACGATCAGCTTAAGCCAAGGACTATCTGTGTTTAATTGTAATTACTTTACACAACCGAACCCGACCCTTTGTATATGAGGGCATGATATTCACGAAAGTCGGGTCGCGACCATCCGAAGCAAACGCGATCACCCGATGGAACGAAGCAAGCCGCACACATGTTACAAATTGTGACCTTATATCACAAAACCAACAAAGAGTCGCCGGACGTGGATTTTTAGTTAAGGGTAGATTCTGAAAGAGCAGACTTTAAGCTTTAAAATGGTGTATAACTCCATTTAAATGGACTCTGCTAACCTATCTACATATTGGAAAGAAAGCACACACTCTGGAAAGAGTGAACCGAGAAAAGAGGCTGTGAAGTACAGGGTCTGCTCAAGCGCTTTTAAAAGCTTTACCAAACCGTACTAGCTGTGCGATGAATGGGAAAAAAACCCGAAAACAAAACAAAAAACACCAAAAAACAGTATGTAATCCACCGCGGCAACAACAATGAAGGGATTCTCAGTTTAAGCTGAAATTGACCACGCTCGATTAGCACATTCGAGATCTGTTTATGATTAATTCCAATTTTCAAAGCAGTAGCGGTATCCCTTCAAAAATGATTAGAGTTGAAAGTGAACCGTGTCCAAAGGATTTTCAAGAAATGTAAAGGGACCTCTGAGACATACCTGATCTCACTACTCAACACAAACTAGAAATGTCGCTACGGCGACTGGTGTATGCCTCCGCCATAATGCATGGTTCTCCTAATAGGTCTATAGTACAATGTCTTGACAATGTGTGATGAAAGTTTCACACAATTGGCAAAATATTGAAATGACAGGTTTGCCACAAATGTGCTGAATGTTCACTTTCATAGAACTAGGTTTAATTGGATGAATGCTTAAAACGTCAGAGTGCAGGTATTTGGGGGAACTGATGATTTTTACTTGACTTTTGACCCTTTTATAAGTTTATGTATTGAGTAATTTTCAAGGTATTGAGAAAAAGTATAATTTAAGTATCAAATGGTAAAATAGTATTATCTAAACCTGGCCTTTGACCTTTGACCTCACAGTTCCAAAGAGAATCACTGTTAGGTAGAACATGCATACATATGATAATGATCTGATAATACCTTGATATGATCATGATAATACCTTGAGTTACTTTTGAGATATGGAGGAAGAAGTGCAATTTAGCACTTTCACTTGACCTTTGACCTTTTGACCTTTGACCTTTTGGCAAGAAACTTTCCACAGAATATATATTGGGTTATACATGCATACATCAAGTTTTAAAAAAATCCTTCAAGCATTGCATAAATATAAGGAAAGCAGTGATATTTTGAGGAGTTGACCTTGACCTTTGACCCCTTGACCTTTGACCCCTTGACCTTTGACCCATGACCCCCAACTTCCCTAGATAATCACTGCCCATCGGTACATGCATATATACTAAGTTCCATGAAGATACCTTGAACCATTTGCGAGATATGGAGAAAAACATGAAATTTCAACCTTTTTTTCCACAAAAAACCTGTGACCTTTGACCTTTGACCCCGTGACCCTAAAGTCCAAACAAAGTATTAACCCCCCCAGGATATACCCTCATATGAAGTTTGATGCAAAACCACCTCACGGTTCTTGAGATATCGACAAAAACAAAACGGGACGGACGTACGGACGTACGGACGGACGGACGACCCGAAAACATAATGCCTCCGGCCACTTCGTTGGCGGAGGCATGAAAAAAAAAGGTTGTAGAAAACATTACAAAAAGTCTACACGCGAACGAGGACAAACAGCTAATGAGCTATGACGTAGATCCGTCATTTGCATTCCACCTATCACAGAGGGTTGAGCGTTACAGAATAATACATATTCATGATGCAATCACGCGCCGCAAACGCTACGTTGAGCTAATGTATTAATGAAATCTAAATAGTAATAAAGACGCGCGCACCTACTGTCACGTCACAAATGTGCATACGCGCTAAGTCACGATCACGCTTTGACCCGATACGACCTCGTAAGGCCAATGACATTTAGCCAATCAGCGTAGCATATTCAAGTGAGAAGCACGCAATTGCTTTAGTGTATGAACATATTGGTGGGTTATTCACTCGGGGCTAAACTGACATGGTTTATGAATATTGAAAAGGTACCGATGGCGAAGTTTCACGAAATTCCTCCAAACTCAGTATGAATACACGTGAGTGTTTGCTGCAACTTGCTAGGCAGGTGCATTGTACAAATACAACAGGTATGGCAGTAAAATAACCCTCCAAAATGGCCTTCAGGCCAACGGCGTAAATCCGTGCTGAGGAGTGGGGGGGGGGGGGGATGATCGGCGATATTCACCATCACCATGATTACAAGCCCATAACCGAACGGGTGCAGCCAGTGGCGTACCGTGGGTCAAGACATGGGGGGGGGGGGGCACCTCATGGAAAAGTAATTTTGAGGGTGTGTACACTTGTGCGTGTGTATGTGTGTGTGCGCGTATGTGCGTGTGCTGTCAGTCTGCAAACTTAATGTGGACTGCAATACATAACGGAATGTGATACATTATGGAATGACCGTGTGAAACGACAAAATACTGGCAGCAACATCAGGAGAATTGTATAATTGCATAATGCGAGCTTGAAAATTTTGACATTTTACAGTCCCAAAACTGTCGTTTGTATCTATATTTTTTCGCTTTGGAAATTAAGGGGGGGGGCACACCGGGCGCAACTGCTGGCAATTACTGGCAGCAACATTTGTATAATGTCATAACGATTAAATGCGAGCGAGTGAAGCGAGCGAGCTTGAAAATTTTGACATTTTACACTATATTTACACTATATTTTTCACTTAGGAAATGAATGGGGGGGGGGGGACGCTCCGGGCGCAACTGCTGGCAATTACTGGCAGCAACATCAGGAGAATGGCATAACGATTAAATGCGAGCGAGCTTGAAAATTTTGACATTTTACACTTCCAAAAACTGCCGTTTGTAGCTATTTCTTTTCGCTTTGAAAATTAGGGGGCGCACCGGGCGCAACTGCTGACAATTACTGGCAGCAACATCTGTAGAATGGCATAGCGATTAAATGCGAGCGAGCTTGAAAATTTTGAAATTTTACAGTCCAAAACTGCCATTTGGTAGCTTTATTTTTTCGCTTTGAAAATGAAGGGGGGGGGGGGGAGGGGCGCACCGGGCGCAACTGCTGGCAATTACTGGCAGCAACATCTGTAAAATGTCATAACGATTAAATGCGAGCGAGGGAAGCGAGCAAGCTGGAAAATTTTGACGTTAGTCCAAAAACTGCCGTTTGTAGTTATATTTTTTCACTTTTGAATTTCTTTTTTTTTGGGGGGGGGGGGCGCACCGGACGTAGCTGCTGGCAATTACTAGCAGCATAATCAGGAGAATGGCATAGCGATTAAATGCGAGCGAGCTTGAGAATTTTGACATTTTACAGTCCCAAAATTGTCATTTCTAGCTATATTTTTTCGCTTTTTAATTAAGGGGGGGGGGGGGGGCGCACCGGGCGCAACTAGTGGCAAATACTAGCAGCAACGTCAGGAGAATGACATAACGATTATATGCGAGCGAGCTTGAAAATTTACACATTTTACAGTCCAAAAGCTGCCGTTTGTAGCTCTACTTTTTCGCTTTGGAAATTAATGGGGGGTGCACCGGGCGCAAATGCTGGCAATCACTGGCAGTGACATCAGGAGAATAGCATAACGATTAAATGCGAGCGAGCGGAGCGAGCGAGCTGAAAATTTTGACGTTTTCCAGTCTCAAAACTTCCGTTTGTAGCTATACTTTTTCGCTTTGGAAATTAAGGGGGGGGGGCGCACCCGATGCAACTGCTAGCAATTACTAGCAGCAACATCGGGAGAATGACATAACGATTATATGCGAGCGAGCTTGAAAATTTTGACATTTTCCAGTCTCAAAACTTCCGTTTGTAGCTATACTTTTTCGCATTGGAAATTAAGGGGGGGGGGGGCGCACCGGGCGCAACTGCTGGCAATTACTGGCAGCAACATCAGGAGAATGACATAACGATTATATGCGAGCAAGCGAAGCGAGCGAGCTTGGAATTTTTGAAATTTTACAGTCCAAAAACTGCCGTTTGTACTTTTTTTTCGCTTTGGAATTTAAGACGGGGGGGGGGGGATCCGCCACTGGTAGTCAAGAGTGTTTGTTTACAAATGTTCATGATTTTGGGGAGGTATGACCAGCGAGGGGGCGTCGAAGTAAACAAGTGGGGGAAGGATATCCAAAATCTGCACTTTAGAACATCCCCTAATATTATTGTTTGTGTTTGTGTGTGTGTGTGTGTGTGTGTGTGTGTTTTACATACATGAAAAAGTCAGGGAATAGCCCAGGTCAAGTCTTATAATTGGCAATGCAAGGCATTTTAATATAGACTAGTATGTAAATCAACACTGCAAAATCATTAATGATCTAGCTTCGATTATAACGAAGCGTAAGGTACAAAGGATATTTGGTGTAGTTACGCGTGCAGCACTGGGGGGGGGGGGGGGGGAAGCTTGGCGCCCCCACATACACGCACTTAATAGGGATCGAATGTACCACTCTTTCGCATGAAATATAAAGTGGGACGGAAGTGGCAGCAAAAATGTGAAGACTTTCTGCTCTTGTTTTTGTTTGTTTGTTTTTGTTTCTCCTTTGCTTGTCAGCCGACTTTCGGCGGAAAATCAGACCTTAAAAGTATCAAGACTTTTTGTTGTTGTTTCTCTTATCTTTTGATTTTCTATCTTCTTGACTGACAGGCGATTTTGACCCCCCCCCCCTCCCGTTTAAAAACGTAGCGGAGCCCTGAATAATGCCCAAATATATTCAATAAAATGGTAATATGGATCTCCATTTCTTTGTATGTAATAACGTACCAGTATTATTTTCCTGCAGGTGTTGTATTTCTATATTTTCTTGATTGAAGTCATAGCAATCACCCCAGGGGCATCGTTCCGTTTTAATGATGGTGGGTGGGGGGAGGGACTTCGAGTTGGATTATCTGTACAAGAGGGCGGAGCGACCGAGTGGGGGGAGGGTGTGGGAGGGGGGATACCCCCTCTCAGACGAGGAAGATTTTGCATTTTCAGACCTGAAATTAAGCGATCTGGTGCACACTTTTGGTAAAATTTTTGATTTACATGTTTACATGTAGGCCTATACTATTTGACGTTGCCAACGTCTGGGCCATACCTTATGTCGATATTACTTTCTTCGCGAGCGAGCGCTTGAGAAAATTATGTATACATTATCCTACAAGATGGAATACCGTTCAGCTCTATTTATACCTGTCTGGAGGAGGGCGTACACGAACGTCATCAGCGCAATATGCCAAAAGTGGTACAATCACATTTCTGCTTTCTCCATTTTTTTCTCAAATTTCAGGGGGGGGGGGGGGTGATTGTACAGGCCATCCCCCCCCCCCCGGGATTTACGCCCATGCTTACAGTTGGCACACCGCGCCGTCCATGTAAAATTGCGTGTTGTCGTAGAGCTGATTGCGTTTGAGTGAGAAATGACACCTAATTTTCAACTCGAAAGGTACCGATGTAAAATTTTCACAAAACTCTACAAATGAGGTATGTAGAGCAAGCTTGAAATCTAGATTTTCATAAAAATAAGGTGCATTTAAGCAAAAAAAGACATATTCTGGGAGGTATGAGTTCGTAAAGTCGAGAGTCCGTGTAAATGTCCTATACCTGATTGTGCGCTCTGCGCGGTGCATTTAAAAACGCTCGTTTCCTATGGAGGATGTTACCACACTTTTTGTAATGAGCTGCTGAAAAGACACTTTCCCATTCATTATATGACCCAAAACGTAGGAATAATGTTGAAGAAGAAGCTCTTTCAGAAAATAATTTATGAAAAACCCAAGATTGACTTGGTTGACCCGTTTCATCTTTTTTTGAGTCCTCATGTAAAACCAATTGGTGCGACTTTTTGTTGGTTCTGAGATGCACGGTCACAATAAGTCACTCGTGGCAATGATTCCTTTGAATTGAAAAGAGAGAGAGAAATAAATGAATACTCGACCCAATGATCAGATATAGGACAGGTGAAACAACCTTCACAGTTACCTAATCATTACATGAAATCTGTTGAATCTCCCATGACAATTCGATAGTGGGTATAACCTCCTATATTGGCTAGAACAATGATCTGAATCCTTAGTTGGCAATGGAAACTTATTATGAATAAGCCTAAATTATTTTGAAACAATACCAAATAATAAATGTAATGATTACATAACTTATTAGTAATCGAAGTTAAATATTGAAGTACTTTTTTTTTTTTAAATATCAGGGAACAGACGCTCCCTGCTGGAAAGAGCACAGTGTCCCACAGTGTGAGAAACACAGTGTTAACACGTGTGAAATCTCTTCACACTGTTAAATTCGAGCATTTGTGTGAACACATTGTGAATCATCAATTCACAGTGTGACAAAGAACATTACCCTGTGAACACTCTGTGAATACGAAACCACAGTGTGAAATCATCTCTACACTGTTAAATTCGAGTATTTTCACATATAGTCGACTTTGTGACCACACTGTGAACACACCGTGGGACAATAATTGTGTTCATTCCAGTAGGGCTGCATGTTTGTTTGTTTTTAGGATTCTTCTTTTGTAAGATAATCTACTTTACTAGAGTAAGTTACCAATATACATGTACAGCTGTACTACAAGTCATAAATTTACAACACATATTCTGCATTGGTTTTTTACAGATAAGTTTGATAACCCAAGACAGAATTTCAGCAAGGTAAAATTCAGTTATGCAGTAAAACTGTAAAGGAGCAGGTTTGGATGTATCTTGCCAACATTACACAAGCTGGAAAATTGACATTTTATGAAAGAGAGTGTTAGGATATTAAATGAAACAATGTCATGCATCTACGCATCGTCAGACACAATGTATGGAAACCTCTGATAGCGGCAGCAGATCAAAAAAAGAAAAAGAAAGAAAGAAAGAAAGAAAGAAAGAAAGAAAGAAGAAAAAAGTTTGGGACTGCATTGAGGACAAGATCAACGCGGTGGACGGGAGATAAAAGTTGATTCGAGCCGTTTCCAAGTGAAGCAAAGCTTGAGGTGCACCAAGGGGCTTGTGCCGAAAGGGTGGGTTGGGTGGTGGCGTGTCGCGTTAATGGGAACACCACCCTTCGTCCAAAGCCCCCCCCCCCCCCCCCCCCCCGTTTTGCCGAAACGGTGCCTTGGTACTTTTTCTCATATAATATTAAAAGACGAGTTTTGAATTCATATTTAACCTTCAAACAACCATTTCAAAGAGGCTATCGTCCGGATCGGTTTCTAAGCGCACAGGGAAGAGACGAAAGTTGGTCTAATTCAATTTTGTATGAAGCGCATTACAAATGTAATGTATTATTATTATTATTATTATTATTATTATTATTATTATTATCGGTTTACACTCTATTACCACTTGGTCTACAGCCAGTTGGTCTAATAGACTGTTTAATATCAGTTGGTCTAATAACCAGTTGGTCTAGTCATCATTTCGTCCAATTACTGTTTGGTCTAATTGTTATTTAGTTTACTATTTGGTCTACGGTCAATTCGTCTAATAATAGCCATATGGTCTATTTTTGGTCGAACACCAATTTATATCATCAAATAATAAATAAACTTATTGAATTGAATTGAATTGAAAATACCGATTTGGTCTATTATGAGTTGGTCTAATTCCATTTCGTCTTATCATCAAATGGTCTAAAATTAACCAAATTATTTTGTCCAATATAAATTTGGTGTACACATCATTAATTTTGGTCCATTGCCCAGTTGGTCTAGCCTCTGTCTATCATCATTTAGTCTACACCCATTTAGTCTAATAACCATTGATCTTATTGTCATTTGGTCTAATATCCAGCCTCCTGGTCTAATCAGGTACCATTTGGTCCAATCATCGTTTCGTCTATATGACCAACTGGGCTATTTTTTTTTCTTGGGGGGGGGGGGGCCTTTTTATTGATGTGTACACCAAATTTATATTGGACAAATTTGGTTTGATTTTAGACAATTTGATGATTAGACGAAATGGAATTGGACCAACTCATAATAGACCAAAAATAGACCAAATGGCTATTATTAGACGAATTGACTGTAGACCAAATAGTAATTAAACCAAATAACAATTAGACCAAACAGTAATTGGACGAAACTAGACCAACTGGTTATTAGACCAACTGATGTTAAACAGTCTATTAGACCAACTGGCTGTAGACCAGGTGGTAATAGAGTGTAAACCGATCCGGACTATAGCCTCTTTGAAATGGTTGTTTGAAGGTTAAATATAAATTCAAAACTCGTCTTTTAATATTACATGAGAAAAAATACCAACGAACCCTTTCGGCAAAACGGGGGGGGGGGGGGGCTTTGGACGAAGGGTGGATCTTCCAGTCAACGCGACGCGACCCAACGCTCCCAACGCACCCTTTCGGCAAAACCGGGGGGGGGGGGGCTTTGGACGAAGGGTGGTGTTCCCATTAACGCGACGCGCCACCACCCAACCCATCCTTTCGGCACAAGCCGCACCAAGGAGGCTGAAGAGCTGGAGTTCCAACTGGCTATATTGTTCAAACAGCTGCAGTTTTCTATGAATGAACAAAACACACACACACACACACACACACACACAATAATTTACAGGTCCATTTCTGCCTTTGTTGTTCGATGTTTGAAGTCCCCATCTTTCTCGCAATCTGAAGACTTATTTTGACTACTGATAAAATACCGGGTTTATTTTGCTTTCTCATTCATTGAATAAAGGGAACGTTCCCCTATATAATGATGAAATATGTAACACGAAAGTTAATCCCGTCAAGAAATACCTGCAAACGCGTAAATCAGAGCTGAATATTGTGAAAATGTTTGAAACTCTACCCTCGTGAAGAGCCAATTCTATCGTTTTTCCGCTTAATTCAGACATATAAAACTAGAATCGTGTAATTTTGTTCTATATGAATTAATGTGTAAGTTTAGTGCTGGAACATGCCCAGTCGAGTACTTTTTATTTCTAGTTCATCAATCTTTGTGCAATTCCTATTCGTACCGTCCAGCTTTTATAACTAGGG
Organism: Diadema setosum; assembly: GCA_033980235.1. NCBI lineage: Eukaryota > Metazoa > Echinodermata > Echinoidea > Diadematoida > Diadematidae > Diadema > Diadema setosum. The sequence goes on from CM067063.1 coordinate 16,091,374, forward strand.
GTGCCGAAAATAATTACCATAATAAAGACATACATCTTTCTAGGACCCCGTTTACAGTGCAGGGCCGGGCCGAGCTGCGGCCGAGCAGCGGCCGAACCCGGCCTCAATTGCGGTACTCGGCCCCGCAATTTTGTCCGTTTACAGTGCCGGGCTCGGCCCGGGCTTTTAATTCAAACCTTTCAATATTTTGTCGTAGTGGCGCTCTGCTTGTAAACAAACACTATTGTTGGGAGGGCGCTGGTCGCAATGTGGTATAGTCTGGTTTCCAGACCCTTTGCCAGCTGGACTCCGCGGCGACGAAGTCTCCGCCCCGCGACGAATTAAGTCGCCGTCTTTGCCGAAGGCAAAAACCTCTGCAGGACAAAACCACCTTACACTATACTAGTTTTCGACGTTGAGGGCGTTCATATCCTGAATAGCAAAAGAGTACGGGCAGAGGGTCTGGAAGCCAGACTAAATTTGGTACCGCATTTGGCCCAGTTTGCGTTTACAGTGAGAAAAGGCCGTTTAAAATTGTTGAAATCGAGATCCTTTTTTTTTTGGTCTCCATATCCGAACTCCATAAAAGGGCGGCTTGGAGCATGGAACATCTTTTCCTATAATCTAGGCGGAGGATGCAACTATTATCTTTGCTATTACGCAAGAACATCTAATGCGACTAGACTATTGTCTTCGCTTAGCGAAAGGTCTGTTGCGGCGAGACTAGGAACAGTGAATGCGCTCGAAGCATCGACCGTCTATATCCCTTCGTCTTGCTTTACTCTTGTTATCGGTGGCAGTTTTCAACAACTAAAGCAATACGAGTGGATAAAGGTGGTGAGTGCTTCCCCTTTTCGCAGTCTTGCCGCATCAGACGCTTAGCGTATATAACAGCAAAGACAGTAACTGCATCCTCCGCCTAGATGAATAATGTATGAACATCAAAGCTAGCTATTTATATATAATTCTCATGCTATAGAATACAACTTAGCACAAGTTTCGAAGAGATTCAACTCCTCTAATACCTTCCTGGGTAGACCAGTCGAAGTGCTGCTTGCACAATTTTGCATTGCGCGAGAGTGCATACAGTACAATTATTGCAGAACACACAGTCACACACGGTAACATACATACGCTGCACGCAAAACGTGAACGATGCAGGTGTACACGGATATATATATATGTGTGTGTGTGTGTGTTTATTTTTTGTGACAGATGCACATGTTATGTCCCTCCAAAAATTGCAATGCAGTGTAATAAAAGGGTGAAAACTTTTTAATTCTTTATGATTATTTTCTGTTGGTCCTGATATCACAACCCCCCCCCCCCAAAAAAAAAAAAAAACAACAATTACAACAACCCACAACTACTAGAACTACCAAAAACAGCAAATATTGATTTTCTTACCAGACTAAACTATTTATCACCTGGTCCGTTCACATATGAAAGTTGAAACGCGTTTCGAATTGCGATTAGCTTTCAATTTTTGTTCCACCGTTCACACGTGAAATCGAAACTTGAATCGCAATTGGAATCGTGATTCAACCTTCGATTTTTTTTTCAACCGTTCACACGCACGGAAAAAAATCGTGCTCCTTCCGAGGACAAAACAACTGGGCATGCGCGAAACGTGCATGTGCGGGAGATCGAGTCCGCTGGCCCGCGAAATACAAGGTCTGCATTAGACGTAACAAATGTATTGATTAGGATTACGTTACATCCATTGAGCTCGGGGTATGTGTATAGCTATCCGTATCGGCGACTCCAACACGTTCGTGTCGGGATCGCAAGGCAACCCTATCCCTTTTGATAGATCTCCTGATATAGCTTAATATTATTGGGACCAGAGACCAAAATCCAGGGTTTTGTACTAAATTTCGTAGACGATCTGTTAGATAAGATACTTACAATTATTTACGAAGGGACTGATCTCCAATACAATATGCTATAAGAGTCAAGTGAAAAACTTTGTCCGAACTTTTAGTCCGTGTGCACTTCGTATCGTCGTACAGCTTACAAGTCGATCACTATAGGACAATGTTACTGGTTACGTAGCACCTTGGGATATAGCCAGCATGCATGACTAAGGTACGGAGAACGTCTCTTCTTTATTTTATAGATCTACAACTAATACAAGCACAGTACAAACGAATTCATTGCCTTACTATACAGCGTCAGGTCCACAGCCACGGAGTTACATCAACGTGTTTGTCACTGTTCTAAGTGACAATTCGCAACCCCCGTAGACACTAATTTTAGTCCCCTACACGTTGTGTTACTACTCGATCTCGCTGGGATAAATACTTCCCACAACAAGTAATCAATCGAAGAGCTACGAAATGAGCAACCTCATATTATATCAGCAGCTGCAGCAAGCTCTCAAAGAATGACAAATCAGTACAAGGGTATACGTATAATCACTCGTTAAAACGCCAACAAAGAAACAGTTACTTTTGGACGTATTCGGGTAGATCTAGTAGGTCCTATAGGAGCTTTACTTTTAAGTCGGTGTTGTGTTGTGGACAAGCGAAAAAGCCTGATGTTGATGTTCACGCGACAGGAATGCTGGGATACAAAAAAAAAAAGCCCAAAAATATTTTCAACTCGCGATTACGTTCACACGCACACAAGCGAGGAAATAATTGCGATAATTCTCAAAAAACGCACTCTACATTGCGAGTTGAATTGCGAATAGAATTTCGGTTTTTAGTGAAAAAAAAATTCCGTCCGCATGCACGAAATTAAAAAAAAAAACGAAAGTCTAATCGCAATTACAAAATCAGTTTTCAAATCGCACTTTTTAGGCTGCATGTGAACGGACCTACCAAATGTTAAAAAAAGATGGTTACCGAGATCACCATGTTGCAACGCTGCGTAAAGCTGCTTGCCGAAATATTTGATTACGTTTATTTGCTTTGCCAAACTTTCGCACCGTTTTATGGCGTTCTGGGGGCCCGTTTCTCGCGTCGCGGCCCATATCCCACCTTAAATGTGTTTTATATGTTATGAATTGAAGGTTTGAGGGATTACCAGGTTCACTGCTCTGAAGGTTTAAGAATCCAAAACGGGAAGAAGTTCATTTATCCGAGGTTCATTAATCCCAAAATGAAATAAGGTTCCGAATCCTGAAGGTTTGTTAATACGTACCGTTTTTTTTTTTAATTAACAAACCTTCGGAATATCGAATCCTGTTTAATCTCCGGATTAACCATTGTTAACGGAGCTGAGGAATAACGAAATCTTGTTCATTTTTGTATTAATAGTGGTAGGCCTAAGGGCATAAAATGGGTTGCTTGGATCAGATTCTTCCAAGAGCACCAAATTTGTCCAATTTGTGTGTTTTTTTTTCGATTTTTGATGGGCGCCAAGCCTAAAAACCCCTGGGGCGGCCATATTGGTGAAATCCAATATGGCCGCTGTCCAGGTTAAATGTCAACTGCAATTACTAAACTGAAAGGGCTTATTGAAGTAATAATTCCGCTGTGCAAGGGTTTTAAGGGTTAGAGAATGTGATTCTAATATCATTTCTACAATTCAAGGTCACTATCACCTCTCAACGTCACTTTCAAGGCAAATTTCGGGTCAAATCAAGCATTTGGGGCATTACCTTTTTTTTTTCCCCCAAATGACATCTATGAGCTTTCAGCTGCAATTCACTGGTACCCCTATTTTGTCCCATTTATCATCATTTGCATACTCTATGAATGATCACTTAGGGCCAAGAGCAGTGCCACCATCCTACATATATGATTAAAATGAATAAGTGAAAAATAAGATATATAGGCCATAATGTATACAATATGTGACTCTGCACCTCAAAACAAACAAAAATTCGCAGGACATACATTTTTAGTTAGGACCATATTCTGAAAGAGCAGACTTTGAGCTTTAAAATGATGTATAACTCAAATCAAATGGACTCTCCTAACCTATCTAAATATTGGAAAGAAAGCACAAACTCAAGAAAAGAGGGAACTGAGAAAAGAGGCTCTGAAGTACAGTGTCTATTCAAGGGCTTAATCTTTACCAAACCGTGCTGGCTGTGCGATGAATGGGACAAAAAAAAAACAGGAAGTAAACCACCAGAGTAGCAACAATGAAGAGATTATCAGATTAAACTGAAATTAAGCATGCCTTATTAACACATTCTGTCCATAATTAATGCCAACTTTCAAAGCAGTAGCACTATCTCTTTTAGAGTTTTTACAGTTGAAAGTGAAGAGTGTGGACAAGGTTTCTCAGAAATGAAAAAGGGATTTTAAAGACACACCTAATCACACTATTCTACCAAAAATGTTCGAGATAAACTGCTAAAATAACACACTTTCCTGCCCGTTTTATGATACCAAATTTTAGCATAATGTAAAAGAAGACCCGCTCTTTCTGAAAATATGAAAAAGTCAAGTTCGGCTAGGTTGACCCATTTCACTTATTTTCAGTCCTCACGCAAAATCAGTGTGTGCGACTTTATGTTCGTTTTGAGGTGCACGGTCACATATGCTTAAATACGGCCGCCATCCGATACCAAGGTGCTGAATCTGGGAGCAGTGGGAGAGGGCAATAATCATACCTTATTTCATTTTTTTCTTTTTCCGTCTGACAAGATAGCTGGATAGTCCATATGAAACTACATGTTGCTGGTCTGTTTGTAGCTGGCCAGTTTTATGTACTTGGGGTGGACCACTTCAACGGGTTATGCACCCTGCTTTTTACGATAATGGAATGGCGATTCGGGATCTTTTTATCTGTTTATGTGCCTGGGTTGTGACTCATTCATGCACGGGACTTACATTTTATATTTCCTAGTGCTAAGGGACAAAGTGTCGTGCCTCTACTAAAGGAGACGGTATGATATGTCACACCATTGTTCAGCTAGACTTGAGATTTGTGGGATTCGAACTCAAGTCTTTAGATTGCAAGTCGTACGCTACCAACTGAGCCACCACGTCAGCTTTTATTGTCAGTTATACAAGTTTCCAGCTGGCAAGCGATATAATTTTCCTCCTGCTGATATTGGTATTTTATATGCCTTCCCTGACAAGACAGCGTCTGCATCTTTAGTGGAGGAAACAATGGCCGAAGCCTTATAGCGAGAAATCAAGCCCTTCAATCTAGGTCAGACCAGCATTCTGGGAGCAGTTCACTACATGCGATCATTAGAGTCCTTAAATGGCAGTGGCTCATCAGAATAGGTGAAGGCAAGCTGAAGGGTTTTTTTTTTGTCTTTTTTTTTCTCAAAGGAAAGCATTTTTTTTTTTTTCTGGAGGCGCAAATGACTAGGCATACTGAATACCCTTTAATGTTGTTTGGGTGCTTATAGTGACGAAAATAATATTAACATTTTAGCGCAGTAAGAATATGTGTTGCACTGACAAGAGATGGTGACGACAGCTCTCAAATCTCAAAGTATGATTGGAACAGCGCGGCGGCTTCTTGAAAACTAGAATTGATAAATAAAGAATGCCCTCATTTATCAGCACACTGATCTCGAAGTATAAATGGGACGGAAATTCATCCTCAGCACCTGGTTAGAGACTGTAGTATCCAACAGGAATCGTGATGTCACAACACTTCAGCCTTCTGACAATTTAGAGGCAATCTGCGCAAAGATATCCTTACGTAGGGTGACATAACGTTGCAGAACATCTTCTAGAAACAGTATACAATCCCACGGATGAGCGTAACATCACATTTTCAGCAGTCTGCTTTTTTAATCCCTATGATGTAGTTATGGGTGGGTCCTGGTAGTGGAAAGATAAAGGCATTTGCAGCCCTTTTCTTTACAGCATACCTCTCTACCTCTCTACATTACTTCAGACTATCTTTGATGTGGCATGCAAAATGCCTAAGGAGGATGGGTCAGTATGTCCAGGGTCCCGTTGCGAGAAACTTTGCGTTTAAACGCAACTCCAAAAATCAAACGCAAGTCCTCCAAATCTCACGCAACTTTGCGTTTAAAGTGAAAACAAAGTTCTGGTAAGGGCTTGAGAACCCGTCTGGCACCATTTCATAATTGCTTTCAATATATCGAAAGAGTCTACAAAGAAACCTACCTGGCTGACGCGGTTTGCCGGAATGATGAGTCGTTTTGGAGTATTTTGAGGAAAATAATAAAAGTCAGAAAACCGACTTTTATTCCAGAAGGCTCCAGACTAACTCGGTCTTAGGGAAAACTCGACCCTATTTCAGACAATTTACACGCAGTTCGTTATCGTCATAATTATTCTACTGTATAATACCAAACGAAGCCTAACTGAACAGACAGGAAAGTGCGTGCTAATCCTGTACAAAACAAATAGACAGCGATATGCTTCTTCCTTCTTCCCAAGGACCTGTAAGGACTGGAACAGCCTCCAAGAGGACCCAGCTTCTTCTTCTCCTCTCGACGCCTTCCGGCTTGTCTTGAGTGGGAAGAAGAAATAGTTTGTCTCCAGAGGACACAATTTTTTTACTTACACGTTGTATATACGCACTTGCACAAAAGCTACAATATCCTGTCTTAGATGTGTGTGAGGGTCCACACACTCACACACATTTCACAGTGCGATAATCTTCAAAACTTGAAGCTGCACTCTACCTGGAAGAAGAAGGACTCGCGTTTGGTGGAGATCAAACGCAAAGTTGCGTTGGATTCATAACGGTCAGTAAAACTGCGTACATTGTAGCAAAAAAAAAAAAAAACGCGAGGTCATGTCTTGTACAAGCAAATTTTGCGCATATTGAGGTATCCTATAGACATTTTAATCCTAAAGTAGCATTCTGTAAAACTTCATAATTCAGCGTATTTTAGCGTATTTTCAATACTTACCGCCGTCCCTTCCTGCGATGTATAGACGATGCGCTTGCAGTTTGCAGGGCTTTATTTCGACTATCCTCGTCCACAATGATTTACATTTAAATAATTAACGGGACGCAAATGTAAATTGCATGCAAACGCAAGTCTCTTCTAGCAACGGAATTCAGGAATCAAACGAAATGTGCGGGTGATACTTGTGAAGTTGCGTTTAAACGCAATTTGAGTTTCTAGCAACGGAGCCCAGATCTCACTGACCTATTAACTACTCTCATCCTGGACCCAGAACTCCTCGACAGTGTCGAGTCCGTTCACATGCAAAGGGTACAACTTGTAATAATTGTGCTCATGTGCAGGAAGGGTTGATGTGCAACAAGGTTTGTGGTGCAGCCAGTGTCAACAAGGGTAGGCATCATCTTTTCTTAACGTGGAGCAGATCATCAGGTCTGCGCTCTATCAACGTTTCGAACATGAATGCTGCTACAAGCAAATTTGTGCTGAAATCATGACACCATGTGTCATGATGTAATCTCTGACTTAAGAGAGTGGAATCGGAGTAGAGATGGCACTGGCGCATTATCAGCCACTCTCCACAATGCTTAAGTACCAAATTTCATACTTCTGCACTACAGCTGTTTCAAGGGATGCACAGGGAGTTTTAAAAATGGAAATGAAAACAATAAATAAATGAATGAATGATGCAAATGCACATGTGGACCAGGTGTCAGACAAGCCATGATCAGTAGTTTGATATTGCTCCAAACTTCCAACGGGGGGGGGGGGGGGGGAATTAGGGGCCTATCTGACAGGAGGAGACATTGTAGCGATTCCAGGATCTCGAAGAAAAAAAAAATGGTTTGCGCTCTCTTAAATAAAGCGATTCCAGGGCGACGTCCGGGACGTCTATAAACAAACGGGCAACGTATTTTGCTTGGAAGTCACGAGGATGTCTTTTGCAGTCGCAGGGACTTATCAGAGATGTAATTCTCTCAGCAACTTCTCTATATCGTCGCCACTACATTATCAAGGGTCTCCGCAAGTTTGCCGGGACATCTCGAAGACGTTGTAGACAAAATGTTTGTTTTTCCTGTGACTCCCTGAAGATTGGGCTCGTTTCCACGAGACGTGCGTTGTAGAGATGTTGCGGAGACTAGAGTTGCAACCTGGTCGCATCCTAGTCTTCAGACCAACGAGATACCAACTTACAGTCCCAGGGAAATGTGATATCATACCCATGTGCGTTCATGCACTTTAGAAAAAAAAAATTAATGGACCCTAAATGGTGTCATGAATTGTGTACTATTGCAAATACATTCTGTACCCCGTCAATGGTGTCATACCTGTAAAATACGCTTGTACCCTACGTGGCGTTACCAGGGCCGTCATGTTCCATTATTGGCGTATTTCGCTATGTGGCACATAAAATTTCCTGTAAGGAATTTCAATCGAACTTTCTGCACAAGTTCGACAATAGCAAATTAATGCCATTCTGATCTACTAAATTCTCTGTTAAACATGACAAAATGAATTGTGTTTCATCCAGAACAGAAGTGATCTTCTAATTATCATTCTATTAATTTACCTCTCTGAATTATGAAAACATATTGTGAAAGGGCATTCCTAACTGGGACAGAAAAATAAAAACACATCTTTGTTCAGTGGCAATGTCAAGGACGCTGCTCATAAAAGAGAGTGCCCTCCCCCTAATAGCTGAACTATAAAAGCATTATGTAGAAATACGTTTTATATCTCATAATATAAGTATGTTTATTATCGCATTCCTTGCAAATGAAGAACACTCAAACCCTGAAACTCTTTGAAAGGGCATGATCCACAATTTTACTAGCTCTTTTGGCCGTCATTAAGCGACTGCCAACATATTGAATTTCACAAACATGAACAAAACGTGAGGGCTCTTCCTCTTACCGCCTGTAAAAATAGAAATAAAAAATGGAATGATTGTAACAAGGCCATCATATTTCATAGCTTTGAACAGAACCTCATTTTAAAGCTTATGTATAGAGTGGCATATGATACCAGGCCACTATTGAAATGATAAGGACAAAAATTGACCATAAGTTATCATTAAAATGACCTTGAGGGTGACCAAACCTTCAAATTTGTGAAATAAGAGTTCAAATAAGATCCCTAGAACCTTATTACTCTTAAAAAAAGGTTGCTATTCATGGGTGCATACTTTTGATATCTTTAACACGAAAAGCAGGCGTGTTGATGCTACTCGTAAGAAAGCCTATCCCTCCCTCTCCCACAGCCCTCAACAACTACAATTCTTCTAGCAAGGCTGGTGTCGCTGCTTTATTGACCATAGGCAAGACACTTAAATTTCATGTTATGAATATAATGGTTTGACCCCTTAATTACCTTTAGGGTGACCTTATAAGGAAAAGTTGACTTAAGACCATAAAAATAAGTTCAGAATCGAATTTCTTGACCAAGAAAACCTTTTAAACTGACATTGGAAATGATTGTTACACTTTTGAGTTTTTTATTGCAAGTGACTTTAAACCGAGATGGAGGCCATATAGGATTGTGGAAATATGGCGGCCTCAGTGGGCGCCCTTCATCGGAAATATGCCTTTTTTTCAGCCGTCAAGAAATGCAATTCTACTGGCAAGACTGGTATTCCTGCTATAATCGACCATAGGCAAGGCACTTTTAAATTACCTGTTATGAATATAATCGTTTGACCCCTAAATGACATGTAGGGTGACCTTATATGGAAAAAGTTGACTGCAGACCATAAAACTAACTTCAGAATCTTATTCCTTGACACAGAAAACTTCTAGAACTGACTTTGGAAATGAATGTAACCCTTTTTTTTGTGTTTATTTGCGAATGACATTTAAACCTAAATGGTGGCCATATTGATTTTGCCAATGTGGCCACCTCATAGGGCGCTCTTCTTAAATAGTATGGTTTGGGCTACATGTGCGCCAAATTTGGTGCTTTTAGAAAAATTTGAACCTTTGCGCCCTCCACTAATACGGAATATGTGTGTTTGGGAATAACGAATCCTCGGAATAAGGCACCTTATTTCATTTCTCGATCAACGAACCTTCGGAATAAGAAGCGTCAGCCGGATTATGGGTACAATAGGTTTTAAGGGGATGGCTAGTAACTGATCAGTGGTAATCAGTGGGAATGCTGGGGGATGATTGTTCCAATCATCTATTGCTGTGTGCTGTATTTGCTGTAACGATCGCCCCGTCACTGTACAGGCATTTTAACCTGGAAACATTAAACTGCACATTACTTGAATATAAGACCATTCTGAAGCAAATAATTTTCACATCAGTAGGTATATAATGTACTCTTAAATGAATCCCACAAGGATTGGAACAATCATCCCCCAGCATTCCCACTGATTACCACTGATCAGTTACCAGCCATCCCCTTTAAGCACAAATCATATGTATTCATCAATGTTATACAAATTGTATGTGTTAGATTTCTCATGCAGATTAGTAAGTTGTCTTTAGAGTACTCTCTCAAAGCGCGTCGGGGTAGGGCCTAATGTTCCTCCGACCCCAAGGAATTGATTCCCCTTCTTTCCCAAATGACACCTTCTTATCACTTGGAGGTGAAGAAAGCTGTGGTCGGTCTTTCTTAAAATGGCCTGTCTTCCAAAAATGATAGCAAGTTAATGCAGAAGGAGTCTTCGGTGCCTCCATGTGCATAAAAGGTGTCAATTGTCCAACCTACTCATCTTCTTTCCCATAGTGTTCATACCATGGGTGAGCTAGGTCATAATGACTCTCCAGGTCAGAAACCAGTCGCTCTAAACAGGAAAAATTTGGCTACCCTGCTCGACTAGAGAAACGAGATGGTACATCCACCTTGTATACATGTCACTCCTCAACCATCTCAGGCGACACAGTGAGGATATTTGTCTCCTTCGGATTCCCATATACTACAACAGCCTCCTGGATGGTGATGAGGGCAAAACACCCTGCATCCTTGCCCAGGCATCCCTGACACAAGCGCAATACTAACTGTCTAAGCAGGTACCTATCCTGCATCCCTGGGAATGCCCTTGTACATACGTCACGAATCCTATCTGCCCAATCGGTCAGGGACTAATCAGCACCGCCTCTGGACGTTCAGTCTGGGCAAAGCGATCAGCTGGGCGTGTAACCACCTGGAAGTAAGTCAGTCAATGTTCTCTACTAGTGAATCATAGTATTCACCTGCCTTGCCTTCAAGACACCAATATAGGTGGTTGAAGCACTGTGGAAGGCTCCAGTTCCTGTCCGCAGCAATTACCTCAAACTTGCGGAGAAACACCCGCCAATTGCCGATACCATTGAATGTTATGCTGGTAGGGGCTGGTACTCCAACTGGAATCCTTCATATTCTTGCTCCCTATAATTCGGAATGGAATGTGATGTGTGAAATGGTGTTAAAAGGGAGGATCCCCATCCATCTCATCCCATTGAGAGTCACAATACTCCCTCATTCCCCTGTCCCTAGCAGGCCATCTACCTGCCTGGTTCTCATATCGAGGGTAATTATATACTGGTGGTTCTGCGTCCCCTCCACTGCCGTGACTCCGCAGCCTATGAGTGGGAGGAGAGGCAGCCATCCTTCATTGCCTTCTTCCACTCCTCAACTCTGGATTTCAATGTCCTGGTGGTGAGTACGGATCACAAAGGTACACCGATACACCAGTGTTCACAAATCCATTTCCCCCTCTAACAGGAGAATTCCTGAATTAGATCCCACCTCACAGCGGGTATGGAAAGTTTGACCACGATTACCATGACCCGTTTTCCCATCCATTGCTGAAGGAGGGAAGTGTGTAGCTACGGGCAGGGGATGTTTCTGGTATTACCAGCGGAGATCCAGCTTCAATCGGCTTGTCCTCTGACACTACTCTTGGGTCGGACTTCAGTCTCTCGTAAAAAAATCTCTACTCCCGTATTCCCCCTCTGTGTGCACCATGTCGGGAGTGCACTTTGCAGGACTCGCTCTTACAGCTAACATGTCAGCATAGCTCCAGTAGTTAACAGGGACCTTCCCACACCCGGCATCACTCTGGCCATACTGCAGTCTTTCCCTCTCTGTGGAGGGGTACACTCAATATATACAATCTAATCTGTCAAAAGTAACAGAAGTACTCAATTACAAATCCAATTCTTATAACTACGGCTGTTTATCCCACCCCCTATTGCAAAAAGAATAGAACCTATTAGAGGAAAGGACAGCAAGAGAGTCCCTACAGTTCCTGATATGAAAAAAAAAATCAACCAAAATTGCACTAATTCTACATGAGTAATAAGACCATGCTTATACATGAAAAACAATAACAATTGGAGGCGGCCCTGAATTTCGATCCCCCCCCAAAAAAAAAGCAACAACAACACAACAACAAAAAACAAACAAAAATGTCCTGGTCTTTGAAATCAGGCATAAACAAATATGACTCACACTGAAGTACCCAAGGCAGCCAGACGAAGCACCAAAACAAAGAGAAATATGTGACCCTGCATCACAAAACCAACAAAAAGTCGCCAGATATGGAATTTTAATTATGAGAAGATTCTGAAAGAATAGACTATAAGCTTTAAAATGATTAACAGTGTACTCCCGTTATTCACGAACACGGTTATAAAGAAATTCCGGTTACAATGAAGTAACAATTCAGGCCGCAACATTATGCTTTCTATGTTTTGAATTCATTCTTCATTTGTTCGGTTATAACGAGATTAACGAAATGAAATTGCCGGTCCCGAGGACTTCGTTATAATGAGAGTCCACTGTATAGCTCAATGCAAATAAACTCCCCTACCTTATGTAGATATTGGAAAGAAAGCACACACTCTTGAAATGTGTGTACTGAGTAAAGAGGCTCTGAAGCATAGGTCCTATTCAAGCGCTTAATCTGACCGAGCCGTGATGTAAAACTTCACAGCAACAACAAAGAAGAGATTATCTGATTAACCTGAAATTGATCATGCTCTATCAACACATTCCATCCATGATTAGGCCCTAATATCAACTTTCAAAATAGTAGCATTATCCTTTCAAAAGTTGAAAGTGAAGAGTGTGTAAAGGGGTTTTGTTAATAAAAAATGAAAGAGGACTCTAAGACACGCCTAATCATACTAGCCTATTCTACAACAAAAAGTGTTGTAGAAAAACTGCTAAAAACACAATTTCCCGTTCGTAGTATGATCCCAAACTTTAGAATAATGTAGAAGAATTGCTCTTTCAGAAAACATGAAAACTCCAGATGGACTAGGTTGACCCGTTTCGTCTCGTTTGAGTGCCCACAGAAAATCAGTGCGTGCGACTTTTTGTTGGTTTTGTGATGCACGGCCACCTATAAGAAGTTATCGCAAGAACAAAACAAAACAAAACAAATTCTTTATTCTGCTGTGTGACTTGAAAACCGCTAAAACCCCATCACTATACCCCATGTCCTACAGTCAGGAAAATATATCTTCAAAACTTAAAAAAAAAATAATAATAACCAAGGCAGCATCTGCTACCCAAGGAAATGCTCTTGGTTGCTTCTAAAATATCGTGCATGTAGATACCTACAGCAACTAAGAGACAATCGAGGCAACACGCCTACAAAGTAATGCGTTTGTAACACACCACATACACAGACAACACCTCATACACGCTCTGAAGTCACTGTCAACCAGTTACAATGCAAATCTAAGTTACTACACCAATAAATGTGACCAAAAACAATTAGGCCTACATTTACATCTACGGCAGATAAAAGCAGTTAAACTAAATATAAAAATCAGCTATGCGTATGAAAACAAGCAGACTGCGAATGATAATGATAATAACAATAATTAAACAGATTTGCATAGCGCAGCTAATATGCAAATATACTCTACTCCGCTGTGATGTAGCAGAGCTCCTAATATTTTTAATGATTAGACTCACAGAAATTATAGATAACAAATTAATCAAAGGCTTCGAAAAAAAAAGGTAAGTCTTCAACAAAGATTTGAAGACAGCAAGTGATGGGGCATTCCTCATTTTCTCAGGTAATTTATTACAAAGTTTTGGAGCAGTACAAGTGAAGGCACAATCCCCCAAAGTTACTTTTGCTTTTAAGTGAGGTTGCTTTAGAAGCAACTTTAGAAGCAACTTATCCTGTGTAGTTCGTAAATTATGCGAATAGTTCGAAACAGTTACAATGTACTTCATATAATATGAATACAAATATAACATTTAATATTTGCATATAACAACACCAGAACGCCGAAACATTACATCACGAAATACTTTGAACCGCTTCGGAGATATAAAGAAAATGCGATTCTACTATTTCAACTTGTCGTTTAGCCCTTGATCCTGTGGTCGGTAACCTTTCATATAATAAACTCTCTGGCAACGCATACTGTGCACACCATATTTCAAGAAAATACTTTCAAGCATTACACCTTTACATTATTATGAGGGAAATCTTGTATACGCTGTTATTTTCGCGTACAGATATTTTCGCAAATGAGGAGGTCACAGACTTTTTCGCGAGATGTTGTTTTCGCGAACTGACACCTTCGCCAATTTAAATGTAATATTACTCTAGCCTCTGGCGACATTTTCGCGTGTTGTTAAATTCGTGATCCATTTGTGATTTGCGAAATTCGCGAAAATAAAAATAACAGCTTATACAATTAGTAGTAGTGAAATGCCCGGCGGCACTTTATGGAGGAGGCATAAAACATAAAACAAACGAACATTATTATTATTATATTTATTATTATTATTGTTCACTTAATAAGTGTATGAGATAGGGAAAGTCACTACTGTGAAACCGTTTTGTTTTGCAGTTAAATTGTTGGTATCCATGTCTTACATGGATTGATTGACATTCTGGGTAGTAGGAAACCAATCACTGCACAATGGATTTCTGGCAATTTTAGTGGCAAAATCCAGGCAAAGTTTGTTTCGCCTGTTTCTGAGGGTTCCCAAGGATCAGATTTCGAGTGTTTCGTCATACGTGGTAAAAATAATCGCCTAGTAGTATCTTGCAAGACCGTCTTTGAATGGCTTCAAGGAGATCATTACTTTCTTTTGTTAAACTGCCACTGAAAACAGGTACTCCATACTCAAGGATAGGACGGATGTATCCACTATAGATTGTGATCATGTCACGTAATGACAGTCTGTGTCTTTTCAGACACCTTAGCATGTACAGTTTTTTGTTACATCGTTTCAGTAGGTCAGATACATGGGAATCCCATTTCAGATTTAATTGAATGGTGATGCCCAATATTTTAGTTTTGTCAACTGTATTAAGAATATTGTGGCCTATTGAAAGACGGATTGGAATTGTCAGGTTCTTATAGAAACACATTGTCAGAATTGCACATTTGTCAGAATTACACATTATGCAGGATTCAAAGTCATGTTACTGCGAAGGGACCATTCATGGAAATCATTCAGGTCACTTTGAATGTTTTGAGGTTGGCTTTCTTTCCTGCTTTCAACAAGCGTCAGATCATCCACATATTTAAAATACGACACCACGGAATCTCTACAGGCATCATTTATCATTAAAAGAAAAAAAATGGACATCGCAAGTCACTTCTGAATTTCCTGCTCTGCAGAAGTTCGGCAGGCGAAGGCAAGTTGCTTGCTAGTGGGTTGTACTTAAAGCATAGCATTGCACTGTATGGATCTTGTCCTGTCTGCTTCACCTTAGTCAGTGTCAGTTTCACTGTTTGAATGGTTCTTTCAACGAAACCGTTGCTTTGGGGGTAGTACGGACTGGACGTCACGCGTTGAAATCCCCAGGCTTCTGCGAATGATCTGAATTCCTGACCAGCGAACTGTGGACCATTGTCACTCATGACTGTCATCGGAATGCCATATTCGCTGAAGATTCCTTTCATTGCTTCGACAACTTTAGCGCTGGAAAATGTACCACCCATTTTCCGAATGAACGGGAATTTCGACCAGTAGTCGACGATGATGTGGTATTCGTCTCCATTCCAGCTGAAAAGATCGGTACCAACATATTCCCAGGGGCGTTGGTAGGTCATTTTGGGGGAGTGGTTCCTTGGGTTGTGTGTGCTGACATTCATTGAACGTAGGACATGAGCTGATCGCATGCGTTCAATGTCTTTTGATATTCCTTCCCAATACACACCGTTCCTTGCCCTGAGTTGGGTCTTTGTCACGCCCTGGTGTCCTTCATGTAACTTGTGAAGTACCCCTGTTGTACTGGTGTGGGTATGACCACCCTTTCGCCTTTCAAGATGATCCCATCTTCCACAGTCAGCGAATCTCTGCTTGACAAGTACTATCGTACTTCCTTTGGCACTTTTTTTTTTTTTTTGCTGTCTCTGGCCAGCCTTGATGAATCACTTCCTTTAGTGTTCTCAGTTCTGGACAGTTCTCCGTTTCCTCCTGGAGCTGTCTCAATCTGTCTGGTGCGACAGAGATCAACATGGATCGTCTCATCAAACTCGATGCTTGGCTGTTCTTTTGGATTGAGACGCGACAAGCCATCAGCGAGAGTCACTTCTGATCCTGGTCTGTATACCAGATCAAAGTCATAATGGTTGGAGCCGTAGAAGAATTCACTGCAATCTTGGACGTGTACTTGCCAGATACTTGCCAGGTGAGGACCCGTAGTGTCTCTGTCTTGTCCGACAAACTTGGTGTAAACGGTGCCAAGTATTGAACCAATCCCAGAAACTGTTGCAGTTCACGTACGTTGGTTAGTTCTGGCAGGTTGACGATGTCCCTCACTTTTGCTGGATCTAGGCGGATCCCGGCTTTGTCGTAGACACATCCGAAGAAGGTGATCTGCGATTGCTTGATACTGCACTTCTCGGAATTAAACACAAGCATTAAAAATTTCGAGTTGTGCAAAGCCTTGTCGTGCCCAGCTTCATTGCGTCTGAAGACAACAATGTCGTCAGCAATGCCTCTGGTTCCCGGAAATTGTTCGAGGACCTCAGCTGCTTCCATCCTATCAAGCCTCTCTTTCAGTTCATCCTTGCGCTTATAGGGAATTTCCGTGGCGGATGGACTACCGGTACAGCATCTTCCATCAAGGGTGATGTGGCATTCACCTTGAAGCCTCCCCAGTCCTTGAACAATTGTTGAAATCTGTCCGGGTACATCGACTGGAGGTCTCCTATGCTCCTAATCGGGCATATATCACTGCTGGATAACAAGACTACTACAGTGTATGATGTCACATGCGTACAACGATATAAAAGGAAAACAAAAGGAGAATTTCACAAAACTTTACTTTTTTATTAAAGTGCACATTTCTTCGACTTTTTACTGATGTATGTTAAGGGTAATATAATCCCCCCTGCCTTGTGAAAGAGAGAAGTCGAATGTCTTTTGTTATGCGAGAAAAATGAAAATATGTTGAATTTTTTTTATTCTTTCTTTATATCGTTGTACACATGTGACATTACAAGCTATAGTAGTCTTCTCATCCAGCCGTAACTGAGCAGAAACTTCAAAAGTTCATAACTTTTGAACAGATTGTCCGATTGTCCGATTTATAAATGTATATATATATATATATACAAACATGCATATATGTATATATTCACACACAAATATCATTATGTGTATATATATATATATATATATATATATATATATATCAACATACGTGCAAATGAAATCCCGTACATTTGCACGTGTACTCCCCCCCCCCCCCCATACAGAAGTAAAAGAGATTTCCTGAATAGGTAATGACCAGGGAGGTGGAAGTCCCTGGTAATGACATAGGGACTTGCGAACTGCAGGCTGGCTGGTATTTTTCCACACATGACTTCACACGCGAACCTACATTTCATCGATCAACCGCGACCTCTCCACCAATTACTCGCCTCGTTATCAATATTGAGCGCAAGGGACCAACCCTTGGCATGCCTACCTGTTTTTCCGTGTCATAGTTTCATACCCAATAAATAACCCAGGTGGAAGCTTGCAATAACGATAACTCGTAGTCGTAGTTCATAGAATATAATCACCATTAAGCTTTGAAAAGATTAACCGAAGCAGTCTTTTTTTTTAATAATTACACATGTAAAATGAGAGCATGGAAATCGAAGGAAATTCAGACGAAAGATGAAAACATCCTGGTTTGACAACAAACATGTCGTTCGATGGCAAAACTGTTTTGATTTTAAATGGTTGGATCATCAGGAGAGATGTTTGTATCATTTCGACGTGCGGTCGACAACCGGAAATTAAAAATGTTATGTTACACCATGTCCAAGTTGGTTTTAAGGGGGGGGGGGGCACATTGTTCCTCCCCATATAACTTAAAAAAAAAATGTTTGATGTATCATCGTCATATCTGGCACATGGTTAGCGCAACTCATGCTCTACATGACTGCACATTTGAATTTTCTTAAGAGTTCTTAAGATTTTCTTAAGATATAAAGAAATACATAGGAAAAATGCAACCAAAAAAAAAATGATTTTCCTGTGTAATTTCTTTATCCCCAGTATATGTTTTATTATAAACCATTCATTTTTAGTTATCAGATTTTATACATTTCGATAATATCAGAATTTTGAGTTTG
Source organism: Diadema setosum (assembly GCA_033980235.1). NCBI lineage: Eukaryota > Metazoa > Echinodermata > Echinoidea > Diadematoida > Diadematidae > Diadema > Diadema setosum. The sequence goes on from CM067063.1 coordinate 16,109,698, forward strand.
CAGATTGGTAATATGATAAAAAAATATATATATTACAGGCAAAACTTGGGTGAAAAAATCAAAATGACACAAAAGAGAAGGGTAATTTTTGTAGAATGCCGTTTGTTTTCAATTATCTCTATTATATCTATTGTTTAATGCCTTTGTCACATAAAGACAAAAGAAATAATAGGAAAAACATTTCAGGTCCATAATTACTTCACATTTTGCTCCTTCAGCAAATTTCAGCCAAGAAATGCCCATTTCATACACAATAATATTGTTAATTGAACTTGGAACAGGAAAAAAAATTGCAAAATCTGACTGACATGCTTGTCAGTTTATGGATGCCATGGCAACCAGCAATATCAAATATAGCCAAATTATATATCAAAATATTTGCGATAAGATTTTGGGAGAAGTCACCAAATTTTGTTGAAATTGGATCAAGGGTAAAGGAGTGGCAAATGAAAATCATTGTGCCCCCCCCCCCCCCTTGGACTTTATAGGGTTAATGATACAAATGAACATGTTTGGCCTGAAATCACAATTTCCGTGTCCCATAGTTGGAGTGAAATGCTGACGACTACTTGAAATATATCAGTCATGACTACATTTCAGAGCGTTTAACTTGCTTAATGAAAGCATGGTTGATGAACAAAAATATGATTTCACTAGAATGATATTAACAGTAACTTTGTCGTATCATTGGTTACAGCAACTATATACATATAATGCATCTTGTTGCATGTTACAATTACAGGTCATTGCTGACCTTCTGTAAACCATGTATGAATTGCACTGGAATTTTGTCAACCCATGAAACACGTGACACCGTTTAAATTTCCTGATAGTGGTAATTGCAGACACGTACAACACAAATGAGCTGGCTTCTCGTGAGCGTCTGGGTCTTCCATATTTACACTGATGTAGGATGAACAAAGACGTGAAACCCACCTGAAGCACCCCTCTCAAATCCGATACTGAATTACCAGCGTGCCTGGCTGCCCAAGATGTGTATTAATGCCGTGGAACGTTCGGCGCATGTACATGCGACGCGGTAGAGAGCATTTTTTTTTTTATCGTATATTGGGATTAGAATGATTATCGCTGACACGTTATCGAGGCAAAAGTGAAACGCATTACTGGACTGAGTAGATTTCCTACCGTACATTACTGTGATGCACTGTGTTGCTTGGCAACCTTTATATCCAGAGTATCCACGTACTAGGAGCAGGATCGGCCATTGGGCGGAGGGCCCAAGAGCTGTTGGTTTTGGCATCGACAGTCAGCGGGGTTGAATGAGATGAAACAAAAATCTACTTATGTCAAAGAAGTAAACAAATCTAGGTCTGTTAGGCTGGGTTCACATAGAAGTATACGGTATACGGTACTCGCTATTCGCTATTCGCTATTCGCTATACGCTATTCGGGCATGGCGGGTCAGGTAAGGTAGCACGCGTGTCCTACTTTAATATTCTTTTGGCGCCGTCAAGTCGACCCAGTACACCATGACCTGCACCATCAACTCCCTATCCTATGCAGGGAGGATTTCTTCCCCCTACACAGCCATCCCAGCAATCTTATTAACAGTTTTTTTTTTTACACTGAGATTACATTTGAACGTACCATTTGTGTTACAAGAAAGCTATAAATTGAGTATATGAATAGAAAACTGACCCAACTTCACTGGGGGTCATTTTGGGTAAATCGATTAAAACTGATTATTTTTAATTTGTTTAATAACATTATATTTGATCATGATACACAACACTGCATCAGAATATCAGTCTACATGCTTATTATTATTATTATTTTTTTTTGCTAAAGGGCAAATCCAGACCAAAATTTTAATCATTTCATAAACGACAGATGGTATACGCTGCACGAAAATGATTCCCACTATACTATATTAAACGCAGCTATACGGCATTTTCGAATAGTGTCCTCTTATGTGACACGGTATAAGGAAATCCTATCGTTCGATTCAAGCTACTCGCGTGTCCTCGAAAACGTGTACCGTATACCCGAATACTCCTATATGTGAACCCAGCCTTAACGATGTAGTGTACAGCACAATGTATGCCCCCCCCCCCCAAAAAAAAGAGAAAACAAACAAAAACAAAACACAAACAAAACACAAACATAAGCCGGGTTCACACGTACAAAATAGCGGAATGACCCCGATCGCGCTCCATATCTCGAGATTTTTTGCAACCGTTCACATGCTCAAAATTAGCGGGATAGCGATCGCGCTCGGAATCTCGAGTTTTTTTTTTTGCAACCGTTCACACGTTCAGAATTATCCCGCTAATTGCCGATCGAGATAACAGCAGAACCTGCAAACTGGGTAAAACATCGCCCTTCTCTATCACTGCCTGCGCGCGCTTCTCTTTGCCCATTAGCCGGGTTCACACATACAAATTAGCGGGATGACGATCGCGATGCTCATCCCGAGTTTTTTTGCGAGCGTCCACACGTACCAAATTAGCGGGATAGCGATCGCGATCGCTATCCCGCTAATTTGGCGAGCGTCCACACGTACCGAATTATCCCGCTAATTGCCGATAGAGATAACAGCAAAGCCTGCAAACTGGGTCACACAGCGCCCTTCTCTATCACTGCCTGCGCGCACTTACCTTTGTCCATTGTCTTTTACGCGTCAGTGGTGTGGTTCGCGCGCTGTTGTTGTTGTACTCCAAAGAGGTGAAGGACCTCTTCGCACAGGCCTCGCTGTTGTGATGTGCGCATTGCATGATGGGATGTAAAAACTCGAGATTCTAATCCCGACCGTTCACACGTACCAGCGCGGGGCCAATTATCCCGCTAATTGACGAACCAGCGCAAGATTTCTTTGGATTAGCATCGCGATGCTTATCCCGCTAATTTTCGGGTTTTTTCTGTCCACACGTGCAAAAAACTCGGGATGACGATCGCGATGCAAATCTCGAGATTTGTATCCCGCTAATTGGTGTACGTGTGAACCCGGCTAATAGCCGGGTTCACACGTACAAATTAGCGGGATGACGATCGCGATGCTCATCCCGAGTGTTTTTTCGAGCGTCCACACGTACCAAATTAGCGGGATAGCGATCGCGATCGGTATCCCGCTAATTTGGCGAGCGTCCACACGTACCGAATTATCCCGCTAATTGCCGATAGAGATAACAGCAAAGCCTGCAAACTGGGTCACACAGCGCCCTTCTCTATCACTGCCTGCGCGCACTTACCTTTGTCCATTGTCTTTTACGCGTCAGTGGTGTGGTTCGCGCGCTGTTGTTATTGTGCTCCAAAGAGGTGAAGGACCTCTTCGCAGAGGCCTCGCTGTTGTGATGTGCGCATTGCATGATGGGATGTAAAAACTCGAGATTCTAATCCCGACCGTTCACACGTACCAGCGCGGGGCCAATTATCCCGCTAATTGACGAACCAGCGCAAGATTTCTTTGGATTAGCATCGCGATGCTTATCCCGCTAATTTTCGGGTTTTTTCTGTCCACACGTGCAAAAAACTCGGGATGACGATCGCGATGCAAATCTCGAGATTTGTATCCCGCTAATTGGTGTACGTGTGAACCCGGCTAATAGCCGGGTTCACACGTACAAATTAGCGGGATGACGATCGCGATGCTCATCCCGAGTGTTTTTGCGAGCGTCCACACGTACCAAATTAGCGGGATAGCGATCGCGATCGGTATCCCGCTAATTTGGCGAGCGTCCACACGTACCGAATTATCCCGCTAATTGCCGATAGAGATAACAGCAAAGCCTGCAAACTGGGTCACACAGCGCCCTTCTCTATCACTGCCTGCGCGCACTTACCTTTGTCCATTGTCTTTTACGCGTCAGTGGTGTGGTTCGCGCGCTGTTGTTATTGTGCTCCAAAGAGGTGAAGGACCTCTTCGCAGAGGCGTCGCTGTTGTGATGTGCGCATTGCATGATGGGATGTAAAAACTCGAGATTCTAATCCCGACCGTTCACACGTACCAGCGCGGGGCCAATTATCCCGCTAATTGATGAACCAGCGCAAGATTTCTTGGGATTAGCATCGCGATGCTTATCCCGCTAGTTTTCGGGTTTTTTCTGTCCACACGTGCAAAAACTCGGGATGACGATCGCGATGCAAATCTCGAGATTTGTATCCCGCTAATTGGTGTACGTGTGAACCCGGCTATTGTTTTTTTTTTTTTTTTTTTTTTTACGCGCGCGTCAGTGATGTGGTTCACGCGCTGTTGTTGTGGTGCGCCAAAGAGGTAAGGACCTCTTCGCAGAGGCCTCGCTGTTGTGATGTGCGCATTGTATGATGGGATGTAAAAACGACCGTTCACACGTAACGGCGCTTGGCGAATTATCCCGCTAATTGAGGAATTAGCGCAAGATTTCTTGGGATTAGCATCGCGATGCTTATACATATCGCGCTAATTGTTGGGTTTTGTCTGTCCACGCGTGCAAAAAACTCGAGATACCGATCGAGATCAAGATTTGTATCCCGCTAATTGGTGTACGTGTGAACCCCCCTATTATCACTATATGGGGCTTACAAGGGGCGCCTCGCTCAGGTGGCAAAAACTAGAGCACGCAAAAAAAAAAAAACAAAAAAAAAAAAAAAAAAACCGCAGCTACAACTCCTGTTAAAGTTCATTGACCCAGCCTGCCAAAATATCGAAAATCCTTCACAAAATCTCAGTGAACTCATCAAGCCATATCATCCTGGTCGTAATCTGCGCTCAAAATCAAAAAATCTCCTCTCTGAAATAAGTGTCAAATCTAAGACATATGGTGATAGGTCTTTTGGAAAAATGGCACCCTCATTATGGAATAATCTCCCTCTCAGTGTTAGATGCATTACAGATTATGATAAATTCAAATCTGTGTTAAAAACTCACCTTTTTGACAATTGTTGATTACATGTTTGAATTAGAGAAATATGTGATAGATTTTGTTTCATTATTTTGTACACGCATAGAGACTATTTGTATGGTATTATGCGTTTCTAAGAACTGACTATTATTATTATTATTATTAAAATCCATAAGAATTCCCAGGTCACTGTAACATCTGTTCCCTGTGTCATTATCAGCCATTTCTGTAAGTTTCATTCAAATCCGTTCACAACTTCTTGACTTATTTTGCACACAGTCAAACAAATCAACAAAGAAACCAACGCCGATGAAAACATAACCTCCTCCCTTGACGGCGGTAATTAAATGCTCTAGGCGAAACCCTGTGCAAGACATACAGGAAGAATTACATCCCGGTACATAAGAGAAAGAAAACGACAAAGTGAAACAGTACAGGACATAGGCCTATATGAAAGAAAGAGAATCAGTTATACTGAACCAACTTAAACAAATACTTCTCGAGATTATTCTTGAATATTTCGACAGAATTACAATTCTTAATGAATTGAGGGAGTGAGTTCCATAAAAAGGCCCCGGCGTAAGAAAAATTTTGTTCCCCCCACTTTGTGTGAAACCTTAGGATGACAAGGTGACCAGAGTTCTCTGAGAACGTAGATATATAGAGGGAATGTATTGATTGACCAGGTTGATGCTATACTGTGGAAATAGAGCCATTTAAACACTGAAATAAAAGCAAAATAATCTTTAAAAATGAATGCGCTTCGATAAGTAACCAATTGAGAGATTTCAGAACTGGAAATGGTTACAACACGAGCAGCTGAATTTTGTAAGTTTTGAAGTTTTGCTAATGAGTTATGAGGCATACCGCACAAAAGGCTATTGCCGAAATCAGGCGGGATAGAATCAATGCATGAACAATTTTCTCAGCGGCACTATGGTTAAGATATTTACGGATGAAACCTAAATTACGTGACAAATATCGAACTGATTTTGAGACAGACTGAATTAGTGTAACATTGTCATATTTGAGTCAAAATTCATACAAAGGTTAGGCATACATGCCCAGCAAGTTAACAGAAGAGATGGAAATCTTCTGCAGTTGTGTCTAAGAACCCTGCACTTTTTATTCACATTTAATAAGATTTAATTTCAGTGAATCTTGTGCACATGTCTCGAGATTACAGATAGCGCTGGCTGCATTGCTATGATTTGGTTTGAGAGAAGTAAAGATTTGAACCTCATCAGCGTAGATATGATAAGAGATAGAGTGTTTATGACAAATATTCTTCAAACCGGTTTGATACAGCGCAAACAAGGTCAGCCGGCTCACAGAGCCTTGCGGAACTCTGCACGTGAGAGGTAAAAAATCTGAAATATGCAACCATTAACTGAGACAGCTTGAGAGTGGCATGGCAGGTAAGATTTTGACCATTCAAATGCTTGACCCTTAAAGGGATCGTATAGTTATGGTTGAGAACTAATTTCAGGTTTCTAACATTTTTTTTTTTTGGTGAGAAAATGAGAAACCTCTTATGAAATATGAAAGAGCATGTAATTCTGTGAGGAATTCAACGTTTATTTGATGAAAATTGGTTTTGAAATGGCTGAGATATCCATAAAAGAGCGATTGTAATAAAGTGTGGGACCCACACTTTAATATGATCGCTTTGTTTTACTTTGTTTTTGGATGTTTCAGTCATTCCAAACCCAATTTTCATCAAATAAACTTTGAATTCCTCTTAAAATGTATGCTCTGTACTACTTCATAAGTGTTTTCTTGGTATTTCGCAAAAAGTTAAAAGCCCAATTCTCATCTCCACCAATACTATACCATCCCTCTAACACCGAGAGACATGAGGGTATTCAACTACACAGTTTGGTTAAATGTATCGAAGGCAGAAAGATAAATCAAGGAGTGACATAGCAGTTACTTTTCCGCCATCCATCTCCAGAAGAATGAAGCTGGATACATAAACAAGAAGGGTTTCTACGCTGCGATGGGGTCGATATGCACATAAAATTGGATCAAGGAGGTCGTTATCGAGACAGTACTCATTCAATCCGGAGAACACCACCCTCTCTGTCTGGGAAGAGGAGAGTTCAGTTTCCGGTTCAAAGACGATTGGCCGTAGAAAAGAGTTCCTTATCAGAGTCTTGTCCGCAGTGATCGAGTTAAACAAAATAGGAGCTGTCAATGTCAAAACTGTCAATGTCTAATATCCCCATATAATACATTATCTAATTAAATCGGTGTGTTCAACTTATCCTGCCATTTTTTATATTTCTTAAGTCACATTTCTTATGTTCTGGGAGGTATCAATGTATGTGTACCATGTCAAATGTATCAACAGAAAACCTAACGAACTGTCCATTTGAGTTCAGCTGTGAAACAAACGAGGAGTTATCTTTAACTTTGAACTTAATTTCGACCATGAGTTGTCCAAAGTGTCCGGCATTTTTACAAGTGTTATTTACAACTGATTTACAACTGCCCCCTCAATGTGGTATTGGTTCCCCATAGCGTTGAGGTACTTTCGCGGGCGGTTGGATCTGCGAAGTGCTGGTGCTTCGTCATCATGGTCTTGTTGCGCATTGTTGTTGCCCTCCCCACGTGGATGAGGAAGGAACACATCCGCGGCCACATCGTCGTTGTCATAGCGACGTCGGATGTGCTCGATGTGTCGCCTGCAGATGCGATCATCTGCCAGCCTCAGCGTATATTGAACGCCGTCGATGGAGGTGACTTCGCCTGGCATCCACTGCGGACCGCTGGCAAAGTTTCTCACGTACACGCGATCTCCAATGCAAAAATCGCGAACTTTTGCACGCTGATCGTGCTTCCGCTTCTGATCATGCTGCTTTCGCTGAACGCGCTCCTCCATGTTGGGTTTCACACAATCAAATCACGAACGGGGAATGCGATTGAAGAGAAGTTGCGCAGGAGGGGTCCCGGTTGTTGGATGAGGTGTGATGCGGTATGCCATCAGAAATCGCGACAACTTAGTTTCGATTGTGCCGTTGGTCATGCGCTTCATTGCAGCTTTGAATGACTGCACTGCCCTTTCTGCCAGCCCATTTGATGACGGATGGAAAGGTGCAGTGCTAACATGACGGATTCCATTCAGCAGTAGGAATTGTTGAAATTCGTCGCTTGTGAACACGCTTCCATTTTCAGTGACAATGAGCTCTGGCAGGCCATGTATCGCGAAAGTTTCACGTACCTTCTCAATTGTGATTGGGCCGAATGCATAAAACAAGCAATTGCTTGTAAGCAATTGCTTCAAGCAAAAGCACAAGCTCGTCTAGTAAAAGGTGTAGCTCAAGCAATTGCTTAAATACATATGCATAATCTTTTGCTTGTGCACATACCTTTTGCTTGCATTCAGCAAGCAATTGCTTAGGGTTCGAACAATAGCGTCACGCTTGTGCGAACACAAGAACAAAGGCGAGTGTGGCAGCATGCATTTGAAAGGGCATGTGTGTGCGGAAACATTTCCTGACATAGCAGAAGAGCTATGAAATGACACTCATAAATGCACACACAGCCGCACACACAGACGCACACACACACAACTATACACACATTCGTATTACTGGCTGATTCCCACCACTGCTTACAATAGCCCGCATCTGCCAGATCGCACGTGGAGAGACGTCTCCTTGCTCTCCACCGAAGTGAGACATCCTACCTGTTTTTCATCAAATTTTGCGTGCTAACCACTGGACATTCCCGTTGTTGAAATGAAAAATTTCTTACTCTACTTAAGAGTAATTTCTTGTAGATTTATACCACTCCTTCACAATTGTTGTCTTTCTTCCATGAATATGAAAATGATACTTAAAAGGGAACGTCCCAGATAAGCAAAAGCTCAAGCTCATTTTGCAGAGCTTGGAAAATCGTAAGCAATTGCTAGCAAGAACTAGCAAAAGGTATGTTTTATGCATACGTTTTTAAGCAAATGCTTGGTTTCTAAGCAATTGCTTGCGGACAGCAAGCAATTGCTTGTACTTGCTAGCAAGAGCTTCTGCTCGCAAGCAATTGCTTGTTTTTATGCATACGGATTCGAGTAAAAGACTAGCACAAGCAATTGCTAGCGTTTATGCATCCGGCCCATTGAGCTGGTTGCCTTGTAAACTGGAAATATGTCCATCCACTTCGAATGCGAATTTACCAACACAAGAAACATACGGCCCATGAATGGCCCTGCATAATCCAAGTGGATTCGCGACCATGGTTTTCGTGGCCACTCCCATGGATGAAGTGGTGCTGCTGGCGGCAACTTTCGAGATTGCTGACACTCCTTGCAATTTTTCACTTTGCTCTCCATGTCAGCATCCATCCCAAGCCGCCAGAAATAACTGGGGGCGAACGATTTCATTCGCGAGATCCCGGGGTGAGCTTCAGTTATTTTATCCTTTACGGGGCCCCAGACAGTAGCCCCAAAGTGCCCCCCCCCCCCCCACATACACACATTGATTTTAATCCGCTGAAAAGGGTCACGGCTAATTTCTTTTGCACTGGAAGAAGTACCTATCGGAGATATCCAAAACACCAAAGCCAGTTATTTTATCCTGTACCGGGCCCCAGACAGTAGCCCCACAGTGACTTTTTGTTTCATCCATATACTGTTTAGCAGTAAAAGTATCATATTTTTTTTTACCTTGTATAACTCGACTTGCACTGCAAAACACATAAAACTGTTTTTTGAAGAGTTTCTAAGTAACTGCACTTCTTGTTGATTTTGAACTTAAACAAGCCCATCAAGAATTTTCCAATAAAGTACGAGATTTTTGAAAAAATGTGTAAACACATTTACACCACAGTAACACCAGCTGGTGTGGTCTCCTATTGAAGCTGGACGGGTGTTAAACCATTGATATTAACACCAGAAATATCAAATCAACACCATAAAGTGTCGTTATTGAATTAACACCAGTACAGTGTCAAAATATCACCAGATATAGTGTCAAATTAACACCACGAAGTGCCAGGTGAACACTTTCCAACACCCTCACAGTGCATTTTCTACACCTGTGGGTGTGGTCCTCTATTAACACTTGATCGGTGTTAAATCTAACACCGGTGTTTTTACAGTGTGGTTGTTCTGTATAGCCCCTTCTCTTTCATACATGTCATTATAGGCCTACGTGTACCAGTACTGTAGATTAAATTCATCTTTTTATATTCATGACAGCACAATAGATACAGACGTATATCTCCAGAAGACACAGAAAGAATTATATTTAAAAAAAATTGAGGATCATAACCTTGACTTCCTAGAACTGGCCGACTACTCGGAACAAACCGCTCGTAACGGCCAAATAACTTGTGGCTACGTGCGTCTTCGGACTCAATAAGCACATAAAAAAAAACGGTTGTCAAAGTCTCTTAAACGAATACGAAAACATGAAATGTTATGATGCTTACAAAACAATAACTACGATGAAAGAAAATAAGGAAAGACGTAAACCATGAACATATCTGCTAAATTGACTGCAGAACATGTTAAATTGGATGCTCAGAAATCAATTTGAATGAAAGAGCGCAGCATATACGTGATCACGTGACTATATCATTATAAATTTATGAATGAACGGATAGTGAAATGGTGCTTGTCTTATGAATTTCAGTTGAAAAAGTGTTATTTAGAATGAGGTTAGAGGTAATGAGAAAGTTCCGAAATGAATTTGAAGGAAGAGGTCATGAAATTGAAATACCATGTCATCTAGGCTAAATTTTGCTAAACTGAATGCAGCAATAAGGAATTATTGGATTGAAAGAGGTGCGAAATTGGCCCGGAAAACATATATTATGCTGTGCAGGGCCCTTGACATGTATAGCCCCAAGGAATTCCCACCCTATATAAATCAAGATATTTTACGTGAAAATAGTCATGTATGCCTAAATTCCTTGGCAGTGGAAGTAACAGCTGAGATACCCAAAACTCCAAACCCATGCAGTTATGTTTATTCTTTAAGTGCTCCCGTATTATCTTATTTTAAATGAAAATAATCATGGCTTTAATTTCTTTTGCAATGGAAGTACTACACAACAAGGTACCTAAGCCCCACACAATATTCCTAAAGTGCTCCCACATGTGATTTTATTGGGCTATTAAGCTCCCGTTCCATTATCGTGATCTGCACCTAGATCTATTCAATCTGTCAGATCGGGAGAGAGCGGTAAAAGTGTACACCGGCACAAGAACGGGAAGTAAACTAGACACCGACATGGTCCCGCTGCTGCGCCGCTTTCTTGATCAAAGCACGACCTTCCCGCTTTAACGACGCTCTCACTAAGTTCTCCACTCTCGTATAAAATCAAGGCCTGTTCCTACGACGCTCTTGGTCAGTTGGTACGCTTCATTCCCGCTTTGATTACGCTGTTGGCCGCTTTAGCTACGCTGTTCCTACGCTTCCCCAGACTCAATTACGCACGTCTTCTGCTCTCGCCGCTCTAAAATCGAACGTAGATGATACGCTGGCAAAATGTCTGCCAGAAGAAGATCAAAAATATCGAGAAGCAAAACTGATGATGACAGGAGGACATTGTCGTTGTCGCGAAAATGAAGACGAAGGAGCGCATATTTAAGAAGAAGAAGAAGAAGAAGAAGAGATGAAGACAGAGAAGAGAAGAAAGCAGCTAAGCAGCCACCCACAAGGCGAAGAAAGAGGGACTACACGTGATAGATGGTAACATGAGGAAGAAGAAGAGGACATGGAAGAATTTTGAAGAATATCATGAATATGAAATCCTCTACAACAGGAAGAAGAGGGACTATAAAAGCAAGGACATCAAGAAAAAGCTTTTTTGGAAAGATCACTACGTCTTTGATTAATAATGAATTGCAGCAGAAGAACCGCGAGTTGATGAGCCTCTCCGATGTTCACAGTACATCTCTTTGGTTCTGCATGCTAATAAGTTGACTGACTGAGTCGGCAGCCGAATCAGGGTACATCGGGACACATCGAGTACATTTTAGCTTTCTGGAAGGGGGACAGCGTGATAAGATTGCATAGGTCATTCAGAACATAAATACAGCGTGCTTTAGATAGGATAATATCGGCAACATCGCACTGAAAGCATATAGTTGCATCGTTCTAAAGCGAAACTGCAGCGGCAGAGATTGCAATGTCCCATTGCCGATCATCGTAGTAAGAGCGTAGCAAGTATGACGTGGTGCTAGTCGTAAATACATCGTTCTTGGAATGTTCAAACATCGTGCCGTGTCCATATCGACTCATGCTTTACCCGACCCTTCCCGATCTGAGAAAATTGTCAAATCGTTGCGAGAACAGCATAAAGGAACAGGGGCTTTAGAGACAACCATTGCTGATCTTATTTTTGCAGTGATACCCGAAAAACCTAAGCCCTTTAAATTGTCCTGTGCAGGGCCCTAGACAGTAGCCCTGAATGACCCCTATATCCCAGAGCTGATATATTTACCTCAAGAATGACATGAAAGGAATAATTTTGTATTAACAGTTATTCACTGTGAGAAACAAATGTGATGTGTTGATGACAATAAGATTTTCATTAAACAGTAACCTCAAGGAACTCAGAATATCTATAAAAATGCCTTTTGATACGTATGTGTGCATTTGGTGGATGAGATGATGACACTCCACTCCCCATACTTTCTACCTGTCAAGTGTTAACTTATAAATTTCTGTCATTATCCATGGAATCTCATTTTTGTTATCATTATCATTCCATATTACATTTTATCATAATTGTGGTGATTCTATATTAAGTGCACACCGCTGGTTGCCATGAGAGAAAAAGGCAAATTTAATCACTTAGACTCGAGACCTTCTTCCCTGACCAGTGCATTTACCCAGAATTAGCTATATCAACGTAACACAGTTACAAACAATATAGAATGATATATTATTCCACAAAAATATGCACTAAGTCCAAATATAAATAAGTACAAATGAAACTGAGCCATCAATTAATGTGACCGATACCCCCATCCAATTGTACCCCCTGATGATGTTAGCTCCTTCAGCAATACTGGTGTTTTAATACTTTCTGTAAAGGTAAACATTCTGATATGAGATTCACAAACTTTGTCTGAAATAGTTGCTTAGTAAGACAACCTATGATATATAATTTAACAAATGAAAGCCTGTAAGCACATGAAGAAATGTGAACTTCAAAATGATCATTGTAGAAGCGACAGGTCCGAAATGGACTAGACTGTTTTTTATATCATCTCGATAACTTGAAGGTAAATAGGGAAATGGAGTTCTTATGCCCTGGAAAGACCATAGAAAGAAACATCGCGAGCATGAAAGTAAATCACTCTACAAAATTTATCAGCTGGATATAGTCTAAGAAATCAAGAAATTAATCATGACTCCATTTTAAAAATCATAGGGGGCAACTGATTGGGACCCCGTACAGGATGAAATAACTAGCTTTGGTGTTTTGGGTATCTTCGCTGTGTTCTACATCAATTGCAAAAGAAATTGGCCATGACTCTTTTTACAACTCATGTATATAGGGCAATTCTGGGCTACTGTCAGTGGCCAAATGTTGGAAGAAATAACTGGCTTTCATGTTCGGCACATCTCAGTTGTGTAACACTTCATCACCAAAAAAAAAAAAAAAAATAGTCATGACATTTTGCTAAAACCATTTGGGGCACTTCTGGGCTACTGTCTCGAGACCAGGACAGGTTACTGGCTTTGGTGTTTCGTAATTCTCTGCTGTTGTGTAGTAATTTCATTGCAAAAGAAATTAGCCATGATGATAATGATGATGATGATTATTATTGTTGTTTTTTATTATTATTATTGTTATTGTTATTATTATTATTATTATTATTATTATCATTATTATTATTATTATTATAGGTAAATAAAACTAGAAGGAGGGGGAACACTTCAGTGCTACTATGAAGGATTACATAACTGGCTTTAGTGTGTAGGTTATCACTTTTGTTTACAACTTCCATTGCAAAAGAATCTAGCCATGAATCTCCTTAAAAATCATATTGGGGTACTTCTTGTCTACTGTCTGGGGCCCCGTATGCAGCATGTACAGGATAGAATGGCTGAATTTGGTGTTATGGGCATTTCTGTTGTGTACTTCATCTATTGAAAAAGGAATTAGTAATGACTCTTTCCAGTTAATTGAAAAAAAAAATCATACGGCATGGGAGCGCTTAATCGTGGGCTACTGTATAAAGGGCCTTGTACAGGATAAAATAAGTGGCCTTGATGTTTGGTGTATCTAAGCTGTACTAATTCAATTGTCAAAAAAAAAGAAATAGTCTTGACCCTTTTCAGCTGAACAAAATCATATGAGATGGCATTTCTGGGCTACTGTGGGTCTCCGTAAAGGACAAAATGATTGGCATTTGTGCTTTGGGTATCTTTGTTGAGTACTCCTTCCTTTGCAAACAAAGAAAGTAGCCATGACGCTTTTCAGCTAAAAACAAAAAACAAAAAACAAAACAAAATCAACAAACAAACACCTTATGGGTGGGGCACATTGGGGCTATACTGTCTGGGGCCTAGTGTAGCATAATATAACTCGCTTTGGTGCTGTGGTTATCACTTTTGCGCACTACGTCCATTGTAAAAGAAATTAGCCGTATATCAGGGTAATAACTGGCTTTGGTGTTTTGGGTATCTTGTTGTGTACTTGTTCCATTGCAAAAGAAGTTAACCACGGCTCCTTTTAAAATAATTCAGGGGGCACTTCTTGGCTACTGGCTGAGACCCCGCACACACACACACACACACACACACACACACACACAAATGCATTGGTGTTTTGTAGTGTGTACTACTAGTATACAGGGCCTACTTCCATCTCAAAAGAAATTAGCCATGGCTGTTTTCAGCTATATAAGATCGTGATATCATGTGCGGGAATAGGGGGGGGGGGGGGGGGGCAAATCTGGACCACAATACTAAGGCCCCATTACAGGATAAAATAACTGGGTTTATTGTTTTGAGTATCTCCGCTGTTGTGTACTAATTCGAAAAGAAATTAGTCATGACTCTTTTCAGCTCTTAAAAAAAATCGCATAAAGTGGTATTTCTTGGCTACTGTATCCTATATAGGACCTCGTACAGGATAAGATGATTTGCTTTGGTGTTTGGAATATCTCTGTTCAGTAGGCAGTAATATTTCCATTGCAAAAGAATTTGTGAAGACCATTTTCAACTGATTAACAGTATATGGGTGGGGCACTTCGGGGCTACTGTCTGGGGCCCCGTACAGGATGAAATAACTGGCTTTGGTGTTTTGGATATCTCTGATGGGTACTACTTCCCGTGCAAGAGAAATTAGCCGTGACCCTTTTCAGCGGATTAAAATCAATGGCCCGAATTCACGAAGGTGGTACAAATGAAACCATGGTTTAAACCATGGACAAAAACCATGGAGCGCCAAGCGTTGCACGGAATGTTTCGTTACGAAATTGGTCATTTCGTCGACAAAATGACCGTTTTGTTAACGAAATTATCATTTCGTGGACAAAATGTTCATTTAGTTACAAAATGTTGTCATTTCGTTACAAAATAATCATTTCGACGACGAAATGACAACATTTTGTAACGATATATTCCATGCGACACTTGGCGCTCCGTGGCTTTTGTCCATGGGTTAAACCATGGTTTAATTTGTACCACCTTCGTGAATTCGGGCCAATGTGTGTGTGTGTGTGTGTGTGTGTGTGTGTGTGGGTGGGGGGCACTTTGGGGCTTCCGTCTAGGGCCCGGTACAGGATGAAATAACTGGCTTTGGTGCTTTGGATATCTCTGATGGGTACTAATCCCGTGCAAAAGAAATTAGCCGTGGCACTTTTCAGCTGATTAAAATCAATGTGGGGGTACTTTGGGGCTACTGTCTGGGGCTCCGTACAGGATAAAATAGCTGGCATTGGTGTTTTGGATGTCATGATGGGTACTACCTCCATTGCAAAAGAAATGAGCCGTGACCCTTTTCAGCTGAATAACACCATATGGGTGGGGCCCTTTGGGGCTACTGTCTGGGGCCCCATACAGGATAAAATAGCTGGCATTGCTGTTTTCATGATAGGTACACCCAAAGGAACAATATCCACCAACTTTTGTCCGTGACCCCCTTCGGCTGAATAAATGCGTTTTTCGGGGCCCTTTTTGTGGCCACTAGGCTTACGGTACAGGATGTGACTTGCCGGCAATTCATTTCATTGACCCTTGGCCACATCCTACTATGATGACATTATCAAAAAGTGTGACCCTTTTCAGCTGAATAAATCTTCTGGGCCCCCGGTCTAGTATGCGAACGTGAGGCATATGCGATCGGCCTCTCACTGCCGTCCGCCATTTTGTGAGCAAGGACCACGCCCATTCCATAAGGGCTCGCATCACAGTTGAAAACGAGCGATTTCTTTGCATCGTATTGGACCAACACCTTGTCTGACGTTAGCAGCATTTTCGACGACTCGAATGCACGTTGCTGCTCCGCTCCCCAGACCCATTTATTATTTTTTTGCAGCAATACATGCAGGGCCAGGACGGTTGACAAATTTGGCATGAATTTCCCGTAGTAGTTGAGAGTGCCAGGGTAAGATTTCAACTCTGACACATTCGTAGGTGTAGGCGCCTCTTTGACCGCTGTCACCTTCTCTTCCGTCGGCTGGATTCTGGTCTGCGAGATGCGATGACCCAAGTACGTCATTTCTGGTGCGAAGAACACACATATCTCGCGTTTCAAGCGTAAGCCAGCATCGTTGAGGCGATTGAGAACTTTGTCGAGGTTCTCAAGGTGCTCCTTTTCGGTAGCTCCAGTCACGAGTACGTCATCTAAGAAGGCCACAGTGTGAGAGATGTCGGCCAGCAATCCCTCGATTGTGCGTTGGAATATGGGTGGAGCAGCTGAAACACCAAAGGGTAGGCGTGTGTACTGGAACAAGCCCTTGTGCGTGTTGATGGTTACCATCTCGCGTGATCGCCCATCCAGCTCCAGCTGCAGATAAGCGTGGCTCAAATCCAGCTTAATAAATGACGTACCACCAGATAGAGATGTGAACAACTCCTCCATTCTCGGCAAGGGGTAAATGTCAGTCTTGTAGTCCCCGCATATTCGCAATGCGCCAGACTCTTTCAAAACCGGCGCAATGGGGGCTGCCCATCTCGAAAATCTCACCGGTTGGATCACTCCCTTCTCTTGTAGACGGTCCAGCTTATCTTCGACCCGCTTTTTCAATGAAAATGGAACAGGCCGCGCTTTACAAAACTTGGGCTGAGCATCCTCGTGAATGGCAATCTGCACTGTTTGCCCCTTCAGCTTGCCCAGTCCATCTTGGAAAAGGTTGCTGTACTTTACAAGCAAGCGTTCGAGGGAGTTGGTCTGCTCTACCACTGCGATGGTGTTCCAGTCGAGCTTTAGCCATGCTAGCCAGTTCCTCCCAAGCAAATTAGGCCCATCCCTGCGACAACAAGCAAGGGAAGATCCAGGTCCTGGGTATTATGTCTCACATTCACTTGACATGCGCCCACTACTGGCATTTTGTCCCCTGTATATGTTCTTAAAACCACATCAGATTGGGACAGCTGAGGTTGATGCTTCCACGCGCGATACGTCGACTCGCTCACTATCGATAGCTTTTTAATTAGCCCCTGTATCGATGTCCATCAGAGTTGGTGATGCCTTGTGCATGTAGTACTCCTCAGAGTTGTCCTTGAGATGTGTCGACTGTTCCGTGCTATACAGCCCGAAGTTTCAAAATAGCGCGCTATCTTGCGGTTACCGAACTAGCCCAATGTCATAATAGCGCGCTATTTGATCGGGAAAATTCCCCCCCCCCCCAAATCTTGGTCTAGTTCGTGAACTAGAGCGCTAATTCGTGAAATAGCGCGCTATTTCCGGTGCGTCTCTATCAGCCCGAAATTTTCTCGATCCCTCCACGCTTCTGGTTAGCCAGCTGGCTATGGAAAGCACATGTACAAGCACGGTGTATTCAAGGATCACATGTGTGTACTAGGCCTACTGTTGTTGACATTTTTAAAACCACGGAGGTGATTCCTCTCACCTCCCTGTTAAAACTCATTGTCGTGCATGCTGGCTGTTGTTTGTATTTCTTCTTCTGGTCCACTCTGTCTAAGCTGAAGATTCTTGCAGATTGTGTGTATTTTGGACTTGTCTAAATATTGCCAATCGTTAATTTCATATAAGATGTCTCACTGGACAGAAGAAAGAGTAGCGTTATTGATATCCCTTTGGAAAGAATATGCTGTACTGCTCACTTCCCTGGTTGTAGTATCGTACATACGGTGATATAGGAGATTTTGCGCGAGGAAAACCACTTTCGAACCACGAGGTAAGCTGAATAATGATGCAAAGTGCGCATGCGTCAATTTTCGGGCTAATTTTCCCAAGCGGGCTGTTCGAGCTGATGAAGACGCACATTCGCTGTATCGGGCTATTTTCCAAGACCGCAAAATATCCTGCTACTTTGAACTTCGGGCTGATGAAGACACGCCTAATTTTTTTTTTTGACCTCCTTCCTCTGCCCGGAATTAGACTTGCTGCGGCAGACTTTCGCGAAGTGTCAACGCTTGCCGCAATTATGACAAGTGGCATCGACTGCTTTGCACTTGCCTTTTTCATGCCCCTGACCACATAGCAACGAGTTGCGATGTTGAGCTCCGGTTTTGCCCTTTTTGTGTCCTGTCTGCTGCTTGTGCACTTTGTTTGTAGCACCATTTCCGCGTGGAGCCTGTGTTGATTGCAGACCACACACATTTATTTCTGCCATCTCCACACTTGTTGCAATGTCAATGGCCTTGGCGAGATCAAGCTTCTTCTCAGCTAGAAGAATACGTTGGTTCCGATCATGTCTGATGCCACAGACTAATCGACCGCTAATCACCTCCCCTAGAGTAGAACCATGATTGCAGTGCTCTGCCATTGAATTTAGTGCAGCTATAAATTCGCCGATTGTTTCTGAGTCTTTTCGGAAACGACTGTTGAACTTGCACCGTTCAACGATCTCACTTGTTGCTGGGGTGTAATGCTCATTCATTACCTGGACAAGTTCAGCATACTTCTTGTCTACCGGCTTGGCTGGAAAAACAAGACTGCGGAGAAGACTGTAAGCTGCCGGCCCGATGACAGTCAGCAGTGTAGCTTACCTCTTCTCCTCTGATACAATCCCATTTGCTTTGAAATACAGGTCCAATCTCTCTATGTAATGGCACCAGTCGATTCCCTCTCGGAATTCTTCTATATTTCGTACCAGACCAGCCATTTTACAGAAGTTTAATCCTCGTCGCCAGTATTACAACCTTAGTATATGTGTGAAGTATATATATAGCTATGTTATATGCACTTTGAAGAAAGCAGACGTTGATTCAGTGGCTGCAATTACCGGAATGACTTTATTCTAGTTTATGTACATCTTTTATACAGTATATTATTGCATGGGAACGGAAGGGGCAGTGGTCAGCAGTGGTCAGTAAGGAATGCATCCAGTGTAACCACTGGCGTCTTACATTAGATAAGAGAAAGAAGATAGATAGTGTGGTATCGGAAGAACAGAGAGTTACTGTTATCAGAGAGGAGAGAAAACAGGAATGACAGTAGAGAGGGTGAGAGCGAGAACGGATATAATAATAAAAATAGTCTCAACCTCAGGCTTGCATAAGATCAGTATATCACAATACCTTAAACAATACAAGGCTTTGAAATTGATAACTTGTCCACGTTGCACATGTACACATACACGTACACATGTAACTACTGGGAAAGGCACTGGCTACTGACAAGGTCGAAAATCTTGAGAGTATGCTGGGACGAAGTGTCATCCAGGTGAATGTTCAGATCTCCGGTGATCACGAGTGGGGACGGTCTGTACCGTCTCTCATCTTGTAACGCAGAGAAGTCTTGAAGAAGCTGAGTAAACGACTGAAATCCCGGTGGTCGATAAAAACTATGATGTCGAACTGTGTAACACCGCTGGATACAATTCCAGCCCCATTGATTCGAAGCTTTCGAATTGTCATGTGGGATTGATATCAACACGAAGCCTATCCCTTTAGAGAGAGCCGACTCCACCACCTTGTTTGGAAGAAATAGCCACGAGGACAAAGACCTGCAATTACTGCATTGTCTGATGCAGTTAACCAAGTTTCATAAACACATGTAAAATCTAATCTATGATCAAAACTGAATTCCTGCAATAAGGTAGGTTTATCGCGAACACAACGGCAATTATAAGCATACCATATTATTTGAGGTCTTGTCCACCCTTCCTGCCTCTATGTATCCTCCGTCCTCTGCCATGTCTATTGATACCTAAAGACATAATCATATTACACAATTACTCATTCTTTTCACGCCACAGGGGTGAGGAAGAGCAGGTACAAAAAGAGTGAAGTATTTTACTGTCACAACTGTATGAATTAATTACGCTGTGACAGTCGTCCGATTCCGAGGAGGCCGAGTTGTGTGCGACAGGGCCTGGGTTCGGATTAACATCTTCAGATAGCAGTATCCGGGGGGGGGGGGGGGGCATTTCAAAAAGCGTTTTGTCAGATATTTCATCTGACAAACTGTTATAAGATACTAAAATCCTTCCATCTCATTGGCTGAGAGCAAATTTGTCTGACAAGTTTGTTGGATAAAATGCTTCATGAAATCCCCCCAAACCTGAACAGTGCAATTGACGTATAATTGTACGGGAGCACCAACATACTTTGCTTCGAATTGCCAATTATGTGCGTCTCTAGGTAATAGATACGCAACACTGTACACATGAGGGTCAGAAACCGGATTTTACACATTGCACCATTGCTATGAGCTATTGCAGTAATAAGAGTCAGTATGCTAGTACAAGCTCATTCAGTAAACAATGAAAGGCAGCACAGACTTCGGGCATTGGTGCACAAACCACCGGCACCATGTCATGTGTTGTAGCATGGCTACTGCAATGTACAGTACATGTGAGTATACACCACAAATAAGACGAAAAACTTCACAAGACAAGTAGCGCCTACATCAAGTCAAAATATACTGACCCAATCACTTCGAGAATTGTCTAGTAACATCCACAGGACAAGCACAATATAATATCAATATCAATACCAATATCAATATCAATACCAATATCAATATCAGCATCCTGGCTTCCATATCAATAGAAGCCTTTAAAGGCGCATAGTCCCGGTAGTGTAGAGGGCGCTGTTGATGATAATGCCGATCAACGTTAGCATTGATACGAAGATTGCCAAAGTTGAGCTGTCATCAAGAGTAAAGTGCGTAGGTGTTGCTAAGTAACGTTGCCTTCGTTGCCTTCTCTGCGCATCACGCAGTCTGTAGTAATGCCAGGGTGGGTGCATAAGTGCTTCTTATTATGACATCACAAAAGAAGTTTGCTAAAGCTGTCATCCCCACTCAGCCGAATCATGAGCCGAACTGTGATCGGACTTCTTCGGACTCGGCGCTAAAGAGGAGTCGATAGCGTAGGTCTCTATAGGAAACTTGCGTCGTGTGCCCGCGTACACATTTGACTAAACCACCGGGGCCGGTATTCCATAAACTTCTAAGACAAATTGCTTAAGTCTAAGTAATTTGTCCTGCCCTAACGGTATTCCATAAACGTTAGGGTGTTTTTCTTAAGTCGAGCGATTTGGCAAAGCAAAAATCTTGAATTCTGATGACGTCATAAGCAAGATATTCATGTCATCACTGACACTGTTCGCGAACAGCTGCCCCGCGGGGAAAGTCCATGTATTTTACGTGTTTAAACAAAAATCGCAACGACCCTAGCCACCCATGGCCATAGAAAAAGATGTAAGCAGTAATTAACAATTTTAGCGTTTACTTCTTGTTACTCTAGGTCTCACAGTAATAGGCCTGCATATACTAGTAGTAGATCTAAGAGTAACGTATTGTTTTGGATCTTTTCGGCCACAGTTGCGGACATTTTTGAGCGAGACTCACACTGCAATCTCATCACGCCACATTTCAACTACGACGCCGAGTGAACATCATAAAATCACGGGAATCAAAATCAAAGTGAGTGGGTCCTACTTATGTTTACACCCTAACGTTACTAGTTTAGGCCTAATTCAAATAGTATTTAGTATTCCGTACTCACCGATCCGATCGATAGAGCCGGAGAGGACGCTTCAGTTCGACTGACTCGATACACAAGCTGTGATCGCTGCACGTAAGGGCATGTAGCAATGACGATGCGATGGCCATGGCAATGGTACACGTACAAAAACTAGGGGGTTGTGGCCTAAACGTAGATTTGTACACGGGCTATCTCTGCATTTATACCACTGCGCGTTCCTCTAGGTAGCTGTTCGATGAGAACGAGGTCGAGGGCACGCATGTACGCGCAACACATACCCCCCCCCCCCCCCATTCTCCACAGAGTTTCTACCGTACGTATTCCTGTGGTCCGACTGGACGCACACGAGACGCTTCGTCAAACCCTGAACTCATTTCATTATTGCTGATGCACTTGTTTATTTACCAAATAAGTGAAAAATCATGAGCTCAAGCCGCCCTCTTTTTTATATTATTTATGCTAAACCCATGAATTTTTCTTACTGGAACCCAAGTTAAGACAGCTCATAGCTGTCTTAAACTTAGGATAAATTTCTTAGACAAATGTCGTTATGGAATACCGACGGAACATTTTTAAGAAAATATGCTTAGCCAGCAAGCCGAAATCTGTCTTAGCTAAGACAAAATTCTTAGCTAAATTCTTAGCAAAATGCTAAAACAAATTCTTAGCTAATTTTTATGGAATACGAACTTAAGCTAAGAATTTTATCTTAGCCAGAAAATAAGCAAAATTGCTTAGATTTTCTGGCTTAAGCAGGCTTATCTAGTTTATGGAATACCGGCCCGGGACCATGTCCCAAGTAGCAAGCTCATGTGGGACCCAGATGGGTGCCATATTCTTTGACACATGGGCCGCATATGGGCAAACCATCTGGGGCCCTAACCCTATAAAGCCCAAGGGGGGGGGGGCATTGTGCCCCCTACCAGATTTTCATTCGCCACTCCTTCGCCCTTAATCCAATTTTAACCAAATATGGTGACTTTTCCGAAAATCTAATTCCGAACATTTTGATATATAATTTAGCTATATTTAATATTGCTGATTGCCATGGCAACCATAAACTTACAACCATGTCAGTCAGATTTTGCATATTTTTCTGTTCCAATTCGAATTAACCATATTATAATGTATGAAGTGGGCGTTTCTTGGCTGAAATTTGCTGAAGGAGCAAAATGTGAAGTAATTATGGCCCTGAAATATTTTCCATATTATTTCCTTTGTTTTTCTGTGACAATGCCATAAAACAATAGATATAATAGAGATACTAGAAAATAACAGTATTTTCCAAAGATTGCAATTCTATTTTGTGTCATTTTGATTCCTTCACCCAAGTTATACCTCTGATATCATTTGTTTATCACATTATCAATCTGCAAACTTAAAATTCCGATATTATGGGAATATGAAATATGATAACTATGCATGTACCTATCCCAAACAATACATCATAATGTATTTCTTTATTTTGTTATGGATAGCGCCCCCATGTGGTGACCTTGGGAAATTTCAACCACAAAAAATAATGAGCTTTGACTTGCAGATCATTTGTGGCAAATATGAAAAATATTGGTGTATGATAAGACATATATACTGAGGATAAAGAAATTATACAGAAAAATCATGTTTTTAACATATTTCCTATGTATTTCTTTATATTTTGGTAAATAGCGCCCTCTATGGGTGACCTTGAAAAAAATTCAAGTATGCGGTCATGTAGACTATGAGTTGCTCTACCCATGTGCCAAATATGACGATGAAACATCAAACAATAACAAAGTTATATAGGGGGGCACAATGTGCCCCCTCTTTGGGCCTGGGAAGGGTCAAAATTGCTTGGGCTTTATAGGGCTAAGGCATCTGCACCCAAGAATTGAATGGGACCCATATGGGTAAGCCCACATAAGGAAAATGGGGCCCAGATGGGACCCATGTCGCTGATTATCAAACTGGGCATAACATTGGCTATGCCACATGGGCAGCATATAAGTTCTATAAGGGGCCCATGTGGGTCCCATATTCTTTGACACATGGGCCCCATATGGGCAAACCATCTGGGGCCCTAATTAGGCATCTGCACCCAAGAATTACATGGGACCCATATAGGAAAGGCCATATAAGGCAAATGGGGCCTTAAAGGGACCCACGTCGCTGATTATTAAACTGGGCATAACATTGGCTCTGTCCCATGGGCATATGGGTTCCATAAGAGGCCCACATGGGTCCCATATTTTTGTCACATGGGTCCTATATGGGCAAACCATCTGGGGCATTAAGGCATCTGCACCCAAGAATCGCATGGCACCCATATGTGTAAGCCCGCATAAGGAAAATGGGGCCCAGATGGGATCCATGTCGCTGATTATCAAACTGGGCATAACATGGACAGCGTATGTGACCGTGCATCACAAAACGAACAAAAAGTCGCACACACTGATTTTGCGTGAGGACTGAAAATAAGTGAAATGGGTCAACCTAGCCGATCTTGACCTTTTTCAAATTTTCTGAAAGAGCAAGTCTTCTTTTACATTATCATCAAATGGGCGGGAAAGTGTGTTTTTTAGCAGTTTATCTCTAACATTTTGGTAGAATAGTGTGATTAGGTGTGTCTTTAGAGTCCCTTTTTCATACCTGAAAAACCTTGTAAACACTCTTCACTTTCAACTCTAATAACTTTTGAAAGGATAGTGCTACTGCTTTGAAAGTTGGGATTAATTACGGACAGAATGTGTTAATGAGGCATGCTCATTTTTTATTTAATCTTATAATTCCTTCATTGTTGTTACTCGGGTGGTTTACTTCCTATTTTTGTCCCATTCATCGCACAGCCAGCACGGTTTGGTAAAGATTAAGCGCTTGAATAGACACTGTACTTCATAGTCTCTTTTCTCAGTTCACACGTTTGTGCTTTCTTTCCAATATTTAGATAGGTTAGGAGAGTCCATTTGACTTGAATTGTACATCATTTTAAAGCTTAAAGTCTGCTCTTTCAGAATATTGTCTTAACTGAAAATTCATGTCTGGCGCCTTTTTGTTTGTTTTGTGGTGTAGGGTCACATATAAGTTCTATAAAGGGCCCATGTGGGTCCCATATTCTTTGACACATGGGCCCCATATAGGCAAACCATCTGGGGCCCTAATAAGGCATCTGCACCCAAGAATCACATGGGATGATGGGACCCACGTGGGTAAGCCCACATAAGGAAAATATTAGCTCTTCATGGGAACAGAATGGATTAATTAGGGCATACTACTCATGCGAGTGTGTACAAGCACACTGGGATTATGCCCTAATCCTAACCTAATCCTAATGTCCTATCCCTAACGGCCTACCTCCTACTTCCTAATCCTAACTGATGATTGTGTGTCACGGTTTTTTATATACCCTGCAAAACACTGTGGTGTGTGAAGACATGGTTACTTAAATTAGATCACCCAAATGTCTCATTTAAATATTCATAAAAAATGCAAGAATATTCATGATATGTGCCTTTTGTGTCTTATGTGGGTATAGAAACCATGTGTTGGTATAGAAACCATAAGTCCCGACAGGGATTTTGTATCAAATTGTCATGTTTACAAATAGGCGCTACACACACACACACACACACACACACACACACAGACACACACAAACACACAAACACACAAGTACACTTACAATCGCGCACGCACACACACTCACATAAAAAAGGCAGGGCTAGCCCTACAAAAGCCCATCATGCTCCCTGCTGGCCTTGTCTGTGCCCATGTGAAACCCAAGTGGCAAGCCCATGAGAAACCCATATCAACTTTTCCCATCTCTGCCCTTGGATGGCCCACAAGGGCCCCTTGAAGGATGACCCTCGAGTAGCCCTTGCCCAACTCTAACCCGGCTTGCCCACCTTTTACCCATGTTTGCCCACGTGGGCCCCGCATGGTGGTGTTGGCTGGGATATCCTACCAAATAGCATGCCCATGGTCTATAACCCCATACGGTTCCCGTAGACTTGATCATATCAAGAATGGTCCAAGCCAATGTTTATACATCCTTTTCCAACGGGCCTATGGGTTCCACATTGGCTTAAAAATATCCTACCCAGAATGGTGTGCAGATCTTAATCCGACATGGGTCCCATACATGCTTATTTAATGGCCACTATGGTCCAATAAGGATTTGATATCTTCCAGGAATGCCATGCCCATGCTAACCACATATTGGTCACGTATTGGATTAAACATATATCCTACCCAGAATGGCATACCCATGCTACTCCCATATGGGTCCCATATGCACTTCAGCATATCCTAGCCAGAATGGTATGCCCATGCTTTTCCCATACGGTTGCCATATGTGCGTGAACATATCCTACCTAGTATGGCATGCCCGTGCTTATCCCATCTTGGTCCCAAATGGGCTTGAACATATAGTACCCAGAGTGGCATGCCCATGATAATCCCATATACGTCCCTTAAGGGCTTGAACATATCCTACCCAGAATGACATCATGCCCATACATATCCCACATTGGTCCCATATTGGCTTGAAGATATCTTACCCTTTATGACATGCCCATACCCCTTCCCATGTGGGTCCCATATGGGCTTAAAATATCCTAACTGGAGGTAGGACCTGGGGTATACTACATGGGTAACATATAGACTTGAAAATATCCTATAGTAAACCAAGAATGTCATGCCAGTGGTAATGCCATATGCATGCCGTAAGGCATTAAACTTACCTTACCCAGAATGTCATGCCCATACCATTCCCATATGGGTCCCATATTGGCTGTACCGCATCCTACCAAGAATGGCATGCCCATGCTTTTCCCGTATGGGTCCACTTTGTGATTGACCACATCCTAACCAGATTGGTATGCCCATGCAATTCCCATATGAGACCTATATGGGCTTTACCAGAATGGCATGCCCATGTTGATCCGATATGGGTCCCATATAGGCTTAAATATTTCCTTCCCGGAATATCATGCCCACGGTAATCCCATGTTGGTCCAATATAGGCTTGAACATATCCTACCCATAATGGTATGCCCATGGAGATCCTTTATCTTTCTTTCTTTTCCTAACCTTAAAACTAAAAGCGCCATGAGCATCTTTTGATGGACTGTTGCGCTATGGAAGTATACATTTGTATTATTATTATTATTATTATTATTATTATTATTATTATTAGTATGGGTCCCATATAGCTCAAGCATATCCTACCCAGAATGTCATGCCCACGGTAATCCCATATGAGTCCCTTATGGACTTGAACATATACTGCCCAGAATGGCATGCACATGCATATCCAATATGGGTCCCATATGGGATAGAACATATCCTTCCAAGTATGGCATGTCCATGCGCTTATCCCATATGGGTCCCATATTGGATAGAACATAATCCTTCCCAGAATGGCATGCCCATGCATGTCCTATATGGGTCCCATATTATGGGAAAGAACATATCCTACCCAGAATGGCATGTCCATGCTTTTCCCATATGGGTGCCATATGTGCTTGACCATATCCTCAGATTGGCACGCCCATGATAATCCCATATGGGTCCCATTTGGGCTTTAACATATCCTATCCAGAATGGCATGCCCATGCTAATCCGATATGGGTCCCATATATAGGCTTAAATATTTCCTTCCCAGAATATCATACCCACGGTAATCCCATGTGGGTCCAGTATGGGCTTGAACATATCCTACCCAGAATGTTATGCCCATGGGGATCCTTTGTGGGCCCCATAGACTCAAACATATTCCACCCAGAATTGCATGCCCAAGCTTATCCCATATGGGTTCCATAGGGGCTTGAACATATCCTACCCAGAATGTCATGCCCACGGCAATCCCGTATGGGACCCTTATTGGCTTGAAAATATCCTGCCCAGAATGGTATGCCCACGGGGATACTTTATGGGTCCCTTATAGACTCAAACATATCCTACCCATAATTGCATGCCAACGCTTATCCCATATGGGTTCCATATAGGCTTGAACATATCCTACCTAGAATGGCATGCTCAAGCATATCCCATATGGGTCCCATATGAGATAGAACATGTCCTATGCAGAATGGCATGCCCATGCTTATCCAATATGGGTCCCATATGGACTTGAACATATCCTACCCAGAATGGCATGCCCACGCTTTTCCCATATGGATCCCATTGGGGCTTGAACATATATCCTACCCAGAATGTTATGCCCACGGTAATCCCGTATTGGTCCCTTATGGACTTGAAAATATCCTGCCCAGAATGGTATACCCATGGGGATCCTTTATGGGTCCCATATAGACCGATTCGAGCGACTGTTCATGGAAGCGTGCCCTCTGAAGGCGACGCCATAACTGGGGGCCATCCAGGCCGGGTCGGCAAGTGCCGTGGGTGCTTGGCAAGGGTGCCAGCGGAAGCCAGTGCTTTTACCACCCGGCGCCAGCCGGCCAGCTAGCTATCTCTGGCGCTGGCAGCGATCGACGCACCTGGCTTTGTGACAACTAGAGTCTACTTTTTTTTTTTCGCTAGCTATTTAAAAAAAAAAATTAAACAACTTATACCGACTATGAGCGAATGGGTATATGACATACGGCTGTAGCCAAAACTTGAATTTCAAGGTAAAATATCGGTACGATCCGTGAGTGTTTGTAGACTCTATTTCTTTTGCGATGACTTGGGTACTCGCGTGTAAGCCCCATATATTCAAATTTGTGTAAGAGAATAAAAACCGCTGGGGAGAACTATGGCTAGGCGCAGGTAGAAGTCTTGCTAGTATTAAAGCTTAGACTGTTGAGAAGTTAACTGATATAATCAAATACAAGTAATGAATCAGAATCTTGAGCTAGATATGGCGCTATAAATTGCAACTTAAACCTTTTAAGGCTTTTGCCTTTACTCGGGCCAGCGGGGTAGAATCTGTCAAACGTTTTTTAGATTCCAGACTAGATCTAGACCTATTTACTTCTAGAACCCTACATCCGATATCATTTTCGGTTGTCGCTAACTTCAGGCAAGCCTAAGTAAACCAAACGGAAGACAAATCTAGACGTTTCTAAGACGTATAAACTTAATTTACGGCGCCTGATGTCAACAACCAAAACTTCTAGTTACTGTTTTGTTTGTTTGTTTGTTTGTTTGTTTGTTTTTATTTCTGCATTCAATCAGATGCAATTTGAATACAAACTTCAAAAAGTACAAAGAACAAAGAATAACAGGTGCAGTGAAATAAATCGATAACAGTATTAAATAGATACACGTAAGTGATTGCATTGAGCAATGTAGATACACAGAAACATAAAATAAGATATACAGTATTTTTTTCAGTAAACAACAGAGATCAATGAATGCAGGAGACCACCATCATAAGCGATTAAGCTTGAAATGGATGGAGGCCTCATAAAATGACTATCCAACGACATAACTCTCTTGGAGGAAAGTGATCAGGTGAGTGCAGTGCAGTTGCAGGTGAGAGTGCAAGATGCAGTTGAAGGAAGAAAATTGAGATTGACAATAAGATGACAATCATTTACTATAAATATTTGTTAGCTTAATTGGTTTGGAGAATATAATTGTATCAAATATCGTTTTAGTGAGGCTTTCAAAGAATAAATACTTGAACAGGACTTTATATTATCCGGGAGATTATTCCAAATGTCCGGACCCGAATGTCTTATAGATTTATGTGTCACTAATAATTTGGGATTCAAAAGGTGGAAATTTCTACATACGGGTAGGGTACGAATGGACAGAAGTATTAAACCTAAACATGTTATTAAACGATAATGGAAGTTAATCATGTATATATTTAAACATAATTACTGCTACTTGAATAATATTCAAATAAAAAACCTTCAATATTTCAAGCTCATGAAATAAAGAATCAGTATGAGCCAGAAAATGCGATCCTGTACAAATACGTATAATTTTTTTTTTTTTGTAATTTGAATATAGAATCTATTTTGGTAGAGCCGCAAGTACCCCATACAACATTGCAATAACTTATATATGGGAGAATTAAGGAATTATATAATAGAAATAAAGTTGAACGAGGAAGAAAGAACTTCAGCTTGGAAATCATCCCTATATTTCTAGAAATACACGTTGTAACATAATGTAAATGCTCATTCCAAGTCAAACTTTCATCTATATATACTCCCAAAAAATTTTGAATTCATTTTCTTTTCTAATGGGATATCATCAATGTTAATATGTATCAGCGTATCTTCATTATGAGAATGAAGTTTGAAATAAATGAACGAGTCTTTTTTATATTCAAAGAAAGTTTATTAGACTTAAACCAATTTGATACTTTACTAATTTCAATATTTAAATTATCATTTAAAATCTTAAGATCTGTATGAGAATAAAATATATTGGTATCATCAGCAAATAGAACAAAAGAGAGAAGAGAGGATGTATTAATGATATCATTGACATAAAGAAGGATTGATAGTGGGCCCAGAATTGAGCCTTGAGGAACACCACACTTAATTAAAAGGGGGTCAGATTCACAACCATTAAAAGTAACATATTGTCTTCAATTAGTTAGATAATCTTTAAGCCATAAAAGTGCTTGTCCTCGAATACCATAATGACTAAGTTTGGAGAGTAAAATAGAATGGGCAAGAGTATCGAATGCCTTACTCAAATCACAAAATATACCTGCAACATGTTCTTTGTTTGCCAAGGCACTCGTAATTTTATCATAAATTTGTATTAATGCTAAATCAGTTGAATAATTTTTTCTGAAACCATATTGATTGGGAATAAGTAAATCATACTTATTAATAAATTTAAGAAGTCTATTATAAACATTTTTTCTAAAATTTTGGATATACTAGGCAACAAAGAAATGGGACGATAATTACTAATTTCATGAGGATCATCTTTTTTATGAACAGGATTAACTTTCGCTATTTTCAGCAGATCAGGGAAAATACCTTGTGATAAAGAAAGATTAAATATATGGCTTAACGGTTCTGCGAGTGGATAAACTATTTCTTTCAATAACATCATACTTATTTTATCAAAACCACAAGATTTAGAACAATTTAAAGATTTAGTGATAGTAATGATTTCACTGGGACTCGTTGGATTAAAATAAATAGACTCTTGATTTTGGTCAAAAAGATAATCTGTAAAATGAGCAGAAGTATTGCTATTTTAGTAGCAAGTTCCGGACCGATGTTAACGAAAAATGAGTTAAATGAGTTAGCATACATATTGGGATTATTTATTTTGATGCCGTTTAATGTGATATCATCCGTTGGCGGAGAATCAGGCTTTTTACCTAGGACCTCTTTGATGATTTTCCATGTTGCATTAGTATTCGAAGAAACCTTTTTCATTCTATCAGAAAAATATAATCTACGGGATAAACGAATCAATTTTGTCAATTCATTTCGATAAACTTTATACATATTCAAATTAAATTCAGTTGGATTACGAATATGTAACTTATACAAAAAATTACGAGTGTTTATGGATTTCAAAATACCTTTGTAATCCAAGGATTTCTTGGTTTACTTCGGTTACTTTTCATTCTACATAAAGGAATATTATTTTCATAATAATACAACAATTTATCGTTAAAACATTTATATGCCAAATTAACATTATTAATCCTATAAATATCTGTCCATTCCTCTAAAACAAATTCTGTTTCAACAATTCCACATTACGTTTAGACTCTTTATGATACCATATTTTATCACGTAATTTGTTACGACCCAATTTACATTCACAAATTGAGAATATTGGTAAATGATCAGAAACTCCAGAACATAATATACCCCCCGTAATTGTATTATTATACACATTCGAAAATATATTATCAATCTGAGTTGATGAGTGCGGATTTATCCTGGTGGGTTTATTGATAATCGACATAAAACCATATGAATACATTAAATGCATAAAATTAAAGGGAATTATTGTTATCGGATGTGGGGGAAAAGTTAATGTTGAAATCACCAAAAATAAAAACATGTTTACTTTCATTACCTATCTTATGGAGATATAATAATAATAATAATAATAAGGTCTTATTTACCCAGGGTAGCCTCTTCAGTGTTGCCACTGCTCTACCAGAGGGCCCTGCTATTATTATTACCCTAGCGTTGCCAGGTACCCATGTATACACCTGGGTCGAGAGGGACATTGTGGGTAAAAACATCTTGTCCAAGGATGTAAGCACTGGGCGGGATTCGAACTCACGGTCCTCCGTTCGGGAGTCGGGAGTCTTATCCACTATGCCACAGCGCCCCCAATTCATCACAAAATAATTCACAATTCAGATCAGGGGGTCGATAAATTAAACCTATAATAACATTTTTAGAAATTGTGTTATCAATTTCAATGAATAACGTTTCTGAATATCTTAATGTGATCTCAGAACGGATTACCTATCTTATGGAGATATAATAATAATAATAATAATAATAAGGTCTTATTTACCCAGGGTAGCCTCTTCAGTGTTGCCACTGCTCTACCAGAGGGCCCTGCTATTATTATTACCCTAGCGTTGCCAGGTACCCATGTATACACCTGGGTCGAGAGGGACATTGTGGGTAAAAACATCTTGTCCAAGGATGTAAGCACTGGGCGGGATTCGAACTCACGGTCCTCCGTTCGGGAGTCGGGAGTCTTATCCACTATGCCACAGCGCCCCCAATTCATCACAAAATAATTCACAATTCAGATCAGGGGGTCGATAAATTAAACCTATAATAACATTTTTAGAAATTGTGTTATCAATTTCAATGAATAACGTTTCTGAATATCTTAATGTGATCTCAGAACGGATTTTGAACTGTAAATTTTGCGCAATGTAAAACGCAACACCGCCACCCCCTTTTCCTTGACGATCAGCCCTAACTAAGTTATAATTGGGTAAATTAAAGATATCTGGGGAGTTTTGATGTAACCAAGTTTCACTTATTCCAATAACAGAAAATTCAAAATTGTTTAAAGAGTGCAAAAGATTTTCCAAATATTCACAATTTTTATTCAAACTCCGAGAGTTTATATGAAGAATTGAAATATTATCTGGACTATACGGTATAGTATCATTGAATTCAAGGGGTGTGTAATATTTACTGTCGCGCACATGCATAAAGTCAGCAAGAATATCGGGAGTATTCACCTGTGACGCCATTTTGTAATACAGACATGTAAATTACCGGAGATTTGAGAGACAACAACTGCATAGGTGCTAATGAGCATTTTGCAAGTGCATACTACTGTGCAGGTGTGTGTACAAAGTGCAAATGTGTGTGGGGTTTCAATATACAATACAAAATTTGATACAATTAGACCCATCTTGGTCACATTTACAATAATTACTCAATTACAACAGATCACCAGGGGATAGCCGGACAACTCGGTATAAAGGTGTTGTGTTTTAAAACACGTACAAATAGAGAACTAAAGGACCGTGACACTTGCCCGGTTGAGGTTCAGGGAGACTTTCCAGTATAGGGGGGGGGGGGGGAGGGGGAGGGGGGTAAAGGGGATTGAAGGTACATTTCTTGCAACATCAGTATTGGCTATTGAATGTGAGACTTTTAACCATGCACCCACTAACACACTTATCACAGAAAAAAAAAATACAGTACAAATACTAAATGAAAATCAGGGTGTTAATAGCAACCCGTTCAACATGCGTCAAACGCAGGTGTTACTTGCAGTGGCTTAATTACCATAGGAGATCAGTCGGCCGTGGGGCGAAAAAGCAGCCACGCCTCGTGTCGACACACAACATGTGAACGATTATACATTCATGGAAACTGCTTACTGTACACGTATAGGACGTCTTGTCAATGGGATCTGAGTTTCAACAGGTGATTTGTAGAACAGAGGGATTTTGTCGGACAGTTCACAGTAGAAGGATAAATATCTGCCAAAGCAGTGTGGGATGTGCTGTACTAAAAAACAAAATAATAATATTAATAATAATAAACATCGGAGTTCAATACCAAAAAGTGTGGGAGGTTTAAAAGAACCATTTACCAGTTATAAATTAGAACGGATTACTGAATTTCTTTAAAAATGTAAAGTTATGGCTTCAAAAATATTTTGAAACTATATACGAAGTGAAATATGTGGGTAGTAATGTCTGGCTTCAATCAATACGTGAAAACATAAGGTACTAACTGTCACCATACTGTGGAGGATGAGCAGGTGGAGGATGAGCATAACCTTGCAAACTTGAACCGTGTATCCCTAAAATGATGACCGAAAAAGGTTTTCTTTTTTCCCGTTAAACTTTTTTATAATAACCGCCATCAAAATATATATATGTATAAATGTATATAATAGGAAATAAAAACGGCTGTAACAAGCCATGGTTCTATCATTCAATACACTCAGCGTTGGGAGTCACAGTGGATCAACGAGGAGGTCGCCGGGATAGCAGAGGCGTGGAGGGGAAACCTCGCCCTGACATCGGATTACGCACAAGACGCGTAGTTAGCAACACATTATATTTGTAGTGAGGTTACAAGGCACAATTGAGTTCTATGGTTAAACATCACAAAAGGAAAAAATGCATGGAAGCTTAGTTGACAATTGGTTGACTTCAGATGTTCTTGCTCAATAATAATAAGTTGTAAGAAAAAAGGAAAATTGTCAACCAAAGAGCTCCGGATGGGAATGTGCTTTGACATTCCCAGCCCCAGTGATGGTGGACTTGGCAATTGAAGGCAACCCATTTTCAATCAGAGATTACGTAACTTTTTTACGAGTCAAAGGGCGATGCCCGTCAATAAATCCAACAGGGTAAATGAAACTTTCCTGAATGGTAGCTTTTTTAATGGCTCCTGGAAGGTAGTAACAAACATACATTCTTTTCGTGGCTAATGTGTTATATGGTTTTTTCTCTTTACTTGTTATTTCTTTCTACTCAACCAACGCAATTGTGCCTTACATAATCCTTAGCCACAATAAAACCAATACAAGTTGATTATGAGAGTCAAGGTGTCAAAGTATTTGACCCCTCCATACGAACAGCAAAGATGGCCCAAAAGACCGATATAAAATATTGGCTATAATTTTACCGTGGTGAGGAAGAGGAGCCACGCCCTGTGTCTGTATTTTAGACGTGTGTGGACAACTATAAAGACTACATATTTGTTTTTTTTTATATATATAATCATGGTTACGTTAGAGAAATAACTGAATAAAAACATTGCTTAACACAAATTCATTATACAAATTCATTATAAACTTTAGAGTTCCTTTATGAGAACCAAAGGACGGTGACCCTTGGCCAGTTAGGGAGGGGAGGGGGGGGGGGGGGAGTAAAGAGGAGTGAAGGTACATTTCTTGCGACCTCTGTATTAACTATCAAATACGAGACTTTTAACCATGTACCCATTAAAAGACGCGTCGAAGAAAAAAAATACAGTACAAAATATGGAAATCAGGGTGTACAAACAGGAACCCGTTCAACATGCAAGAGTAGCCACGCTCAGTGTCCACACTAAATATGTGAACGATTACACATTTATGCAAAATTCTGACAGTACACATGCATGTAATAAGAACGTCACGTCAGTGGTAACACCTCTGACTTTCACAAAGATGATTTGCAAAACAAAAGAATTTTGTCGGGCAAGTAGAGAGATAAATACCTGCCAAAGCAGTGCGGGAGATGCTATACTGAGAAAATCGAGGTTCAATAACAGGAAGTATGGAGGTTTGTAAAAACCGTTTACCAGTTATCAGTAAATTTAAGATTGATTAGTAACTTTCATTCAAAAAGTTGGAGATATGGGTTCAAAAAAGTTTTAAAACTTCAAGTGAAACAGGCGGGTAAACAGTTCTGGCTTTACAATTAATACGTGAAAACATAAGGTACTAATTGTCACCATTCAGCTCGCAGGCTCGTGGAAGATGGACATAACCTTGCCGATTTGAACTGTGTATCCCTACAGTGATGACAAAAAATGATTTCCCTTTTTTTTTCTCGTTAGGTTTTTCATATTATCGGTCATCAAAATCTTTATAATATAAAGTGATTTCTTTAAATATAATATGAAGTGAATCTCTATAATATACATTGATTCACAGTGGATCAACGAAGAGGTCAGATAGCAGAGGCGTGGAGGGGAAACCTCGCCCTGACATTACGCATGCACAAGAAACGCAATTGGCCACACATATTTGTAGTGAGGCTAATAGGCACAATTGAGTTCTATGGTTGAATATCAAAACAAGGAAAAATGTAAGGAAGCTTAGTTGACAATTGGTTGCCTTCAGATGTTCTTGCTCAGTAACAATAAGTTGTAAGAAAAAGGAAAATTATCAACCAAAGAGCTCCGGGTTGGAATGTGTTTTGACATACCCGGCCGCAGTGATGGTGGATTTGACAATTGAAAACAGCCCATTTTCAGTCAGAAATTATGTAACTTTTCTTACTAATCAAAGGGTAATGCCCGTCACTAAATCCAACGGGCATGACAGGGTAAATGGAACATTCCTGCATGCATGGCAGCCTTTTAATGGCTCCTGGAGGATGATGACAAACATACATTCCTTTCGAGGCTAAAATATCTAATGTTGTTATTTCTTTTTCTTTAATTATAATTTCTTTTTAATCAGCTAACGCAGTTGTGCCTTTCAGTTGTTCTTAGTCACAATGAAACCAATACAAATTGATCATGAAAGCCAAGGTGTCAAGGTATTTGACCCTTCCGAACGAACAGCAAAAATGGCCCAGAAGACCGATGTAAAATATTGACTATATAGCTTTACCGTGGTGAGGAAAAGGAGCCACGCACTGTGTCTATATTTTAGACGTGTGTGAACAACAAATACAGGGATTTCATGTTTATTTGTTTGTTTTTTATACAAAATTATAGGTACGCTACAGACATTACTGAATAAGATCATCGGTTGATACAGAGGATATACAAAACTCAGAAGGTAGTTAAATTAAGCTCGATCATAATGGCTCGATAACAATTCACAACAAATGAATAGATACTTTGTGATTTTAAGAAGTACTTTTGAATGCAATGTATCGTAGTAAGAAAAGAAAGGAGTGGAAGGTCATGCCAGTAGAGGAAGAACATTCACGTATGTGGTTCAACATTTTTAAAGGCGAAGGACTACCTTACTATCGCCAAAAGAAAAAAAAAAGACAACAAAAATAGAATGAAAAAAAGGACCAGAGTTATCAGATAAACCTTTCTCAAAACGACTGGACAGAATATCACTACGAAAAATGAGACAATACAAAAAGCAAATATTTAAGCAGTCGTTAAAGTCAGAGTACTACTGTAGTGAATGCATGCTTCAAACCAATCTAAGCTTGGAAATATTTCGGTGCTATAAATTTGTTGTTATAGTAACAAATATACATTCCTTTCAAGGCTCATGTGTTTGGCTTTTTTATTTTCTGATAGTCAACATGACTGTGCCTTGGGTAGTTCTTAATCACAATGAAAGTCAAGGTATCGAAATAGTTGACCCCTCCATACGGCCAGTGTGCCTAGAAGATATTAAGCAGCCGTGGCGTGGAAGAGAAACAGCGTCCTGTGTCTGTTTTAGAAGTGTGTGAACATTATGACTACATGTTTTAAGCTGTGGGTACGCTACGGGGATAAGATTGTTGATTGATACAGGGGATATACAAGACTAAGAAATGGGTTGATACATGCTCGAAGTTCAATAACAATTCACAGAGAATAAATATATGACAAATTGTGATGTCGAGCCGTATTTTTGAATAAAATGAATAGTATTTACATTTTACAAGGAGTGATTGGTCGTCCCAATAGAGGGAGAACGTTCACGCATGACATTTAACGTGTTTGAAAGTAAATGGGATCTTACGTTTGCCCATAGAAAAGAAAGGCAAAAAAGTAGAAAAAAATGAGAATTTGACTCATCAGATAGACCTTTCTCTTATGAAGCAAATTGGACACTATATGTATAAAAAGAGGTATTATAAACATCAGTACCACAATCACTAAAATGAGAGTAATCAATGCATTCCTCCAACCGATCTGAGGTGGAAGTATTTCTCTGCTACATCAAACATTGCTTCCATTTTTTCTTTCATTATAAATTTCCTTGGGTGTAATAACATAATAAGCAATGCATAGTACACCAGTAAAGATTCGTTTCTCGGGGATTGTCAAGAGTGTGGAATAGGGTCATCATTGATGACAAATAAGCTCAGATTTAAAACGACAAATAAAACTGTACATCCCTCACTCTGACTCAGTGTTCAGTATATATGTATGTTCAGTATGTGATTAATAAGAATATGGTTGTCTTGATCGTTATAATACTTTTAGGGTTACAAGTTACATAGTTTGTACATTGCAGCCACATATAGGGCTCCTATATGATTGTATGTGAAATTACAGACCCCCAAATCCCATGCATGTGGCTGGATTTAAAGACATAGGCCCTATATGAGGTTGTATACACAACATATAGATAAATAGGGCCTACTTTGTAGATGCACAATGAGAGGCTGAGGTCATCCCGACGTCATGTGCAGTGTCAACTCATCAAAAATTTGGCTAGGGTCTGTAGGTCTTATTTTCCTTTTTGCTATTTAACTTCTACAGTAGACAGTCTATTTCTAACATATTTCATGGAGTTTTCTCTGTTGCATATATGTGAGCACTACAAGATATAGCTACCTGGTAGACTCTACATTGAAATAAATGGGATAGCAAGTTCTGTGACTAAATTTACAGAGTGGTGAAGAACTAATGGGACTATCCTAATTGTAAATCAGTGTTAATGCCTTTCATTGTGTCTGATATACAGATGAACTCCAGTCCAGATGCCCCTGTGAAATGGAAAAAGGACAAGTTCGTGAATACCGTTGCCTTCTCCAATTAGTTGTGGAGGAAAATGCTACTCTGAGGAAAGGACTTGGGTCAGATTGAAGTGGATCAAAACCTGGTGAGAGTGCTGACAGATTTTATCAGAGCCTGGGCAGATGTTAGAAAATAACAGGTTAGATGATGAAGACGTCCCTTTGGCATGCATATTTGGGAATTTTTATGTAAATATCATAAATAAAGTGTGCTATTTTCATTGAACTTTCAGCATTTAACATAATTACTTTCATCAGTACTAAACTTGTCATTGCTTGAATGTTAGTCATTAAAGAGAATATTTACTATGTGTAATACTGAATGTATATGAGTAGTAAAATAATTTTTCATTGTAAATGTGTAGTAGTTACTATATTACCAACATTCAGTCATTAGATGAGAGATCAATAGAATGTGCTTGTTGGAACAGCTAGCATCACATCCAAGTGCCATCCCTGATATCCAGGTTGTTGAAGCCAGTGACATCCCCTCTCGCCAAATAAGACTGCCTCTTCTAGGCTACGCAGCTCGGCGAGACCTGTGACATCCATCTCGCCAGTGGAGACCAGCCCTCTCTGCCACCAAACTCAGTGAAACCAGTGACATCCCCTCTCATCAATCAGAACCAGCCCTCCCAGCTACTTAGCTCCATGAAGCCAGTGACATCCCCTCTCATGTTCTTCTTTGTGGCTGGCAAATGTTTGAAAACTGAACTTGGATGACGTCAATATCATAATTACGTTGAGTGCATCAAAGTGATGGCAATGATAATAGCTCTGACACCAGCTCTTCCTGTAGGCCTACTGTCAATTTATGCCTTCATTGTGTATAATAGCAAAAGACATGTTAGTAATGAAAAAGCTGCACCTTTGTACCAGGATTGTTGGGGATTCTGATAAATGCACATTGGACACGAATAACATCAATTTCAATCATAGACTACAGTCATGTGATGGCAGTGATAACTGATATGACACTACATTTATATTTCTGAACTCTCTATTTCTGTCTTTTCTGTGAGGTAACAACAAACATGCTAGTACTCAAATGTGTGAATCAGAATGAAACAGTGAATTGATTGCATAGAAAATTTGTTCTTGCCCCATGTGGCAAGTAGGGAATATAAATCCTGTAAAATCCTAAACTGCATGTGCTTAAACTGTTACTGGAAACTGAAAGGGCTGCAATATCCAGGCAAAAGTGTTTTATCCTTTTATTTTTTCATTTGGTCTTTTTTCCCCCTGTGTTTCCCAGTTGTTTCAGTGGTGAAAAGCTACAATTACTCCGTTACGATAAAATATTGCATCAGTGTTTTAAAATATACGTCATGCACAGCAGTGTACATCACTGAAAGGGCATTTCACACATTTCATTATTGCTCTAATTGTTATTATTATTATTATTACTACTACTACTACTATTGTTGTTGTTGCTAATGTTTTTATTACTATCATCATCTTCATGATTATTATCCTCATCATCATTTATGTGATCATTGATATCACGCCATGTGTTACATTCAAGTGGCACAGCAGGTCCTACACAGTAGCATTGTCCATCAGCATTTTGGAAGACACTTTTTCAGCACATAATTTTGTGATAACTCTATCAAATCACATTATTATGAGGACAATATTTTTTGTGGTAAATGGAGTTTGTGCCCTTGTAATATTCATTGCATATGTATTTTATAGCAAAAAAAAAGTATGAATTTTGATAAACAAATGTGTTGGAAGTACTTCAAACAAGATGTTCAGTTTTCATTCACATAGATAGAAAATTACATTGTAATATACATTTTGGTAGGTCCCTACATGATGTTCTACTGATATAATTGTATACGCTAAAACCCTAAACCGAATGGCCCAAATTCACGAAGGTGGTACAAATGAAACCATGGTTTAAACCATGGAAAAAAACCATGGAGCGCCAAGTGTCGCACCGAATATTTCGTTACGAAATTGGTCATTTCGTCGACAAAATGATTGTTTCGTTAACGAAATTATCATTTCGTGGACGAAATGTTCATTTAATTACAAAATGTTGTCATTTCATTACAAAATAATCATTTCATCGACCAAATGACTGATCTCGTATCGAAATATTCCATGCGACACTTGGCGCGCCATGGTTTTTGTTCATGGTTTAAACCATGGTTTCATTTGTACCACCTTCGTGAATTCAGGCCAATGGGTTTTGACAATGCAATATGTAGGTCTCCACACTGAAATAGTATAGT
Source organism: Diadema setosum (assembly GCA_033980235.1). Taxonomy (NCBI): domain Eukaryota; kingdom Metazoa; phylum Echinodermata; class Echinoidea; order Diadematoida; family Diadematidae; genus Diadema; species Diadema setosum. The sequence continues at coordinate 16,150,693 of CM067063.1, forward strand.
GTTCTTTGTACTTGAAGTCATTAACCATGTGACATTGATTCTATTTTTTTCCCTGCAAATGTGCAAGTTATTTGAAAGTGGTTGCAATTGTTAGGTTTTTTTAATTTTATGTTATTGTAATATTATCATAATTGTTTAACATGATAGGAGTATAGTGTGTAGATGCCAAAATTGACTAATGACAGAATGCTGAGCAGTTTCTTTTTTCTTTTTTTTTTTGTAAATGATTACCTTACCTGTGTAAATTGGCAATCTTTGCTATACAACTATTTTTATTATGACATTTATTTAAAAGATATAGGCCTACCTGCAAGTCGTCAGTACAGATTTGTTATCTCTATATTGTATATCACATCACATTACTGTGAGAGCAGTTTCTAAATACATGTAGCACATTTGCAATTAGAACCTGTGCTCATGATGCAACACCAAATGCAAATATACATGCAAAGATAAAAGAAAATGTAAGGTCAGTGTACCCTGGTACACACAACTTTTAATATAGGTCCCATGTACACATGCAATTTATATGTACACATGAAATTGGTATGTATATGCATGGTAATATAACATAAGTGTAGAGATTTATTTTGAACCATTTATTATAAGTGTATCCCCCCTTCTGTTATAACAGGTACTACCCCTCTACACATAAATACGTCAAGCCACACATACAGTACTATTCACATCCACACACCCCACCTATCACAGACACACCACATATCACATGACATTTTCCACTCTTTCACTTCTCACCCATTGTTCCCTATAATACTGAAATCATGCCTAAATCACCAAAGCCTACTCATCATTTACATATTATGAATATTTAGTTTTAACCTTTGTTTCCATATTTGCATGTTTTGTTATGTTGATTTTGTGTATGAATATTTATGTTACAACCCACATTTACATGTAAACCCATGCCAAATTATGTGAAGAATAAACTGGCTACAAGTTAGTTAGCAAGGGGACTCCTTCCAAGTAACACATGTGTGCTGCCAAAGTTTGCTTTTAGCGTGATGAGTGCTAGAGATCTAAGCGAGCCCGAGCCCTACATAAGTAATGTGTTAGATTTTTATTCACTGAAATATAAGAAGATATGGTATCTGTGTAGTCCTAATTGTTAAGCATCAATTTACCACAAAAAAAAAATTGTGTTCTGATGATAGAAACCTAATCAGGGTTCTAGATAAAACTGAGTGAATGTTGTTGGCCTATGTGGAAATGATTGACTTGAACAGATTATTTCTTGTGTCTTTTCTCCTTGTAGGTGAACAAGACATTGCATCATGCATGGTTGCATTGTATATGATAAATAAGAAAATGTATAAGATAGCCTCAGAAATTGTTGGATTAGCTTTAGACTATTACAGGTGTCACATTATTCAGTCTAGAAGACTGAAAATGATCTGATTCCCAACATTTTTGTGTGTATCTGTGAAATAATTCCAATTAACCCTATTCATACAGAAAATAGGTAGGCCTAAGCCATACCAATGACCAACTTTGTAACCTATTAGTATTCAGTGCATGTGTCAGTTGTGAAGAAAATCATCCACAATAAATGTTACAACTAAGTCACATTTCAAATTACAAATACATGACAAGTTGTACCGGTATGGTAATAAAAATGAACTATTGGTTAGATCCAATGCAAGTTTAGATATACGGTAACATGGTACTTCTCTAGCCTACTTGTGTTTCAAATCTTTGAAGACCTATTAAAAAAAAATGGGTTTGCCATGAAGATTCCATTTCTTGACAATGTGCATTAGAAGGTTAAGATATACTTGTATTAAATAACATGTACATGTAATAACACAACCAGTTTGTGTTTCATGTAATTGTAATCAATAATTGAGATTTTGTTGATTTTTTTTTCTACGTAGCCCGACCAGACGCCGTGCGAAGCACGGCAGTTACTGCGTAGGACCTACTGGGCTAGCGCTGTGTCCTTACCCGGAAAAGTACGTACACGCACAGTCAAGTCGCTGTATGAATAGCCTGGAGTCTGGTCGGGTACGTAGTACTGTACCGCGTTCTCAATGAAGAATCTTGTATTCTAAATGGACTTTGATTGCTTGTAGGATACGTAGCCTACCGAGTCTTCCGACGACAGAACTAGCTCTCATAGTATCTTGGAAGAAGGACATGTGAATCAGAATCGGAGGAGTCCTTTGATTTTAGGTTATTAGCGCTCTCATCAAATGAAAACACAACGCGAACTCTACACACTAACGTTATAGACTGTAGGTCGATCCTATACACATGCAGCATGCAAGATCGTACAGCTCGAGAAGCACTGCACACTGTGTATGATGCGAGTTATGGCAAGTGAAGTGCGGCCAGCGCTCGCCGCGCCCATAGGCACAGCCAACCGTAGAGCTAGCCTGCTCTACGTATTACTACTAGTAGTTCCGCAGCTCACTCGGCATGTTGGCTTGATTTCGCTTGATGTTAGCAGTCAACAAGCAGTGGTCCGCAATTCAAATACGTATCGCCATCGTATCGAAGGGTCTCTTTCCAGAAAAGTATGTTTTGTTTTTCGCTTTTTAAAACATTTGAGAAGATTCCGATTTCCAAGATATTTTGACACATGTTAAGTTACATATCTACCTTTCATTTTATACCCAAAACACCTTCTCTTTCGCATGTTTTGCACAAACGAACACTCCTCACCAGTCCCTTTAATCTCATGTGGGTCCCATATGGGTCCCAAGTGGGCAGGCCAGCATTCGTCCCGTGTGTCAAAATCCATATGGGTCCCATATATGGGAAACCCCACATCCATCATTCCACATCATTCCCATATGGGCCCACATGGGCTTGCTACTTTGGGTGCCTTTAAGAGTGCACTCACATCACTCAACCACTAAATGATGTGGCCTTTTTTACTCGCACCTTGTATTATAAGCACAGTCTGCCTGCACTGCACAGGACTCTCAATAGTCCCCTCGACGCTACATTCAGAGTGATGGATCCTGTCAAGTACCGAAGTAGAAGAAGAAGATGTAGTAGACACAGCTTACAAATAAAAACAGCGAAAATCAGCAAGCAAATTGGAGAGAAGTAAAATGCGGGCGGGCAGCCACCAGTGCGCGCAACCGTTCTCTCTCTTATGAGATGATGATATTTGGGTGTTTGGAGAGGCAGCTAGTGTAATAGCTGTTTGCGTGTGTTTGTTCACTTGACATAGGGGGATCAGAGGTTAATCAAAGTGTGTCTACCATCAAAGTGCGAGACCTTGATGATGAATCATTTAAAAAAGGTAGCTCTGTATGTTCTGTCTGCCGAGAACTTTTTAAATTATTTTTAGGGAATGGTTATAATTGTGCTACTACTGCATCCCTTTTATTGGGAAAATCTGTCAGCTTACGATCTTTAGTATTTTTAAAATTAAATCGCACTAAATGACTTATAAAGAGTTATGTGTCTCTAATTTTGAGACATTTCGTTGCTCAACGCACGGATCATGAAAGATCCTTATAAGATCAGTCCAAGTAGAAAGCCCATGTGGGCACCACTTGGGAATGATGTGGGATGATGGATGTGGGGTTTCCCATATATACCCCATATGAGACCCATATGAATCTTGACACACGGGACGAATGCTGACCTGCCCACTTGAGACCCATATGGGACCCACATGAGATTAACATGGGCATGCCATTCTGGGTAGGATATGTTCGAGCCCATATGGGACCCATATGGGATAAGCATAGGCACGCCATACTGGGTAGGATATGTTCACGCCCATAAGGGACCCATTTGGGATTGTGGTGGGCATGCAATTTTGGGTAGGATATGTTCGAGTATATATGGGACCCATAAAGGATAAGCATGGGCATACCATTCTGGGTAGGATATATTCAAGCCCATATTGGACCCAACATGGGATTACCGTGGGTATGACATACTGGGAAGAAAATATTTAAGCCTATATAGGACCCATATCGGATTAACATGGACATGCCATTCTGGGTATGATATGTTCAATCCAATATGGAACCGACATGGGATTAGCATGGGCATGCCAAACTGGTTAGGATGTGGTCTTAGGACCAAAGGTATGGGCATGCCATATTGGGTAGGATATGTTCAAGCCCATATGGGACCTATATGGAATAAGCATGGGCATGCCATTCTAGTTCTAACTCATATGGGACCCATATGGGATATGCGTGAGCATGCCATTCTGGGTAGTATTTGTAAACATGACAATTTGATAACCAATCCCTGTTGCGACTTATGGTTTCTATACCCACACGGGTCCCATATTCATGCATTTTTCATGAATATTTAAATGAGACATTTGGGTGATCTAATTTAAGTAACCATGTCTTCACGCACTACAGTGTTTTGCAGAGTATATAAAAAACCGTGACACACAATCATCAGTTAGGATTAGGAAGTAGGAGGTAGGCCGTTAGGGGTAGGACATTAGGATTAGGTTAGGATAGGATTAGGATTAGGGAATAATCCCAGAGTGTGCTTGTACACACTCGTATGAGTAGTATGCCCTAATCAACCCATTCAAGAAGAGCTAATATTTTCCTTATATGGGCTTACTCATATGAGGCCCACGTGTAAAAGAATATGGGACCGACATGGGCCCTTACAGAACTATTATGCTGCCCATTTGACATCTGGGCCCCATTTCCTTATGTGGATTTACCCATATGGGTCCCATGCGATTCTTGGGTGCAGATGCCTTAGGGCCCCAGATGGTTTGGTCATTTAGGACCCATGTGACAAAGAATATGGGACATATGTGGGCCTCTTATAGAACCCATATGATACCTATGGGACAGAGCCAATGTTATGCCCAGTTTGATAATCAGCGACGTGGGTCCCTTCTGGGCCCATTTGCCTTATATGGGCTTGCCCATATGGGTCCCGTGTAATTCTTGGGTGCAGATGCCTAATCAGGGCCCCAGATCGTTTGCCCATATGGGGCCCATGTGTCAAAGAATATGAGACCCACATGGGCCCCTTATAGAACTTATGTGCTGCCCAAGTGGCATAGCTCATTAATCATGTTATGCCCAGTTTGATAATCAGCGACATGGATCCCATCTGGGCCCCGTTTTCCTTATGTGGGCTTATCCATATGGGTCCCATTCGATTCTTGGGTGCAGATGCCTTAGGGCCCCAGATGGTTTGCCCATATGCGGCCCATGTGTCAAAGAATAAGGCACCCATCTGGGTCCCACATGGGCTTGCTACTTGGGAGACCAGACAATCGCCATTTCCTAGGATGAAAATATGCCTTGAAATAGGCCTACTCATATTTCGAATGCAAAGTGTTGATTTCACAATCAAATGCAATTGTAAATATTGTTTGAATCAAGCTCAAACAAAATGTACTCCGTCTAAATATGAGATGAAACTAGCAAGCCTGCATGTATGTAAGTGGGATAATGGTTGTAAAGCTATTCACCTTGATTGATCACAGCCAACTAGCATTTTGTATTTTTCCTGCTTTTTCTTCAGTATGCTCCGATCGTATGATTGGTAGCGCAATGAGATAAGGAAAGGTAAATCGTAGTTACAGGCATAGCTGAAAGATACCAAGAGATACAAAGAGATGCCGAGGATAGCCAAAGCATGGACTGAAAAAACAAATAAATCCGAAGGACCTTACCAAGAATGCAGTGAAAACTAAATTGAAGACCAACGACTGTAAAAAAAAAAAGTTATTTCATTTCATAAAGTATTTTGTTACGTGGAGTCATTACTTAATACACGTATAGATTACGTGTGTACAAACAGTGAGATGGTTACAAATTGTTCATTGTTGTGAAAAAAAAACAATAAAATGAAGTCATGATGTTCCAGTGATAAGCATGGGCTGTCGAATGAATCGGGACACAGGTAAAGCCCCTTTTCTACTTAGATCTTTCTTAGATCGGGAAGGATCGGGTAACATGAGCCGACCTGGACACAGTACGATGTTAGAACACTCTAAGAACGCTGTATTTACGACTAACATAAAAAGAAAGCAGCGAAGCAGCTACGCACAAGGCAAGTGGCAAAATGTGTCTCGCCCATTCGCGTAGAAGAAATTAAAGTTTTTCTAACTCCAGGAAGTTCATTGACCCCGCTTATGACATTTGACCTTGTGGTGACCTTCAACTCCCCAAGGGACATTTACCAGCCAAGTTTGGTCACAAACGGACATAAGGATCAAAAGTTATGAGCCATAATCGAAACGCGCCGTAAAAAACCTTAACATTGGGCCCCAAAAGTTCGCTAACCCCTGTCTGTGACCTTTGACCTTGTGATGAACTTCAAATCCTCAAGGAACATCGACTACCATCCAAGTTTGGTCACAAACGGAGATAGGGATCAAAAGTTATGAGCCATAATCGAAACACGCCGTAAAAACTTAACATTGGATCCTAGAAGTTCGTTGACCCCTGTCTGTGACCTTCGACCTTAAGGTGACCTTAAACTTCCCAAGGGACATCTACCATCCAAGTTCGGTTACAAACGGACATATACAACAGAAGTTATGCGCCATATTCGAAACGCGCCATAAAAACTTAACATGGGGATAAGTTCATTGACCCCTGCCTGTCACCTTTGACCTTGAGGTGACCTTCATATGTTTGGTAAAATGTGTAACTTTGTATCACCACTCTTCCCTCCAAGTTTGATAGAAATGTAAGTCCTCAGTAGAGAGTTATTCAAGTTTTTGGAGCGTTACGGACGGATGACGGACGGACGACGGACGGACGACGGACGGACAGACGCCGCAGGCGATCCCTTAGTCTTCCCGCACCTTCGGTGGGCTCGACAAAAAAGAAAGGCGAAGAAAGAGAGACTGCACGTGATGCTTAAAGGGGAGGAAAAAGACATACTAGATTTTGAAGAATATGAAATCATCTACAACTGGAGGAAGACGAAATATAAAAGTAGAGGACATCAAGAAAAAGCTTTGGAAAGAAGAGTACGTCTTTGATACAATACATGGCTGCAAAAGAACCGTGAGTTGAGGAGCCTCTTCGAGGTCCACAGTTTATTTCTTTGGTCCTGCATGCTAATAAGTTGACAGACTGCGGATCGACAGTCGAATCGGGGTACATCGGGGCACATCGGTGACTTTTCAGCTCTCTGGACGGGGGAACAGCGTGATAAGATTGTATATATAGATCGTTCAGAGCGTAAATACAGCGTGCATCGATCAGATAACATCTGCAATATCGCACTGACAACGTATAGCTACATCGTTCTAAAGCGTAACTGCAGGGGCAGAGGTTGTAAATGTCTCATTCCAGATCATCGTAGTAAGAGCATAGCAAGCACGAGGTCGTTGTAACTGCAGCGTTGTTAGAGCGTGACAATGACAATGACAATGACAATGACAATGACAATGACAATGACAATGACAATGAATTTTATTTCTTAAAACGGCCCCTCCCGGGGCATGGAAGAAATACAATGGTATAAAACACACAATAAAAGAAAAATTAAATCTTTGGCAGTCACAACACATAAATGCATGTAATATAATATCGGCAAGATTTAACAACAAATAGAGCACACTGTGCCAACTTGCACACCTCACAGTTTTGGCACTACTAAAAATGATTCTAGACAAACTTCAACATAATTATCTTACAAAATCTAGACAAATTCTTCAACGTTTTAATACTCTTACTACTAAATACCCCGTTCCCGTTCCCACTGCCGATCAGATCAACTCGATCAAGCGAGATCAATCCCGATCACCTATTTTTACCCGAGCAATCCCGACCAAATGCTCGATCGTCCTTCAACACGATCCCTTCCCGACCGCTATTCGATCTTTTACGATCCACATCCGACCATTCCCGACATCCCCAGAATCTCTCCTCGACAACCACACAGATCTCTACTCGATCATCCCGATCTACACACAATCAATACACGACCGCTACACGGTCAATACTCGATTTCTACTAGACTTCTTAGACCAGCTCGACATGACTCGATCTGTGTATTAAAGATCTTGCGTCGAACGGGTCGGCAGGTTCGTACAGTGATCGAGTGAAAGAAGAATTGGTTACACTATTCGTTTGGTTATATCAGACAATTCAGTATTCATGCTTGAATACGGCGTGGCCCAAAAGAGGGCTATAAAACTGACTATTAATTGCAAAAGCATGAATGAACGAAAGAAATGATTATCTCTTTCGCACTTTTGTCAGTCCATTTGATAAAAAGGTTCCTTCAATTTAGCGAAAATCCTCATCACTGCACATTCTGTCATTCAAAATTGCAAGTTGTTCGTTCAATGCCATGGACGTCGGTACGAGCGGACGTGATTAGGAGGAGCTCTGCGCAACTTGGAGCAAAATGGACTGAAATTACTCAAAATTGCGGATATTTTGTGTAACGTAGGTGGAACCTGTCATGTGTCTGTGAAATCTAGCATCTTGAGAATATTAACTGCAAAGAATAACCGAAGCTTTTGGTGGAATCCAACAAGAGAAATGACCGGGAAAACACAAAAAGGTAAACGCGGGGCGGCAGTTACCAACCAGCAACAGCCCACTGGCTCCCCCAGAGAGCCCGGGCAGGAACAACCAGCTCTCGCTAGTAGTGCACCGGACCAAGCCAAAGAACCACCTGTGTGTTTAAATTCGGCGCCTCTCGACACGTACACTGATCACGTGACTCGAAACCGGCGCGTACAGAGTACTTCGACGAAAGACTCGGCACAGATACCACCCGAGACGGGTCTGAACTCCGCTATAAGACAAGTCATCGAAAACCTCCTCAAAGATGATGTCTTCGTGAACGAACTTGTTCGTACCATACAAGAAAAGTTGCTCCACAATATGAAGGAGTCCATTTGCCAAGAGGTAACCGACTCGGTTAAATTTGACATTGACGAACAGAATGATGAAATAACGTCAATGAGGAAGCAGATCCATGACTTGCAAGACGTCAATGACGAGGCTGAGCAATACTCTAGACGGACATGTCTCATCTTCAGTGGCATACCCGAGACCCCCGATGAGAATACCGACACCAAAATCATCCAATTTTGCAGAAGTGACCTTGGAGTCGATATCTGCGAGGAGGACATTGACCGTACTCATCGACTGGGCAAGCCGAGCACGCACAACCAAGCCAGTGGCGTCTCCACCAGAGGCTCGTCAACGAAAAACGCTTCATGGACACCTACCCGGAACCTGACTGTGAAATTTGCCAACTACCGCAAACGCGAAAGTGTTTATAGTGCGAGGTTCAAGCTCAAGAATGCAAGCAACATAGTGTACATCAATGAGAGTCTCACTAAAAAGCGAAAAGATTTGTTCTGGAAGATCAGGAGCAAATACAAGAAAATAATCAGCAGAATATGGACCCAGGATGGACGCATTTGTTTCAAGCTACGTAATGACATGGGACGTGTGATTGTATCAAGGGAAGACGACCTCACCAAACTAGACAGGTACTTAAACTGAACTCAAGAATTTCTGCTTCAACAGCAAATTCTACAATACTCCACAGCCCTAAAAAAAAAGAAGAAAGAAATATATTGATAGGAATATCTGCGCAATTTTGTATACGAATATATGCCAGTTAAGCTCATAATGTTGTGATTATTCAATACATTTATTTTGTCCAAGCTCCCTCTGTTGGCATTTGTATACGACCTTATAGTGGTTAGTAAACTGTTGTATGTATTACATTTATTTTACTGTATATATCTATCTACCCTACAGATCATTTCAGGTAGATGTTAGTGTTTGTTTTTGAATGTAGAATCGTTTTTGTTTTTATTTATGGTTGAATCATCTTTTTGTAACGTTTGTCAAAAAACTGTTAAATGCAATCATAAGGCCTTACTCTGTACAAATTGCACTCAATGGATACACATTAAATGTGGATGTGTCTCGCCTAGGCAGTATAATGATACATCTTATCAGTTCTTTAAGTGGGAATGTCCCATGTGTCTTTTTCAACAAATGCCATTTTGGAACGCTGATATGAATACTGAATATCAGCAGCCCCACCTGGCTGATTTGTCACAAATGTCATGTGATGACGACTCCCCAAGAATTTCATCTGAATTTCCAAAAAGTAAGGGATTAAAAATTTCGCATATTAATATAAGAAGTTTGGGAAATAAGGTTGATGATATGAAATTATTTTTGGAGAATAACCCATATGAAATACTTTCAATCTCAGAAACGTGGCTCTGTGAAAGTATATCCAACTCTTTATTACACATAGATGGATATTGTTTTGAAAGGAGGGATAGAGACGAAAAAGGTGGAGGAGTTGGTTGTTTTATAAAAGCTAAAATTCATATATAAGAAGAAGTGATCTCGAAGACAGTGAGCTAGAAATGATGTGGCTTGAAATAAGACTACAAAGTCACAGTTCAAAGTTACTTGGTATTGTGTATCGCCAGCCAAACAGTGGAAATACATTTTTTAATCGTTTTGAAATAAATTTAGAAAAAGTTAGTCACTTATCAAAGGACATTTTGATACTTGGTGATTTTAACTGCAATATTTTGACAAAGAATAATCTATCGCGGCAAATCGTTGATTTTTGTGATAACATGCAATTTACTCAATTGATCAAAAACCCTACAAGGATAACGCCAAACAGTAAAACTCTCATTGATTTGATTCTTGTTACAAATAATCTAAAATCATTGGAAAATGGCACACAGTCAATGGGAATTAGTGACCACTCATTGGTTTACCTTGTCTTAAAAGAAAAACCGCCAGTATCAAGATGTCCACTGATAACATTTCGTTCATATAGGTATTTTGATGAAGATGCATTTAAGCAAGACCTCGATACCATAAAGTGGGATGATCAGTTTGTGAGAAATGAAAACGTAGAACAGATGTGGCATATCTTCAAATGTAGAGTAAAAGAGGTCTGTGATCGTCGTGCTCCCTACATCACTATAAAAAGAAAGTCTAAAGGGTCACCATGGATAACGAATGAGTATTTGAGTATAGCACGTGATCGTGATTATTTTTTAAGCGCAAATATAAGTATAAAAGTTTGCATTATTGGGAAAAGTATAGAAATACGAGAAATGCAGCAAATGTTCTGAACAAGAAACTGAAACGAAATTATTATAAAAATTTATGTAATAAGAATTGTGATATGAAATCATCATGGAGAGTATTGAAACAATTGTTGCCTAAAAAAAGATTGTAGTTCTGAAATCAAGATTTTTTTGAATAATGAAATTATAGAAGAGAAAGAAAAAGTCGCTGAACTTTTTAATAAAGTTTTTAATAATGTACAAAATGAAATTTTAGGTAATACGGACACCCGAAATCTTAATGCAAATGCATTAAAGACGTTACATCAGACTGAAAATGTATTTAAGTTTGTTGAACTTAAGGAAGAATTTGTATTAAAGGAACTATCTCATCTTGATACGTCTAAAGCAGTTGGAGTTGATGATATACCTCCAAGGTTGCTTAGAATAGCTGCTCCTTACATAGCTGGTGCTTTAACAAAGCTGTTTAATTGTTCTCTAGAACATGGCTGTTTTCCGAGTTTAAGATAGCAAAAATAACTCCTATTCACAAAGGAGGAAATCGAATGCAACTAGGTAATAGACCCATCTCCGTGCTGCCAATATTGTCCAAAATTCTTGAGAAAGCTGTGCATACCCAATTATATACATACCTGAACGAACAATCAATGTTAAGCGAATTTCAATCAGGATTTAGACCTGGTCATTCAACTGTCACATGTTTAACCCATATAGTAGAGAAAATTCTTGACAATATGGACAAAGGCAGAGTCACAGGTGCCGTTTTCCTAGATTTGAAAAGGGCCTTTGATCTTATACCTCATCATTTGATCTTTCAAAAGATGTTATGTTACGGCATTAATGGAGTTGAATTGGCGTGGTTTAAGTCATACTTTTTAAATAGGCAACACTGTACTAGCATACAAGGGACCATGAGTAACTATCTCACAGTGAGATCTGGTGTACCACAAGGTTCCATTTTGGGACCGCTGATATTTTGTTTGTTCGTCAATGATATTTGTAATCTAAATCTCCATCCGGAGACAAATATCTCTCTGTATGCAGATGACACGGCATTGTTTAATCAGGCAAAGGATCAACAATCATGTTAAAACAATCTGCAAAAAGATTTCAATAATGTAGTTCAATGGTTACAATTGAATGGTATGTGCTTCAATGCAACCAAAACAAAAACGATACTTTTTGGCTCTAAGAGAAAAACTCAAAATGCTGACATTTCCATCAAATATAATAGCAATCTGTTAGAATCAGTAGATAAAATCAAGTACCTTGGTGTTACGATTGACAAGCATTTACTATGGTCTTCACACATACATGATATAGTTAAAAAGGTATCAAATACGATTGTTTGTATTCGACGAGTTCAGCATTATTTATCCAAGAGACTTTTAAGAAAGATATATTACTCGTTGATACTGCCGCATATAGATTATTGTAACAGCGTATGGGGAAATACCTCTAAAGCAAACATCGCAAAATTGCAAAAGTTACAAAATAGGTATGCACGATTAATATTACGTGCAGATTATTCCACCCCACAAAGCAACCTTATCAGTACTTTGAATTGGCAAACAGTGCAACAAAGGATTAAGTACCAACAGTGTTTGATGGTTTTTAAAATATTGAATAATGTAGCCCCAATGTATTTGAATTCATGTATTAGTAAACGACCAGTATATTATTTTACGCGATATGCTATTAATAGTCCCTTATTTATTCCAAGATGTAAGACAGATTTTAAGGTTCGCACTTTAGCAGTTACCGGAGCAAAACTGTTCAACAAATTACCATTATTCGTTCAAAACTGTAAATCTTTGCAGTGTTTTTAACAGCAACTTCGGATTTTATTATTTTTGCTTTAAGGTTCAGGGTAAGGTGACATGGAAATCACACATACCATATAGGTTATTTCTGTGACCCTGCACGGGAAGGAGTGCGGGTACCTCTTTTGTTTGTTTGTTTGTTTGTTTTGTCTATAGCGGTGCCTTGATCGTTTTGTTTTACCCGTATTTGCATGTTGAAGGTGATTTCCCCATACCACTTTGTTCTATGAAGGTTTTAAGTACAGATCGTAGACGTGTGACATTTTTGTTTTGTTTTTAATCTTGCTATTTTGTACACGCACATGAATGACTGTTATCGTACTGTATGTATAGAAAATTATTGTGTATAACACGCGAGCACGTGTATGTGTGTACGCTACGTACAGTGTAGGCGCACGGGTACTCACGGAGGTCTCACCTTCCCGCTAGTGTGTGTGCATCCCACATACAGGTACACTATGTATCATGCATGAGTTCGCTATGCATTTGGAAGTGGAGTGTAAGAAAGTATGGGACGATGTATGAGTGAGTGTGTGTTGTGTGTGTGTGTGTGTGTGTGTGCGCGCGCGCATGTGCGTGTGCGTGTGTGTATGTGTGCATGTGTGTGTGTGTGTGTGTACATGTGTGTGTGCGCGCGGATGTGTGTGTGCATGTGTGTGTGTATGTAAATGTGTGTGTGTGTATGTAAATGTGTGTGTGTGTGTGTGTGTGTGTGTGTGTGTGTAACGGTATACATGTGTGCGTGCGTGCGTGCGTGCGTGCGCGGGAGTAATGGCAGGGTTAGATTTTCGGGTTGGTGCACCAACGTGTCTGCGCCAAGTGGCCTGCATTGTGTGTGCGTACGTAGGCGTGAGGGTTTGTAATTATTAGTTTTTGTTGGAGGGGGGAGGGGGATGGGTTATTCCACTTTTATTCTATGTAAAGAAATATATCTATTGAGATGATTTTATTTCATTTCGATTGTCTGTATTATGATAAGTATTCATGTGTGTAGATTTTAATGTTTTACTGTTCAATAATGTACGAAGGTTAACTTTGTGTTACGATGATTGTTTATGTATTTTTTATCATGGGCAGGGCTCTCTGGAAGAGCAGGACCTGCTGGTCTTGATGAGACTACCCTGTGGAAATAAAACTGAAATAATAAATAATGAATAATAATAATTTAGCATTCAGATCAATGAGATTTGCACATGTATGTGCCTTTCGAATTCGTAAAACGGGCATTCAAATTGGCACGTGCTCTTCAGTCATTCAAATTCGCCAGCACTGGCGAAATGGGTATTTCAGTCATTCAATTTCGCGTATATGGGCAGTCAAATTCCTTACATGTTTACTGAATATAACGTCATGTTATTTCATTATGAAAAGGTGATAACATTTAAAAGCGTATTTCTGTGTGACTTATTGTTTCATCCACGCACTGTTAAGCAGTAAAAGTATCGTATTTTTTACTGTAATCTTATTATATAACTCGAGTTTGCTGTTCTGTAACGCCCCTGCTCTTTCATACATGACATTTTACGCCCATATGAAACAATACTCTATTTTAACTTCATCTTCTTAGTCATGACGGCACAAGTTAGATACAAATGTATTTCTCAAGGGGACAGAAAAAGAATTATAGGAATATTTGATGATCATAACCTTCACTTCCTGCAACTGGCCGACACACGGAATAAAGCGCTCAACGGCGAGATAAGTTGTGGCCATGCACATGTTGCACTATCTTCGGACTTGAAGAGTCACTAAGCACATTAAAGAAAAAAAAAGTGTTGCCAAAATCTCTGACATGAGTACGGAAATATGAAATGTAATGAAGCTTGGAAAACAATAACTGTGCTAAGAAAATAAAGACAGAAGCAAACCATAGATATGCGTGCTAAATTGACTGCAAAAGATGTTAAATTGATTGCCAAAATGAATTGGAATGAACGAGAGCAGCATGTCCGTGATCACGTGACTATATCATTCTAAACTGAATGAACGAATAACCAAATGGTGCTTGTTTTACGAATTTAAATTGAAAAAGTGTTAATTAGAATGAGGCTAAAGGTAATTTGAATGCTCCAAAATGAATTTCAATGAAGAAATCATAAAATTGAACTACTGAACATGTCATCTATGGTATATTTTGCTAAACTGAATGCAGCAATTAGGAATTGGACTGACCAAAAGTGCGAAATTGGCCGGAAAATATATAGTTGATAGAAGAACGCTTTCTATTATGAAACCAAAACCAAAAGTTGAAGGAATGGAAGAGAGAAGCCCGTTACAATAATCTATACGGGATAGAACTAAAGAACGCACTGCGTTATGACATGCAGATTGATCAATAAATCTCCTAATCCTAGCAATATTTCTTAAATAAAACGTAACAGTACTACAAATTTGAGAAATATGTTGAGACATTGACATTCGACGATCAAAAATAACACCAAGATTTCTTATTGTTTCTGAGGGGCTAATTAGTGTGCAACCAACATTGAGCTGAATGTTTGAAAGACCGCGCAGATTGTGGGCTGAAGCTGCTACAAAAAACTCAGTCTTCGAATCATTCAGTTTCAACTTATTTGCTACCATCCATTTCTTAATATCTAAAATACACATTTGAAGTTTAGTGATGGCATTAAAAGAAGCTCCTGGAGTCTTCGGGTCATAAGAAATATATAACTGTATATCATCAGCATAAAGATGGTAATTAACATCATAATGTTGGGCTATCTCGCCAACTGGAAGAGTATAAATTGAGTATCCTATGGGTCCTACTATTGATCCCTGGGGAAGTCTAAACTCTAACACAGTGGGGTTTGACAAATTACCGGCAATGTCAACTTGAGAAGACCATCCCAAAAGGTATGACTGAAACCAGGACAAAACTGTTGACCTAACACCTGTTCGTTTATATAAACGGGAAAGAAAAATTTGATGATCAATCGTGTCAAATGCGGCTGACAGATCTAAAAGAACAGCAAAAACAACCTTGTTTGAATCAATGGCAAACATAATATCATTTTTCACTTTAACTAAAGCTGACTCAGTACTGTGCCGAGACCTGTAAGCAGATTGAAAAGAATCAAAAAGATTGTTAGACTCAATGTGATGAACTAACTGTTTACAAACTGCTTTCTCAATAAGTTTACCTAGAAATGTTAAATTTCACTGGCTTCCTTTGAAGCAACGGATAATTTTCAAATTAGTTTTGCTTGTTTATAAAATCCTTAACGATCAAGCTCCGAAATATTTAGACGCCTGTTTGACTTTATATACACCTACTAGAAATTTGAGGTCATCTAGTGATCCGCTTCGTCTCACATACTCTGTTACTCGCACCTTAGCCGGTGATAGGACATTTACTGTGTCTGCTTCAAAGCACTGGAACAATTTACCACTTACCGTTAGACAGTCTCCATCAGTCAGTGTGTTCAAAAAAGCCTTGAAAACACATCTTTTCAGTAGCAACTAGTTCGTAGCTGTATATATAACATTTATCCAATTACACATACTGTCGTACATGTTTTGAATTGATTGTAAGCGCTTTGGGCCTTGTGGGAAAAGCGCATTATAAATAATAGTAATAATAATAATAATAATAATAATAATTAGTTCTTGTGCAGACGTTTCGATTCTATAGTCATTTTTCCTGAAAAAAAAAGATATGACAAAGACTGATCACTACTGTTTGTGAGCCACTCAAAAAGGTACAAAATATGCATATGCATTGTATTCATTCATTTTATCCGTTTTCAGTAGCTATTTTTGACGCACTCGTTATCAGTTTTTACGGCTTCACTATCGCTCAGTCAAGTAGGATATCAGTGCCCAAAGTTACAGATTTTGTAAATCAAAAATTATCGTGGAGATCAAAGCGCCTGCACGAAGCTTGATTATCACTTTGTCAAACAAAATTTGAGGTGTTCTTTCTATTGAATAATGTAAGGATTTCATTCAGTCGCTCATATCTTTTTAAATAGGAGACAGTTTTGTAGCACTTGGTCTGCCGGGACACCATGTATAATAATATAGGTTCGTTCATATGCATTCGATATTTGTAGTGGATGTGAATAGCAAATCTAAGATTGATGTCTTATAAAAAAAAAAAAAAATGTTACACCGCCACGCTTCGTAAGTACATTACATATAGGTGGGCTGAAATTAATTTGGTCTAAAATGAAACATAGGCCTATATGCCCATAAATGCACCATAGTTTAAAAAAAAAAATGACTGTTCTACAACCCTAATGAGTCGTGTTATCTTTGTCATTGTTGTTCTCATTATTAAAGAATTAAAAAGTGAAGGAAAAATATATTCATTGATAAAGTATAGGCCCAAAAGTGTGTACAAGAAAATACATGTATCATATTAATTTCTAAATTCATGAAGTGCGCTGATATGTGAAACAGAGTACATTATTATGAAAATAAAACAATACAACATTTTACATCAGCAAAAATGATGAAAATCTTGGTTTATTTTTTTGTCAACTCATCCCAGCCAATCGATATCAAGGTGGACTTCAAGCAATGTACATACAACTCTCAATAAAAAAAAAACTTATTAAGCGAAGCAAAAGTGTAACATCTACGTAAATAAAAGTAAAGTAAGTCACTAAGCATCTATGAATCTACGTTACAACTAGTGTTTTAACACGTCAGCGTAAGAAATAGATTTCATATCAACGTAACCAACTTCAACTTTGAAACAGACAAGCTAGCAAAAGAATTCAAGAAACATTCCTCAGTTTATAAGTAAAGTAAATAATCTAGAAAATTTCTTTTCACGTTACAGTCATACTGCCAGAATACTGAATTTTTCTCAGTTTCAACTGTTTCCTTTCTTTCTTCTGGTATTTCTGTCTGGAGAGTCTAAATCTGCCATGTCTGCTGTTTAGGGTTTGTTGTCTTTTCTCTATTCGTGGCCTTTTTTTTTTTTTTTTTTTACTTCAGTGGGCCAGGAGTGGCTGAAGATACTAACGACATTTAAAGGGTGTGTACAGTTCTGGGAGAGGTGTAGATTTGGCTTTTAACGTTTCGCGAGGTATTCAGAAACCACTGTATGAGATGTCAAAGAGCATGCAATTCTAGGGGGTATCAAAAGTTTATTTGATGAAAATCGGTTTTGAAATGGATGAGATATCCAAAACAAGGTGAAACAAAGAGATCCTAATAAAGTTGTGGCATGTCGCCTTTTATTATTAGCACTTTTTTGGATATCTCAGCCATTTGAAAACCAATTTTCATCAAATAAACGTTGAATCCTTCTTAAAAGTACATGCTCTTTCATATTTCATAAGAGGCTTTTCATTATCTCACTTAGGAATGTTCAAAACATGAATCCCTACCTCAACCAGTACTGTACAGTCCCTTTAACTTTTTAACGTGACCAAGGACTGCATATATTTTTTCTTAATACCTGAACAATAAATGAGTGCTAAGAAAATACGTCTGCACCTGCTTCAACCACTGTCAAAAAGTGCTCGGTATTTGATCGAGTGCCGGTCGAAGCATGATCCAGTTTAGTCGAGTATCAATCGATAGCAGTCCTGTATCGGTCATGTAGCGGTCGAGTTATTCATGAAACTGCTGAATCCTGGATCGAGATGATCTGAAATCAATCGTGTAGCATTCGAGTATAACTCGAGATGATCGGGAACTGAGCTCGGGAAAAAATCCGTCCCGACCAAACTAGATTTCTATACGACCGATTCCCGATCAGCTCGATCTCTTCTCGATCACTACCCGAGTTGTTGGTGTTCGGGCTTCCTACTCGAATATTTTGGACATGTCCAAAATTATCGTGAAGGAAGCAGGAGCGATGCCGATCAAGGTAGATCGACCCCAAATACCAATGCCGAGCGAGCCCGACCTGGCTAAAAAAGCTTGATCGGGATTGATCGAGTTGATCTGATCGGCAGTGGGAACGCACCATTAATTCTAACATCGTACTGTGTCCAGATCGGCTCAGGTTTTACCCGATCCTTCCCGATCTGAGAAAATTGTCATATCGTAGCGAGAATGGCATAGTGGAGCAGGGGCTATAGAACAGGCCTTGATTCTATACGAGAGTAGAAAAGGTAGTGAGAGCGGCGTTAAAGCGGGAAGGTCGTGCTTTGATCAGGAAAGAACGGCGCACCAGCGGGACCACGACAATGTCTAGTTTACTTTCCGTGTTTGTCCCGATGTTGCTACGCTCAGAAAGACATTGTTACGCTCATCCCGCGATGTTTACACTGTAACTACGCTCTCCCCACTTGCCTTACGATTCAAAGTAGGTCAATAGTTTGATCGGGGAGATCGGGAAGAAATTTTGAACAGGTTGAAATTTTTTTCCCGATCTGAAAAAAAATATCGGCTCCAACCCCGATCTCGAAACGCTGCTGCTACAGCTGCTGAAAATTCATTATTTCGTATAGTGTCGAGATAACTAGGAATCTTAAATATTCAATCTAATTGAAAAGAAACTCTTCCCAATTCTACAAATGGTCATGACGATTTTGACGGAACAGAAAATAAATGTAGCATTAAGGAAGTGTTGATTGAAATCAAATGTCAAACATGTTTATTTACCCCGTGAAAAAGCTGGCAGATTATATTTTGAATATTGGGAATAAAGGCAGCGTGTTAGGTGAGATAATGTCAGTGATTAGGAATTTGTTCTTCTTATCATTAGTCGTTGAGGAAACGATACACATTGCGCAGAAAAATATGAGCATTTGATTTATTTAGACGCTTATTATTTAGCAGATTTCTGTCTGTTTCTGTTTTCTGTTTCTGTCTTGTTTTCAAAACGTTCTTGATAATGACAATCTCTGCTTCTCATTTCTGTTTCATTAAATTTAGAGTTAAGCTTTGTAAACTGTGCAAATAAAAATGGTCTGGTCGATATTGCAACAGTTAATTGTTCAGTCGTCTCCCTTTCCTGTGTTCCTAATAAATCGCTTCCAATTACAGCAAATGGATTTTTTGAATTGTTATTGATGGGTCGATCCAATTTTCCCTCTTCGTCTATATCATAGTCGATGTCGTCGTTCATGCCATCCTCCCCCTTACTCTTTCTGAATAACTTTTATGACGATTATCTCTTTCTAAGTTATTTTCATACGTATTTGAGAGTCCCATTCTCGTGTTACCATGTTGCTCTTTGAAATTACCGTTACATGGCGGATTAAAAGCACCAAATTTGGAGAGAATAGGGACTTTTCGATTTGCACGTTGAGCCAGGCGTCACCCTGTTATGACGTAGTTTTTACGTACTGCGCATGCGCGAGTGTCGACCCTCGGCTCATCGCACAAATTTCGAACGCGTTAACCCCGGTTATCACCGTCCACCCAAATCGGTTGCGCCGCGCTCAACCCACCTTGCTATGACGTCACACTCCTCTCGCGATAGATGAAAATCGTGCGAAAGAGCACGATGACTCTCGGGAAATCCGTGCGCTGTTCACCTGTTTTCCTTTTTCTTTCGAGAGAATATTTATATTCTAATTACATGAAAAGTTATGATCTTGATACGCCACAGCAGCAGCGCTGACATACAAACTACAGCCTCTGGTACCTACTTTATTTGCCCGCTTTCACTGTTTCGCACTTTGCACCTGCATACCGTAGTCCCACGCATTTACACGTAATGCTGTACGCAAACAGATCTCTGTGCTTTTGGCCTAGTGCAGCAGTGCATTTGCCTTGTAGTCTTACCATGCATCATGTTTTAAAATCTAAATAATTCCTCCCAGGATACGCATCTAGTCGTCAAAGACAAAACAAATATTACAAGTACAGAAACAAGTCACAAATTCCGCATTTATGCACGCAAGGCACAGGTTGCCTCCTGCACACGCCACGAGACGGGACGCCGGCGCCCGAAATCGAAATGTGTTTTAGCAGCGGGTCAACGTACAGACGTGACGCCTTGACGTACGGTTGCGCTCGGCGGTACGTCCTTCTCGTTCACCCAATCGAAAACTCCCTATTATCCCTTAGGAGTTGCTCATTGATATTTGAGTAGGAGCCCTCTGTAAATTTTTTATTTTCATGATATAAATACTGAATGTCAGTTTGCAGGAAGTTATTGCGTGCTTGAAACTTTCGCAAATTTCGCAATTTTATCCGCACTGAATCAAGCCTAGTGGGATGTCTTAAGCCTGAATCATTCCTAATCTATGTTTAGCTTACCGATTTTATGAATTAATCCGAAAAAAAAGATATCATGTTTTCTTTTCTTGCACAGATCTCGCATCTACCTTCCAAAACACAGCGCTGTTCAAAACCCTTCAAATCAACTGCTGTGGTGTGGCCGCCGTGCACGGGCCTACACGAAGCCTATGTCGTATACAGCGCACACAGTGACCGCTTGCACTGTGTGCGCTTAGCTTCCTCTAACTCTAGGTTGTAAGCATGGTAAGCAGTAACCGCACCAGCGACCTCCAACACACAGCGCCGGTAGGTAAGCAGTTAATTCAGTGTACGGCGCTGTGTTTTGGAAGGCAGCTGTGAGATCTGTGCAAGAAAATAAAACACTTTTGGATTAATACATAAAATCGGTAAGCCAAACATCAATAGGGCAGGCTTAGATGTTCAACTGGATCTGATTCAGTGAGGCTGAAATGCCCTTTTTAGGACGTTTTGGCTGGTCACAGCAGTTCTGCATAGCAATATTAAAATACAAATGATTGTCTCTAGCTAGCTACTTACACCATGTTTACTATCACTGTTAGGCCTACTATCGTTAGATAAGAAGCCCAACGAGAATAGACAAATCCGTCTATTTACTAAGATGACAAATTAATTTTGAATTCCAACCAACAGTCGCGGTACCACTCACACCGTCAGTAGAACAGGTCTAACATTAGAGAAAGTCGGTGGAAATCACTGTTTAGGCTATGTTACAGCACCGTGACAGGGACTACCCATGTGGATATCTTGAAATTCCAGAAATCCGAATTTCACCATAATCATAGGATATAGAAATCCACGTAGTCTATAGGTGCTTATTCTAAATCACTCCCGTAAATTTGAAGCATATCCTTCATTGGGGAGCGTCGATATCCGTGTGACTTTCATGTCGCTCAATTTCCCTTCAAAACAGCTCGTTCTTCCGAGCGATTGCGACGTACGTTGCATGCAAAATATGAAACTAAAGCAGTATAGCTGTCTATATATGCGAGAATGAAGACTGAGAAAAAAAAACAAATCGCCAGTGGAATACAGTCGGATAAGAAATGCAGTTTCTATATTATAGTACAGGACTACAAACAGACAGATAGACACCCATACAAACACACACCCGCATCCACACATTTCTCGTGCAATAACCGACTTAATTTTAGCGTTTTACGATTGTTACGCAATGAATTTTAGCGCCCGCGGCAAGTTCTTGTTAGATATATGAGACAGTTCTATATTGATTGTGCAGGAAGCGTACGCCGCGATCTGTCGCGATAAGATCGAGTCTATATTGAGCGTGCTTCCCCTCAAACGATTTCGTTGAAATTCACGTGAGTAATTGGAAATAAGCTATTATAGTATATCCTGTGATTTTAGTGTAATCATACGAAAGTAGGCCCTACATAATCGCCCGTTTGTCCAGCTGTCCCATCTCGTCGGCCTCAACCCCCGGCCTGCCGGGGAGCAGGCTAATTATGCTATAATATCCGAGCTGCGGCACCACCGCCTATTTCTGCCGCTAGCACACCGTCTAACTCCAGACCCTAACTCCTCCAAATCTCCATTATATTTGTCGATGTCACCACTCCTGGTTTCAAGATCACTCTTGTCTTCATCTTCAGGCATCGACTTCAAATCTGACGTCGAGATCGTCTTAGGTCATTTTGCGTCCATAAAAGTATCAGATTGCTTGAACTTTATGCACCGTGACTGAAAATGCACGCAAACTCATATGCAAACAGCCGGCGTGTTTTTGTGGTATGCGTCCTTCAACATAATGACGTCATGAAGTAAGTGGCTGAATTCTAGACGAATTCCGAGGCCGTGAGTGAGGGGAAATCGACCCATTTTGCAGCCTTATAGAACAATTTTTGTTCAATATCAGACTAAAAAATATAAAAATTCGTATTCAGTATAACTTCTTGTCTTGATTCATAACCAAATTGGCCTGGTAAAAAGTCAATGAATACACAGTTTAAGCGTTCAAGCACCTCGCTGGGTAGCATTAGCGTAGCGCTGCTTTGTGTATGTATTGACGTCATCATTTTGGTCCAACAAACTTTGCCGTCAGATCGGATTGTGGCGTTGCAGTAAAGGGTGTCAAAACACCATCTCTCAATCATTTTAGAGAGGTTTTCATGTTCTGAAACTTGATTATTCGTATTCTTACAGGCTTAAGCTTTCCCAAAACGTGTAATTTACCAAATTTATGAATATCAAGCCATTTCCCCCTTGTTGCAATGGCTTTAAATATATCTTTTGATATAGAATTGCAATACGTTTCCACTTACAAAGATATTTCTCTAGCTTTGTTGTTTGTCTATGATAAATGCAGGGACGATGACGGATGTGTACGCGCACATGCGGTGCACGTGATCATACATAGTGGCCTTTAAAACCGATAGAACTAGAACCTTGCACACGCTATCGATGACCGTATTATCATTAAATATTAAATATTCAAATAGCAATATACATAGACATCTACAAAGAGAACCAAGAAATGAACTAGAAAAGCACTCGGAGAGTGCAGACCTCCGCCAAGCAGCTCATTTATACCAATGAACACAATGCTGAAAATCGCCCAAATTCTTAATAAGCCTATGGAAACCTTTTGTTTACGGCATCAGCTTCAGCTGCGCGGCACCTCGCCCGAGCTGAGCACGCGTATTAATGCGTGTAAGCAAACCTCAAATACACGCAGCTTAAACTCCCAAGTTCATTGACCCTATACGCCGAAAGATCAATGTAAAATCCTTCAAAAATTTATAAGGATTCCCGGATCAATACCAAAATTTTATCATCTGTTCCTTGTCATTATCTACTTTTCCTGCAAGTTTTATCTAAATCCGTTTACAAGTTTTTTAGTTATTTTGCACACAGACAAACAAACAAACAAACCAAGCAACTAATGTGACAAAGATTATCATTAATGAGGTTAGCACACAAATTCAAAGGGAGGAGGATGGCTGCCATCAGCTCTGCATTTTGAGGAATTATACGTATGTTGCAACACGTTTGCTTAGAAGATAACGATGTATGGCTGATGCAACAATAGTACATGCATATACTATCTTAAAACAGCCTATCCTACTACCGTATATGAGAGGCAAACTTCATTGCAACATTCGTTCAGTTAATAGGAAAAACAGGTTATATTACAAATTCAAAATGAAAAAAAAAACCCCGAAGAGTCAAAAAAAGAAAATATACATCGTATGAAATGTTTTAAACAAAATTATACGATATGTAAAAAGGAAATATTACGCGATTCAGTTAGAAAAATACAAACACGATATAAAGAATACATGGAAGGTATTGAAGCAGGCCATGAATATGTCAAAAAAGAAATCAAGTATTACTAAAATTCGATTTGATGATTAAGTTTTTGTAGATTCTAGTGATATGGTTATTATTTTTCATTCTTCTTTTTCAATTATTGGAGAGAATTTGGCGTACCTCAGTCTAATACACATTTTTCAATTTTTTTAGGTCAATGTAATTATAGTTCTATTTTTTTTTGTTCACACTACAAAACATGAAATAATAGATATTGTTACTGCTGTGGATAATTAACGCAGTGCGGGGTATTATGATATTAGTTACTGCTGTGAATAATAAACGCAATGTAATTATAGTTCTATTTTTTGTTGTTCACACTACAAAACATGAAATAATAGATATTGTTACTGCTGTGGATAATTAACGCAAAGCAATATCAGTAATTTTATTTCAAAGGGTTTTATATCTTCAATTGTGGATCCACTTGTATTACATATTTTCAATAAGTCTATTCATATGTTTTTCTTTATCAAATGGAAATTGCCACGGTTGTCCCTGTATTAAAAAAGGAGATGATCTTGATATAAGTAATTATAGACCCATTATAGACCCTTTAATTTCATCCTTATCTAAAAATTTTAGAAAAATTAATATTCACAAGAACAACTAATTTTCTGAATCTTCATAACGGGTTTACAAATTCTCAGTTCGCGTTTCGCTGGAAACACAGCACCATTCACTCTGTTTTGAAGTTTATTGATAACGCCGCGCACACCATATATAATCATTCACATCTTTTTGGTATCTTTCTGGACTTCTCCAAGACCTTCGATATAAAAATTAATCATGAAATTTTACTTCACAAATTGTCTCATTACGGCATACGTGAGAATGATTTGGAGTGGTTCAGGAGTTCAAAACAATATGTAGTTCTGAAGGAGAAAAGCTCAAGTCTCAAATACATGGCGTTCCTCGGGGTAGTTTATTAGGACCTTTACTTTTCATTGTTTATATTTATGACTTTTGCAGATCATCTGACATACTTTCATTTATACTTTTTTTTTTTTACTTATGATTCCAATGTTTTCGTTTCCCATCAAAACCCAGTTACTCTCGTAGACACCGTTAACTCTGAATTGAAAAAGTGACCCTGTGGATAAGCGCTAAAAAATTATCACTCAGTCGTCAGAAAACTAAGTACATACGTTTATATAATTTACCGGCCCTAAATTTTGGAATTCATTTAGATGTGAAATAAGAAATTTATAATCGTTATACACTTTTTTTGTTAAATTCTTATTGAGATATTTATTTTCATTATATGTATAGGTTACAGCAAACATAAGGTTCATCACCAGTCATTGAATTTATCATCACGCAATAAAAAACGGCATCATTACGCACTGAAATACGGCATCTTATCTGCATAATTTTTGCACAGCTGCGTGCAGTCACCAGCTGTCCGAAGCACCTTCTCTATCCCCTCTTCCGTTTCTCTTGTAGGTATTCTCTCTCTCTCTCTCTCTCTTTCCTTTCTTCCTTTTATTTTGATTTTGCCCTAGTCCTTCCAATCGTATCTTTGTCAGTTTAGTCATGTCATGTTGTGTTTCTGCTGTTTGTTCCATTCTGTCTTAATCATTTTTGTGCTGTTTTGTTCAATTCTGTCTTGATTATTTTTGTGTTAAGTATTTGTAATTACAGTAAGTAATCTTCAAGAAACACTTGAGTGGTTCACAATATACAAGCATTGCTTTTTAGCGGACCTCTCAGTTCTCTTTTTTCCTCTCTAAACATGATTTATCATTATGCCGATATTAATGTATATCTCTATTTGAAGAGCTTGTTTGCAAAAACCAATAAGTCCAAATTTGCCAAATGGAGATATTTGCGATTAAAGGTCAAGAAAAATAAGGAGAATAATAAGAAAATTGTTGCTTCTTTTGACCATAACTTCAAAAATTTACCTTTATATGTAGTGACCAATATATCATTTAAAAGGTATTATTTTGTACTTTGTGACAGAGACCGTACTTCAAAATCTTCAAAAATGGACTTATCGGTTTTTGCGAACAAACTCTTCATTTGTTTATTTTCGTTCGCACATTCTAATGCATATATGCTTATGATATCATTCCAATTGAATTGAATTGAATTAGTGGTACTGCTACTCTTATTGCCACAAAAATATTAATAAAGTAACTCATCAAGGGTTATTACAATACTATGACAAGCAGAGTGCACAAAAGTAGGCCTATATCTATTTAAACTTCTAGATTATTATGGAGGCTTACATGCAAACTGCAGACATGAATATGAAACTCCAAGTTCAATAGGACAATATTCCATAGAGGTCAAACTGAGCAAGGAAGAGATTATCTGAAATAGAATATTCTCGTAAAGCACTTGTAATGATAATCATAATGCTAATAATAAGGTCTTATTTATCCAGGGTATATATCCTCTTCAGTGTTACCACTGCTCTACCAGAGGGCCTGCCATTATTATTACCCTAGCGTTGCCTGGTACCCATTTATACACCGGGGTCAAGAGGGACATGGTGGGAAATCGAACTCGGGTCCTCCGATTGGTAGTCGGGAGTCGTATCCACTATGCCACAGCGCCCCTAGCGTAATGGTGATATCGATTCAATAAATTGAAAAGAATTGTGTGTCCGCCATAGAATTGACGTTGGCTGCAAAGCTATAGATGCATGCGCGAACTCGTCAGACTCGTTTCATTATCTTTCAAAGGTAGGACTACAGAAGCCATTCGCATTATCATCTTGTCGGCATCGTTTAAATCTACGCGATACTCTTCACCTAGGCCACTCGAATATGACTGGAGACACGAACAGATTGTGCGGATGTCATGACAACAGAATGATCAATCTCATTTAAAGAATATGCCTACTAGTCACGTGGGATACGAAATGTGGACTCGCAGATTGTGGTTGAGGACTGGAACATAACTCCAAGACGTCAGATTTAAAGAGGAAATTCTAATGCGTTTCTGCGTATCAGAAGTGCACCTATTTTTTTATACGCATTGGAGAGAATATAACACATGACGTATTTGCAATATGATGGATATCACATTGTCTAGAAGTGAATGCAGCTGTGGCTTATTTTTGCTTGAAGTTTATTGCTTGAAGTTTAAGTAATGAACGCTTTCATTTTCCTGTTGCAAGATAAGGTCAACAGGATAGGATAATCGATAATTACACAATATTTATAGCTCATTGTGTCAGGAGGGGAGTGCGAAAGTAATATTTAGTTTCTCATATTATAGTGTCTTTTACGTCTTGCAAATGAAGACTAGTACACCATACACTCCAGAGGCGTCCTTCAGATGATTTAAAGTAAAAACATAGTTTTGGTAAGGGTTTGAGAACCCATCTTGAATCATTTCATATTTGCTTGCAATATATGGAAAGAGTCTACCAAGAAACTTACCAGGCTGACGCGATTTGCCGGGATGATGAGTTGTTTCGGAGCAAATAATCGAGTACAAAAGTAAAAGTCGGTATACCGACTTTTATTCCAAAGGATCCAGGTTAACTCGGTCTCAGGGACAACTCGGTCCTATTTCAGACAACTTATATGCTGTTCGTGATTGCCATATTCTATACATAGTCGCACGTTCATTTCTAAGCGCGCCCAAGAGGTTCTTTGATGTGCGCGTTGTATCAACTCGGCCCATAACTGCGACCAGCCGGAACGCGAAGCGCTCCCATAGTACAACATTGTACAATATCCAGAGAGACAACTCGGCCCCGCCATAAAGTGAGGCCGAGTTGTCCCCGAGTTCGAGTTAACCTGACTCCGATCGGGTAAGTTCTGAGATGCGAACATTTTTTTGTTGTTAATATTTCGCATTTTCGCTGTTACCCATCGAATATCTTGTTATTACAGCGTTATTCCACACATTTCTTAGGCATACGTGTACATTTTGGATCGAAATTTGACAATATTGTGGGCGTACTAGAACTATGTTTTGCCTTTAACTGGAAAGGCCCCTTTTGATACATCCCATTCATCTTCTTTTCTTGGCCATGAATGCTAATGCTCTTTTACCAGGTTCCAGCAACAAGCGTTTGTTCAAATTGCACTCACGAGAACAATAACACAGGGATTCTAACTGCAGAGTTAAAAGCCATCACATTTCCCCCAGGAAAAAAAAAAAATCGTTTACAACCTAACTGTCTCTCATGAATGATATTACGAGTTGGACATGCTTCCGGCAATTTGTGTGTGTTTTCAGATAATATCTGACTTCTTCTTGCGTATGGCACAAAGTGTCTGGCTTATAGCGTTTGGTGACATTTGTCGCCTTGGGCGAAGCATGAGGAGTCAGCATCATTTGTGTGTGTGTGTGTGTGTGTTTGCGTGTGTGTTTTTGTGTGTGTGGGTATATGAGTGGACCGCCCCCCCCCCCAAAAAAAAAACCAATAACAAACAAACAAACAAACAAACTAGATTTGATTTTGTCAACGCTGACAAATTAGGTGATCCGATCTGTTCCAAGATGGCATCTGAGCAAAAGTTTGTTAATCTATGAAATGATTCATGCGACATGGTCTGTACGTGTGCAAAATATGTCAAAGATATATAGGACAAGTAGTTACCAAGATACAGGACAAAGAAACATTTATAACCTTTGACACTAATGCACCTACAAAAGACAGTGTCTGATGAATTAATTGTTATTTTATGAAATGATGTGCATGACATTGACTAAGCATGTGCAAAATGTGGGGTGAAAGGGCGTGTTTTTCTTCAGCTATTGCAAAGAAAGTCACCGAAAGAAAGACATATCTCCCGACATTGAAGCTACGCGTCATTTTCAACCAGGTCTTTGGACGTAATCCCGACTTCCAATAAGAACATGGATCACATGAACGTTAGCCCAAAGTTTCATCTACATCGTATTAAAATCTGGGAGAAATTCACGGAAGGATAAATTAGTTAGTGCTCGATAAAGACAGTCATGTCATTTTTCATATCCAGAAAAAAATGTACTCCCATAGAGATAATACCCCATTTGCACAGCCAATATGGCGTCCGACCAAAGCGTCGTTATTGTACAAAATGATTCATCTATCGAGGTCCATGTGTGTGCAAAATATGACGGTGATACCATATACTAGTACACTAATGAGATTACAGAATGAAGTATATTTGACCTTTGACCCCACTTTACACAACTGGCAACTGAGTAAAAAGTTGTTAGTTTGTGAAGTGATTCTTGCAACATGTTCCTTACGTGTGCAAAATGTGGGAAACAAAGGACGTGTATTTACAAAGACATAGGATTAAACACTTTTGACCTTTGACCCAATTTACCTACCCAAGATGGTGTCGGAGGAAGAAGTTGTTATTTTATGAAATGATGTTCATGACATGAACTAAACATGTGCAAAATATGGGGTTGATAGCCATTGTTGTTGTTGATCTATTGCACAGAAAGTGGAAGAAAAAGAAAAATAAAGAAAAAGTTAAGGTATTGTATAGAAATTTGAAAGAGAAGCATAAAAAAAATCAGAAAAAGATAAAGTTAGGAAGGGAGAATAGGACTAACAAAAGAAAAAGAAGAAAAAAGTGTTTTTAAAAAAAGCAAAAAGCAGGGGCGAGGCTCGAACCCGGGACCTTTAGATTAAAAGTCCGATGCGCTATGCACTGACCTATTTCATCCCCCATAGGCTCTGTGTATTAAGCAAAATGACGCTACATCGAAGCCAAGTGTCAATTTTAACCAAATTTTTTTTGGCATGACCTCGACGTCGTATAAAAAAGTGGTTGATTACGATAGCCCAAAGTCTCAGCTACAACATATTAAAATCTGAGAGAAATTCACTCAAGGGTAAGTGAGGTAGTGCTCGAAAAAGACAGTCATGTCAATTTTTATTTCCAGAAAAACTGCACTTCCATGGAGATAACACGTAAACTGGTCCAATTTGACAAGGTTACTTTCATTCCATTTTACGAGGTGATAACGTCATCCAATCAAAATTTTGATGTACATTTATGAAAGAGCATTTAATAAGCTACAACATACTGAAATCTGGGTGAAAATCGGCAAAGGATAAGTGAGATACGCACGAGTGAACTTGAAATTTGATGACGTCATTTTGAAAGTGTACTTTTTTATTTCATTAAGAAATTTGATATTTTTCAATCATTTTTCCAGTATCGCCATCCCATGAAATGACATGTACAACTCATCAGCTTTCAGAATATGTAAAGAAAATGGGTGGTCACCGTCCATAACCTGACGAGTAAAATCGGATTTAAAATTGGCGTTTGTTTGTTTTTTTTTTTGGCATAGGTGCACTGCATATCGCCATTGACGAGCGCGCGGAATTTCAACTTTGACGGGCCCGTACGACGTCATATTGAGTCGGATTGACTTGAAACTTGGTAGAATTATTTCTTGACATTTCAGACATCCGATCCATGTGAAAAAAACGGGAAATTTCTATTGCATATGAGCTGTGCGTGCGTATATGCGCGCGCGCGCGTACGCATCCGTCCAATTTTTTTCATTTTTTTTTGAAAAATGCTCCAAATGATCTGAAACGTGTGCAAAAAAAAAAAATTGAGCTCGATTGGAGCATGTCAACATTTTAACGCGCGCGTTCGCGTACGTTTTAGGTGTAGAGATGAATTTTTTATATGAATGAAAATGTGATTTCATATAATGACGTCATAGTGACGTCACGGTCGACTGATCACAATGATTTTATTAGATCTGTCGTCTTTGGGACATGATATTTTGAAATTGATAGGCAGAGGACTTTCTGAGCTAACCTCTACACAACTTTTGAGGAGAAATAAGAAGAAAAAGAAGAAGACTAGAGTTGGAATTTGTCAACACTGACAAATTAGGTGATGCGATCTATTTGGAAATCAATGATTTGAGTCTTGATCCCAATAGGCATGACCAAACAGGTTTCATCTGTGTTTAGGGGACATTGGCCGTGTGATGTCTGGATTCTCATTTAGAAAAGGGAGTCAGACCTGCCATCTTTGGTACCGAATTCCGTATACACTAACGAAGATACAGAATAAAGTATATTTGACCTTTGACCCCACTTTGCACATCCAAGATGGCATCTGAGCAAAAAAGTGTTTATTTTGTGAAATGATCCTTGTAACATGGTCTTTGCGTGTGCAAAATATGGGAAAGATAGGACATGTATTCACCAAGATAGAGGATGAAACATTTCTGACCTTTGACCCTAATTTACCTACACAAGATGGTGTCCGATCAAGTAGTAGTTATTTTATGAAATAATGTACTTGACATGAACTAAGCATGTGCAAAATATTGGGCTGACAGGGCCTGTTTTTCTTGAGTTATTGCAAAGAAAGTTGCAAAAAGAAAGAAATATGAAAATACATCGAAGCTAAGCTTTAATTTTAGCGAAGTTTTTCGACGAGATTTCGACGTCGTATGAAAAAACGGAGGACACATTACCGATATCGCAAAGCCTCAGCTACAACATATTAAAATCTGGGAGAAATTCACCTAAGGGTAAGTGAGCTAGTGCTCGATAAAGATAGTCATGTCAATTTTCACATCTAGAAAAACTGCACTCCCATAGAGATAACACGTAAACTGGTCAAATTTGACAAGGTTACTTTCAATTCATTTTTACGTGATGTCGTCATCCAATCAAAATAATGTAATTACATTTATGAAAGTACATGTACATTAAATAAGCTACAACATATTGAAATCTGGATGAAAATCAGAGAAGGATAAGTGAGATACGCTCGAGTGAACTTGAAATTTGATGACGTCATTTTGAAAATTTACTTTTTTAATTCCATTAAGAAATTTGATATCTTTTAATAATTTTTTCAGCATCGCCAAACCATGAAATGACATTTACAACTCATCAGCTTTCAGAATATGTAAAGAAAATGGGGAGTCACCGTCTATCCTGACGAGTAAAATCGGATTTAAAATCGGCGGTTTTTTGGCATATTTGCACTGTATATCGCCATTGACGCGCCCGTATGACGTCATATTGAGTCGGATTGACTTGAAACTGGGTAGAATTATGATTTGACATTTCAGACATCCGATCCGTGTGAAAAAAACGGGAAATTTCTATCGCATATGAGCTGTGCGTACGAATATGGGCGCGCGCGTACGCGTCCGTCCAACTTTTTCAATTTTTCAAAAATGCTCCAAATGGTCTGAAACGTGTGCAAAAAAAAAAATTGAGCTCGATTGGAGCATGTAAATATTTCAACGCACGCGTAGGCGCACGTTTTAAGGGTATATATGAATTTTGAGAATATAAGTAGAATGCGCTAGACTTGAAATATATGTGACGTAAATTTCATTTAAAAATTCCATTCCATTAATGAGATATGAATGAGAATGTGTTTTCATATAATGACGTCATAGTGACGTCACGGTTGACTGATCACTATGATTTTATTAGAGATGTCGTCTTTGGGACATGATACATATATGGTATAATTTTGAAATTGATAGGCAGAGGACTTTCTGAGCTAACCTCTGCTCAACTTTTGTCCAGAAATAAAGAAGAAGAAGAAAAACAAAGAATCAGTACAGATACAGAAGGTGATCCGAGAGGATACTCGGATCACCTGAAGAAAGAATCCGTACAAAAACAATAGGTGATCCGAGAGGATACTAGGATCACATGCGAAATACATGCGTGGGAGTTGCCTGCGAGGTGCTGCCGCTAAGGGCCTCCTACTGGCGTTCTGCGTGTACCTCTGCGGGCAATTCCCACAACTCATCCGGAAAAAGTTTTAGTCATGCTGTAAATTTAGCTGCGGGTAAATCGGACTTGCGTGCGCACCTCCCGGCAAATACAGGCGATATACGCGCTATGTACTGTCAGGTGCGGACCAACTGCGGAGAACTCCGGGTAGCAAATTTGCTTCCCCGCAAGTCAAACCTCCCCAGATACGGTATGACAAGGCCTTGAACATGTTAAAAATAATTTGTGTTACGAGTAAATTGCGGGGGTACACGCAGAACACCAGTAGGAGACCCTTACCGGCAGGACCATGCAGACAACTCCAACGCAGGTACTTCGCAGTACCAGTAAGTCGCTCGTAACAGAAAACGGATCGGTTTCAAAGTTCTCACGCAGGTCAAACGGAATACACGCAAGTAGAAGGTAAGTAGCACGCGTCTAGCAAATAAGACACATGTGCGAAACTCGTAAACATTCCTGTCCGCCCGCAGAAAATTTTCCTACGTGCTAAAAGAAAAAAAAAAATCCCTACTCGCAACAAGCCCGCGTAGCTTGCCCGGAAAGGTGTAACACGGCCTTTCCGAGTGAGTTGCGGGGGTTGACGCAGAACACCAGTAGGAGACCCTTACCGGCAGCACCTTGCAGACGACTCCAACGCAGAACTGGTGGTCTGCGTGTACCCCTGCAACTTGCCCGGAAAGGTGTGACACGGCCTTACAGGCCGTGTCATATCTTTCCGGGCAAGCCTTGCGTGCGACTTGCGAAGAACAATTTTTACTACCCAGAGGTCCCCGCAGATGAACTGCACGTAGCAGTACCTAGCACGTATCTCACCCGTAGCCGCCCGGAGGTGCGCACGCAAATCCTATTCACCCGTAACCGTGTTAAGGCCTTGTCACACCTTTCCGGGCAAGCTACGTGGGCTTGTTGCGTGTGAGGATTTTCCAGCATACCGGACAATTTCTTAAGGCGGACAAGGATTTGCGCGAGTTGTGCATATGTGTCTTACTTGCTGGATGCGTGCTACTTATGTTCTTCTTGCGGGTATTCTGTGTGACCTGCGTGCCAGGCGCGTGGGGGCTGACAACTCAGAAATTCATCTGAAGGAATGGCAGAAGTCCAACAGAAATGACAGAATGTCATTACTTGGCCGCGCTGATTACGGGGACTGCGAAGTACCTGCGTGGGAGTTGCCTGGGAGGTGCTGCTCAAAATTTGGCAGCGGGTAAATCGGACTAGCGTGCGCAGCTCCGGGCAACTACGGGCGAGATAATTTTCCTGCGTGCTGGGAAAACCTTACTCGCAACAAGCCCGCGTAGCTTGCCCGGAAAGGTGTGACACGGCCTTTAGGCTGCCGAACTCATTTTGTGGGGACAAAAACCAGCTGCACTTACAATTTGTTTTTGCGATGATTGTGGAGGAGCAGAAAGTTACCAAAGTGTGCCGTCAATGTCCTGCACATCTTGGTAAATTTACCAAAATGTGCGGTTACCAAAATGTGCCGTAACATAGTTACTGCACATTTTGGTAATTTAACAAAATGTGCAATTTACCAAAATGTGCCGTAACAGGGTCTCGTACTTGTTTTTGACATGTGATAGTACTCTAAAGGCTTTCCGATGAATGAATAAAGAAGTATCTTTTACGGGCATGACTCTTTACTTTCTCACACCAGGAAGTTATGTCCTCTCCGAGGAATAGCTCAAGGTGATATCATATAAAAGTGAACGTCGCATCAAACGAGTATCAAAGAACGAAAAATATCCACTAATAGACCAGGAGCTGGCTGCTGGTCAATTTACCCCACCAAGCCCAAAAGGTTTGACCCCTCAGAGTTGCTGGGACCACCCCCCTCATTGAAAAAATGGGCGTCAGCCTGGTCCCTGAGGGCGGGTTCGGCCCCCAGGGACCCCCCGAAAAGGCCCTCCGGCGGGTGTAATTTACCCTATGGAGCCCATGGACCAAACTTGGCCTAAATGAATGTCCTATGGGTGTACATAATCAAAATATAAAAACTGACAAAATATCTGGTTCGGAAAGGGGTTGCCAGACCACTTGTTTGCAGGTACAAAACCTGGTTTTTGGTCATGGAGTCTGGAGTTTTTAGTCATGGAGACTACACTGTCCCATAGGCCCTGTACTGTAGCGTCTCCCAACAGTCGGAGGGACAGGGCCAGTTAGTGCATGTAGTAGTCTTGGCGCAGACTCCTTAACGCTCAACAAGGGTTTGTGTCTGCAAACTACCCGTTAAGGACCCAGGGTAGTTTGCATCCAGAAATTCACCACACACACACACACACACACACACACACGCACATACGCACACACACACACACACACACATACGTTCACACATGACTCCATGTATACTATACCGTAACACAAAACATGTTCACTGGTTTCTCCATGCAGCCATAATGCCTTTATGTCTGACCTATAAAGATGTTCATACCTTTTGAATTTTTTTATGGATACTCTCAATACACCTTAGGAGCAGTGAAGAGATTTTGAAATTTGAGTGCAATTGTATGGTGTTTCACTGGCCACACAACCTGCTTACCCTTTATAATGTATCCACCTTATGTGACAAAAAAAAATAAACATAATATTATCATGATACATATATGTTTTTGGAAAATGCTGAAATAGGCCCTTTGTTGTGAGTAGACATCAGTTATATAATAGCTCAAATCATGCATCATACTGGCTGATAGACCAATTTGTTTGGTATTTGTATGAAACAAATTCATTCCAAATACTGGTCAGTTCAGGAATCATAGATTGTGACTGAAACATGTGCAATGCTTATTAGGCCTACATTATACTTATCAATAATGTGGGCTTTAGTCTACCATAGAGTGTGATGCATGATTTCATGTTCAAAAGTTCAAAGTTCAAAGTTTATTTCATTTTTCACAAAAACATATGTTTCACTTCATTTGGTAACAGAAAATAAGATAAGTAGAACATAGTGTAATAAAAAGAGTATAACAATTGAGGACGTAAAGTAATCATACATTGTATTGCAAGAAAGAAACATAAGTGATCAAAGCGAAATACATGTATACCATTGTTTTAAATGCGAAAAATGGAGGGACCCACTAAAAAGACAGAGCTTGTAGTATGTGGGCCCCTCTGGAGAGGAACATCAACGAAAAGATAAATTGAACCGTCGTATAAACAAAAAGATAACAAAGTGCAAGAAGTCTGGAAGCCCACTAGAAATTAGATTAACAAATAAATACATTTATATAGACGCGAACTAACATAAAACAAGACTAGACAGCAAGACAACTACTAAAGAAAAGGTTGTAAAGGACAAAACGGGATGGACAAGACTGACGAACTGAAGACAAAATAGCAGACAAGAACGCAAAGAAGAGACAGAAACAGTAACAGAACAACAGAAACAACATAAACATAAACATAAACAGCGATCTTCGGCAGAAGCATGCCGAGAGAAACAGAAGATAGTTACTGGGGAAAGCGAAATTTTGACGCCTTGAAGAAAGACAAGAAAATAGAAAATAGAGGGATATATGAGCCGAAGTAGCACACGGAGAGTCAGCTACTAGACTCTTTGGGTAAAAAATGGCATAGATGACAACATCGCAAACATCCAGGGGAAAAATACCATTAATTCTTCAAGTAGGGGACAAAGTAAACAGGTTAGTATAAAAAAAAGGCCAAGAGGTTAATTCAGTATTGTAGGGTCATACGATTGCAATAAAAAAGACTTCAGTCTCCTCTTGAAAGAGTATATGGATGGGGCATCTTTTAAATCATGATTCAAATAATTCCAATAACTTGGGCCTACATAAATAAGTGAGTTTTTAGCAAAAATCGTTTTTAAAAGAGGTAAATGAAATTCACCAGATCGCCTAGTGGGATATTTATGAAATGACTGATTTTTGAGGAACATAGAATCAAAAATAGATGGAAGCAAGTTATTACAATACTTGTACATAAATTGCCCTAAATTGAACAAAAACAAATCTGTCATTTTTAAGAGCTTGTTGGAGGCAAACAACATATTTGTATGAGAACATACAGAGGAATTACAGATAACACGAAGAGCTTTCTTTTGTAAAAGGAACACTTTGTCTAATAAATTCTGATGGGTGTTGCCCAAACTAATACTCCATAATTAAGATGAGGCAATATTAACGATGAATATAACATAAGTAATGATTTGTGTGAAATATGAAATTTCAATCTGTTTATTATACCTATATTGCGTGATACTACATTACAAACATTATCAACATGTGATTTCCAGGAAAGTTTGTCGTCCACAATGACACCCAAAAATTTGGTATGTGAGACTCTTTGCAGATGAGAGTCATCTAATACTATATTCATGCTTAAACTATCAACAGTGTTACTAAAAAGCATATATTTCGTTTTTTGAGCATTGAGTGATAGCCTATTGGCCCTGACCAATAGGCTATCACCTGGCCAATAGGCTATCACTCAATGATTTAATGTGTAATTGCCATGGTTTTGAAAGACAACTAAATCAAAAACATTAACTACATTTTTCTGTATATGGTATGTGACACCCTGAAAGTGTAATATCTTTACTGAGGAGTTGACAAAAATTCAGATATAAAAGAGAACACAAGAACACAACATGTAAATGCTCTCAATGTGCATGCTATTGTTAAAGAAAGAAATTAAGCTAGCATAACTTTCAGCTGGTAATTTCATGTTTCAATGTTGTGTGTATATGTCCAGGGTTAATGACAATTATACTATGATGTGCTGTTTGCAGTATATGTGACACCATATAGGTTGAATTTTGTTTGTGTTGGGCTGGGGAACTGAAGATGGAGTATCTCCAGAAATAAGGAGTTGACAAAAGTGCTGAAGGAATAAAGGGACCACAAGACCAGCCTATATGCTACAATAAAATATATAAAAAGAGAGCTATTTCAGTAAGCTGATGATTTCATGTTTTAACTTGGTTTGTAGGCCTACTGGCCACTGTCAATGGCAGTGTTTGCAGTATGTGCACCATTAATTTTGTGTGGGTATGGGAACTATCACAAATAAAAAAAAAGTATACAATATAATATCTCCAGAAATAAGAGGTTGACCACAAAAAAAGAACTAGTTATTTTCATTCACAGAAAGTTAGCATTCTATTGTGAAGCTTGTTATTTGTTGTTTCAAGGAAGTTCAGCAATGTATATGTATATAATCTATATAGAACACCATAATCATGTTCATTACTCTTATTGATATGCAGATATTTGTCCAAAACTATGAGGTCACATGCACTACTGAGAATGAAATTCGATAGATATCATTTCCAAAACCATTGAGCTCCATTCTTAATGTAATGTTGCAGTTATTCTGATTTGGAATTTATTAGAGTCAAATAAAGGAAAATGTTGCCATGGATGCTGTAATCCTTGCCTATTTCATGCATCGTAGGGTGGTTTATATCAGCCAAATACTCACAAATATACACAACAAGTTTTTAGTTTGAGGTTTTCAAAAGAATCTTATATTATATGAGGATTGAGACTTGTTATTTGTATTCAAAAGAGGATATCAAGCAGGAGAAAAGAAAGTAATCCAAGCTAAATCTGACTTCCTCTTGTTGACATAGATTTTATTAAGGTATGTTTAATGCGCTGTTGATGAAAAATTAGTGTTTACTTAAATCTGCTTTTCAAATGGCCTTTAGTGCTGTTGTGGTTGGTCTGAAACTGAAGTCTACTCGCAACAAAGGTTTTATTTCAGCATTTTCTGAAAAGCTGTATTTGTGTCTCATAAGGTGAATACATCATACAGAATAGGCTGGGTGGCCAGTAAACATAATACAACTCCACACAAATTTCAGAATTCTTCAGCGTTCCTTATAGGTGTATTGATAGTATCTATGTAAAACATTCAACAGGTACGAACATCTTATAGGCCTGACATTATTATGTGCAAGATATAATGTCTGTGTTAATAGTATTGAAAAAGCTATGTTTGGTATTATGGTATATACATAGAGTCATGTGTGCATGTGTGTGTGTTTGTGTGTGTGTGTGTGTGTGTGTGTGTGTGTGCGTGTGTGCGTGTGTGTGTGTGTGTGTGTGTGTGGTGAATTTCTGGATGCAAACTACCCTGGGGTCCCAGGGTTTAATGGGTAGTTTGCAGACACAAACCCTTGTTGAGCGTTAAGGAGTCTGCACCAAGACTACTGCATGCACTAACTGGCACTGTCCTCCGACTGTTGGGAGACGCTACAGTACAGGGCCTATGGGATAGTGTAGTCTTGGCGCAGACTCCATGACCAAAAACCAGGTTTTGTACCTGCAAACAAGTTGTCTGGCAACCCCTTTCCCAACCAGATATTTTTGTCAGTTTTTATATTTTGATTATGTACACCCATAGGACATTCATTTAGGCCAAGTTTGGTCCATGGGCTCCATGGGGTAAATTACACCCGCCGGAGGGCCTTTTCGGGGGGTCCCTGGGGGCCGAACCCGCCCTCAGGGACCAGGCTGACGCCCATTTTTTCAATGAGGGGGGTGGTCCCAGCAACTCTGAGGGGTCAAACCTTTTGGGCTTGGTTGGGTAAATTGACCAGCAGCCAGCTCCTGGTCTATAAAGAAAGAGTGAAGCACATTGCAATTTGCACACAGTCAATATCCCAATGAAGCCGTGTTTGAAGGTGTGTGTGGGAAAATAAGAATAGTCGTTGCTAAGGTAATATTTGTTAAGGGACTTGAAACCACGGGGGGGGGGGGGTGCTAATTATGCAAAAATACTTTTGGCCTATGAATAAAAAAATAAAGCTCCAAGACTTCTAATTTTTGGTGAGATTCTCTTCAACATCCTCAACAATAATATTGAAGCAAAAATTCGACTTCATGTTTATTTCTTATGCATTTTATTGTTGATTGAATTTCTTATGTATTTCTTTTTTCTAATTTTTCTTTTTGTTGTTGTTTTTTTCGTCAAAATTTGTCGCAGAAATTTTTTAAAGCATTTAAAGCTAAAATGCATCATTTTCAGCCATTGAAAATAAAGAGATATATTTTTATATGGATTAATTGCAAAAACAATTTACATTGGATTTTCACACCATGTTTTTGAGCAATTTTTGGGTAGACGAATTTTTTTCAACGGGGCGTGGCTTCAAAACGGTATGCCCGGAAGCAACAAATTTGGACTCAAAAGTTGCGCGATACTTGAAAGAAAAAAGTCATAAAATGTCGCGGTAAGAGCATCACGCGTTGCGGAATAATCACGCGAAACGTCAAGGGGGAGCCAAAATGCCCCCCCCCCCCCCTTGGGAAAAGGGTTAACAGAGAAGAGCCAGTCCATCAACGTGCCTACCCATAGGCATAGACGGACAAGAAGGCCAGAGATTTAGTGGCGAAGTAAGGAATCGACTCTTCTCAACCGACACCTTTTATGCTGTTTGTCAAATTTCATTCATGCTCAAGATAAATGGGGTAACAACTAAGAGAAACAATTGAAAATAGGAACATGCAAACGTATCCCCATACCCCACCAAAACAAAACAAAATAAAACAAAACAAAACAAAACCGAAAAACAAACGTGGTTTGTTCGCCCTTGCTGCTACAGTCGATAACTACTGCACTCAATCTCTTTTTTGAAATAAAGTCAGTAATCAATTCGATAAACCTTTTCATTGAAACAGCTCAAAGGTGGTAGATTTCACATGTAACTTAAAACAATTGCAACTTAGTTATATGATATTGGGCCCGTTTCACAATAGGGCTATCATAAATATACGTATTAGCGCAAAATACATTCCTTTACACTTGTTCAAGATTTTGAATTTCTCTTTGAAGCGATATCAACGATC
Source organism: Diadema setosum (assembly GCA_033980235.1). Classification (NCBI taxonomy): domain Eukaryota; kingdom Metazoa; phylum Echinodermata; class Echinoidea; order Diadematoida; family Diadematidae; genus Diadema; species Diadema setosum. The sequence goes on from CM067063.1 coordinate 16,191,571, forward strand.
AGCGACATCGCCATAAAAAAAAAAAACGAATAACAATCTCGAAAATCTCCCTGACCTGTATAGGCATTATGTATTTACTAATTCTCCGGTCAATATTCAGGCGACTCCCGAGTCTCCCGTTATAACGAAGTCCTCGGGACTGGTAGTTTTCTTCCCTTATATCGAAATTTCATCGGAGCTGAACAATAATGTAGATAATTTCGGGAATTAAACTATTACTTCGTTGTAAAACACGATTTTTGTTATAACAGTATTCGTTATAACGGGAGTGCACGATATAATTGTGTATAATAGTATTATTTGTTCCGCGTAGTGGCAGTACTAGAAATAGTAATAGTAAAACCAAGGCAATTGGCATTATTCATTCCTGTATCGTGACATTACTATATACATGTAGATACACACACTCACACACACACACACACACACACACACACACACACGCACACACACACACACACACACGCACACACATATATATGCATATATATATATATATATATATATATATATATATATATAGCAATAACAATATCACAATAGAGGAATGCATTAAATGCCAATTGCCTTGATTTTAATTCAAAATCCGAATTTTCGGGGGCCTCCACCCTTCGTCAGGGATGAAAGTGCTAATGAATTTTCACAGTGATATTAACAGTAGTGAGGTGTTAATATCTTACTAGCGCGCAATGTCAGTGTAACCAAAACAAAAAATAAATAATAACAACAAACGTATGCTAAGTTGCGCCCAACCCATCTCACAGCCACCATCGCTGACAAAGGCTAAGTGGACCCCACCTGCTGGAAGGAATCCCTACATTGACCACTTCACCTCTGCAGTCGAGTTTTCTCCGTCACGTCAACGAGCAACGATCCAGCCAACAAGAGAAGCAACAACTCCAAGCAATTAACACGTTGAAGAACAATGCGGACATCATCATCAAACCGGCGGACAAGGGAGGAGCCGTGGTGATTCTAGACACGAAAGACTACATCGCTGAAGCTCAACGCCAGCTCTCGGACAAGGATTTCTACCTCCCCCTGACTGAAGACCCCACCCCAAAATATCGTGAGCAAGCCCAACAATGTATAAAGAACCTTAAAGGGGATGGCTAGTACCTGATCAGTGGAAATCAGTGGGAATACTGGGTGATGATTGTTCCAATCCTTGTGGATCCATTTAAGAGTACATTTTATATCTATTGTTGTGTGAAAATTATCTACTTCAGAATGGTCTCATATTCAAGTAATGTGCAGTTCAATGTTTCCAGGATAGCATGCCTGTACAGTGACAGGGCGATCGTTAACGGCCCGTGAACGATTGCCCCGTCACTTAGCATGCGTTTGTTGTTATTATTTATTTTTTTGTTTTGGTTACACTGAGATTGCGCGCGCTGGTAGGATATTAAAGGTGCATAGTCCCGGTAGTGTAGAGGGCGCTGTTGATGATACTGCCGATCACCGTTAGCATTGATACGAAGATTGCCGAAGTTGAGCTGTCATCAAGAGTAAAGCGCGTAGGTGTTGCTGAGTAACGTTGCCTTCGTTGTCTTCTCTGCGCATCACGCAGTTTGTAGTAATGCCAGGGTGCGTGCATATGTGCTTCTTATTATAACATCACAAAAGATGTTTGCTAAAGCTGTCATTCCCCTCAGCCGAATCATTAGCCGAACTGTGATCGGACCACTGACTACAGTGGATCGGAATTCTTCGGACTCGGGGAAGTGGGCCACAGCGTAAGCGCCAAAGAGGAGTCGATAGCATAGGTCTCTATAGAAAACGAAGTCGAGGGACTTATAGCCTCCCGAAAGAGCATTTCAAACCCTGAGGGTGAAACGTTTGGTACAGTATGTTCCGGACAACAAAAGTCATCATCTGTTATATTATATGGGTTAGTCAAATACGTCAACGTCAACCACCAACACAACGCACTCGATCGCTCGCGCAGAGCCAAATTCACTGTGAGCGGGTCCTTCTGTCATTTTTTACGTGAAAATGTTTTCCCATGGGAGAACATTACAAAAATGTTCTCCCATGGGCAAACATAACCAGTGTTCCTCCATCACGTGATTGTGTTTATGCGTATCAGGACAACTCCCTCGGAGGACTCCTCCCCCGGGGACTACTCCCACCTGAAAAATCCCCCGGAGGACCACTCCCCCTGAGGACGTCTCCCCCGGAGGACTACTCCCCCGGAACATGTCTCCCCCTGAGGACGTCTCCCTCGGGAGTTGTCCCAGGGGGACAACTCCCCCGGGGGACTACTCCCCCGGGGACTACTCCCCCGGGGGACTACTCCCTCGGAGGACTACTCCCCCGAGAACTACTCCCCCGGAGGACTACTCCCCCGGAGGACCACTCCCCCGGAGGACCACTACCCCGGAGAACCACTCCCCCCGTAGGACCACTCCCCCGGAGGACCACTCCCCCGGACGACAACTCCCAGGTTGACTAATCCCCTGGGTGACCACCCCCACCACTTTTTTTTAAATGAAAGAATTCGATTTAAATTCCTGTGGACGCTGATCTTTCAAGAGTGACAGAGTTAACTTTAAGTTTGTGTGACCGTAACCTAGTTCCGCTATTCTTTGTTCATTCCTTCATTTTTATAATGATAATGGAGCTTCGGCTAAGTACACGGAATTTTATTTCAGAAATAACGCAAAAATAGATGTTCTACATCACTATTCTGTAAAACTAAGGGGTCACCTCGTCCCTTAATTCCCAAATTCCCATCTGCTGTCTTTGTAATTAATGCGCTTTTGGCAATCATATCTTATTTCTTATTATTTACAGTCTGAAAAAAAAAAATCATATAAATCCCATTAACAAAAACTGTCAACGTGAAAAAATATACCACACAATATAGGAACGTCACTGTAATGTTATATTTTTGAAATAAGTTTCTTCCTTCCTTTTACATCTAGAGGAAGGTTCCACAAACCATGCGTTCTTTTGAAGACTTTTACAATGTAGGTTTGAATGTGATCGCATGTTTTTTCTGTGTTTTTGAGTCACCTTAGTAATGGGTAAACTTTCCTTGTATTTATTATGATATTACGTTATGAAAAACTGATGGCCGGTAAGGAACCAAAGTCAACAAAATAAGAGTCATTGTGAGAGCGACGGAGCGAGCGTGTTTGAAATTCTTTTGCATTTTTGCAGTCCAAACTTGCTCGTTGTCGCTTTATTATATCCGAGTTTATCTGTTTATTGCTCGCTTATTATTCCTTTCATATTGGTGTAGAAAGAAAACAAGAGCTCTTGGGAAAGGGGAGGGGGGAATTGTGCTAGACGCCCACCCGAGTATCACAGTCACCACATCTGACGCAATTTCCCTGTGAATTAAAGCTACTTCTCCATTTTTCTAGGAGCCCCCCCCCCCGGGCCACATACCCAATAAAACTGTATTATAGCGATCTCAGGGACGTAACAGGTCTGGGTGGGGGGGGGGGGGGGGGGAGATCAACATTTTCCCGGTCAGTGGCATGTACAGATTTTTTTTTTTTTGGGGGGGGGGTGGAAGAAGTAATTTTCCCTGACTCTTAAGCATAGGTTGCTTTACAAAACACATTCCTTCAGCGTAAAACTTGAATGTAGGTCGGGTGCAGAGTCTCCCTGCTGGGGGTCCGGGAGACGGAGCCTCTGGAAGCTCTCGAAATTTAGCCACTTTAAATTGAACATGTCAACTATGTTTTTTTTTTTTTTTTTTTTTTTTTTTTTTTAATGTGACGCGCGTATGTTTTTATTTACACAATACAATCAAGATGTATGCGCATAGGGTGCAGGCTTCAGAGCCCCTTGCCCCTGTCGTGGTTCGGGGACCGAGCCCCAGGAAGCTCCCGAGATTTTAGACATTGTAAGCCTTGGAATTGGGCGCTGTTTCAATCAAAATTAAGCATGGGTGGCTTTACAGAACACATTGCTTCGGCGTAAAACTTAATGTAAGTGGGGTGCAGAGACAGAGCCCCAGCCTGCGGGGGGGGGGGGGTAGAAAGTGGGGGGTGGGGGAGGGGGGAGTAGCCTTTTGTCAAGGCCCTCTCGTTGTATGGTGAAGAGAGCCCAGCTGAGTGGGCTCGGCTCGCTTCGCTCGCCCATTACAGCGAGAGGGCCTTGCCAAAAGGCAAGGGGGGGGGGGGTGGAGCGGAGCCCCTTAAAATTCTCGAGATATATAAATTATTTCAAACCATGAAGAATGCTGCAATTTTGAATAAAAACGTGAAATGCCTATAATACATGCTTTACAAAATAAATTGCGCCAGTTCTATGCGGGTAGGATCCAGGGGCCCACCTTATGATCCCTGGTGGGGTGCACCGTGCAGGGCAGAGCCCCTGCCGGGGGTCTGGGGGAGCTCTAGAGATTTAGACATTCAAACCTTGAAGTTGGAAGCTATTTAAAAAAAAAGATAGCATGGCTGGATTTACAAAACACATCGCTTCACCGTAAAACTTAGAGCCCATCCCGGGGGTCCGGGAGTGAAGCCCCCCCCCCCCAAGCTTTCGATATTGAGCACTGTAAGGCTTAAAGATTTTTAATTAACAGTGACATGCCCATATACTTAACAAAAGGTCATACGCACAGTTTTTCCTGCATGGAGGGGCACAATTTTCCTAAATGGTGCGAGGGTGCGAAGCCCCCGAGTTCGAAATTTTTGCATTTTCAGAACTGCAATTGAGTGATTAGGTGCACATTTTGGGGGAATTTCTTGCTGCTCGTTAAGCAAACACTTTCGACAATATAAAACTTCTGTCTTTCTTCACTTTTAAAAGGTGTGTACAGTCCTGGTTGAGGTGAGGATTTAGCTTTTAACGTTTTGCGAGACATTCAGAAACCACTCTATGAGATGTCAAAGAGCATGCAATTCTAAGGGATATCAAAAGTTTATTTGATGAAAATTGGTTTTGAAATGGCTGAGATATCCAAAAATAAGGTGAAACAAAGAGATCCTAATAAAAGGCGTGGCGTCGCTTTTTATTATTATCACTCTTTCTGATATCTCATCCATTTGAAAACCAATTTTCACCAAATAAACGTTGAATCCTTCTTAAAATTACATGCTCTTTCATATTTCATTAGAGGTTTCTCAGTATCTCACTTTAGAATGTTCAAAACATGAATCCCTACCTTAACCAGCACTGTACAGTCCCTTTAAATAACTGGGTCCCCTCGCGTCTCCCAATCTAGGCTTATGCAATATGCCGCTTGGCCGTGCCCTTTCCTTTTCCCTTTCTTCCCACTTTCAGTCTCTATTCCCTTTCTTAATTTTTTCCATCCTCCTTTCCCCTTTCACGTTTTCCGTCTTTGCCGCTCCGTTTTGTTCTTCCCGATTTCCCGTTTCTTTTTGCTCATTGTTTCCTCCTTATTTCTCACACAATTTGTTTTCCCCTAATCCTTCTCTTCAACTCCTCTTTTCTTTCAATTTCCGTCTGTTTCTTCACTTCTCCCATTTCTTATCTTCATTTTCTTTCTTTCCTCTTTTTTTCCTTTCCCTCTTTTTCCTTTACCTTTCTTTCTTCCCCTTCCTTCCTTTCTTCCTTTTCCTCCTCCTCTTTTCTCTTTCTTTCTCCCTTTCCTCTCTCTCTCCACTCTTTGCCTTTCTTTCTCCCTTTTCCTATTCTTCCTTTCCCTTCCTCCCCTCTTTTTTCCTTTCTTTCTTCCTTTCCTCTTCCCCCTTTCTTTTCTTCCGTTTATCTTTCTTTCTTTCTTTTCCTCTTTCTTTCCCCTTTTTCCTTTCCTTTTCCTTTCTTTCTCCCTCTCTCCCTTCTCCCTTTTTTCCTTCATTCCTCTCCCTTCATTTTCCCGTAGAGTTAGGGAGGACTTCCGGAGGGCAGTCTGCCCCCGGCTGTTACGCTACTGAGCAAGCTCTGAGCAGGGAGGTGGAAAGAGACTGCGGACCAGATTCGGAGAGGCCGCATCATGAAGAGTAGATGGAATTTGCCAAGGGCATCACTGAAGGGCATCACTGAAGGGCAAGTGTTTGTCCTCCTGCAATTTGTCAACCTTTTTTTCCTTTAAATCGGCAAAAATGAACTTCATGACTTAACCACAGTGAGCAGGGATGATCATAGTACACCAGGAACTGATTTGGTTGCTGACATGAGCTTTTCAGGACTGAGTTTTGGACACAAGTTTGAATGAGTTTGCTCTGCCAGGAAGCCGGCTCTTGCTCTTCATGGTCCCAGGCAGTCATTTTAGTGTACTGCGAGTGCTTTAAAGAGTCACAGTTGCTACTATTCAGAGTACCCGTTGTAAGCTTCAGTAACTCCTTTCATGCCTCCTGAATGCTGGACTTTGGTGGTCTGTTGCCTTTGTTGATATCTGGACTTCAGCTGGGGAATCACAAAAGAGCTTTTCTTGCACTAAGTGATTCTTTTGAAATCTGCTTTCTCAGCTTGCACAAGCTCTGAGCTGTACAAGATTATGGCTCCTGGAACAAGAAACAGCATGAATATGCAGGAAACCATTGACACTCTTCTGAGCAACACTAAGTTCCTGAATGCAATCCGAGGTCTGGTATCTGATGTTTTAGTGGAAAAGCTAAATGCATTGAAGGCAGCAAGAGAAGAGGATGAAGGGCGAATTCTTGATCTTGAATCGAAGCTTGCGATGAAAGAGAAGGAGATAGCTGATTTGAAGAAAAGTGTCAAAAGTGAGCAAGAAATGTGCTGCAGGCTCAGCAATAGATGTGATGACCTAGAACAATATGGCCGACGCAACAACTTGAGGATTTTTGGAATGTCAGAGACCAAAGATGAAGACACTGATCAACTCGTGATCAAGTGTTGCGGAAAAACTTGGTCACCATCTCACACCTGCTGAAATTGACCGCTCACACAGGACCGGAAAGCCCAAAACGCGACAAAACCAAGCTGAGGCAAGTGGACAGCAAGGAGGGAGACCTAAGGATCACCCACGGCCAATATTAGTCAAATTCACGAGCTACAAGCCCAGGCACAACATGATCACCCGTAGGAGGAACTTGAAGAAAACTGGCATCAGTATAAGTGAAGACCTCACTACATCCAAACTCCAGCTCCTCAAGTCCACCATAGCACATCCAGCAGTTGATCAGGCATGGACAGCAGATGGCAGGATCATTGCCCTCCTGAAGACGAATACTAGTCACAAAATCACCAAACTCATAGCAACAATTCAAGACCTGAACAACCTTCCCAGCCCAAGTAACAATAGATGACGACAGTAATGCTTATCATTACATGCAGCAACATTTTTTCTTCCTCTTCTTCATGCTGACCTACTTCCGTGAATGGTTTTTCATTGTCTCACACAGTGAAAGTGAGGCATAGTCAATGACAACAAAAGTCACACCACAATACAGGGCTACATAAGCGCAGCACACATTTTGTAGTACAGGTTCTTGTCAGTCAAAAGAGATGAAATTTGTAAATTCCTGGTGAGTTGATCTAGCTCACTCATATGTATATCTTCCCTATGATCAGTATTTCTCTGTTATATGTACATGTTGATCTCTTTTATGTAATTTCGAATAGTGTTAACCCATCAAAACTTTTCTGTTATTACATTTTGCATTTTGAGCTTACAATTTTATACGTACCTTATGAATCATCAGATGTCAGGTTCTTTCACGTAATATCGACCTTTACCCACAAGTATGGATATTGGTAATCAGTATAGCATCACTGAATTCAGCGAACTGTCTAAGTCACATCCAAATACATTATTTTCTTTATTGCACATTAATTGTAGAAGTTTGAATAGGAACTACAGTGAGATTGAAGCTATGTTGAGTCAGATTGACTGTCCATTCAAGGTTATAGCACTTACAGAAACTTGGCTTAGTGACAATGCCCTACCTCCTCATATGTCCCATGGTTATACATTTGTTGGATCAGAACGTGAGCATAAAAGAGGAGGGGGTGTTGGGTTATGTGTTAATAATCAATTGTTTTTTAAAGTCAGACAAGATTTAAGTATATTTGGAAATGTATGTGAATCGCTTTTTATTGAAATACCAAAACCAAATAAAAGTTTGCTTGTAGGGGTTTGTTATCGGCCTCCTAATCAATCTGTATTAGAATTTAATGAAAAATTAGGAGTGTCTCTGAATATTATTGATAAAGAGGGAAAAGATTGTGTTATACTTGGTGATTTTAATGTTGACTTAAATAAAGTTGACAGTTGACAGTTGACAGTGAATTTTTAGAAATATTAGTATCATATTCATATGAACCTCTGATTGAAAGTTCGACAAGAATTACAGAAACTTCCAAAAGTTTGATTGATAATATTTTTGTGAATAGCGTATGTAATGTATCATCTGGTTCTATTGTCTGTGACATTTCAGATCATTTTCCTGTATTTTGTTTTCTAAATTATTCATTTGTATTGCCGAGGAAATCAAGTTATATTAATAAACGTATCATAAATGAAGACAATATTTGTTTATTCTTGGAGAAAATAGATAAAGCTGATTTTAAGATTTTATCTGATGCTGATAAGATATCTTCTGCATGTATTGATCCAAATGTTTTGTATGATAAGTTTGTTGATATTGTTTTGAACATATACAATCAGTGCTTTCCATATAAGAAAGTTTGCATTAAGAGCAATAAAAATGAATGGTTTGATGAAAATCTTACAAAAATGTATCGAAAGAAGAGTATATTATACAGGAAATTTGTAAATAATCCATCTAAATATCGTAAAAATGTTTATGTGACTTACAAGAACAAGTATACAAATGCTGTTAGAAATACCAAGAAAAGATTTTATACTCAAAAGTTTTTGAATGTGAAAGGAAATAGTACTGGAACATGGAAATTAATTAACAACATACTTGCTAAGAAAAAAGCTACGGTATCTGAAGATGTTGAATTCAAAGATGATTCTGGTATGATTTATAGTCAAGAGGTAATTGCTGAAAAATTTAATCAATATTTTGTGGATATAGGTAAAAATTTATCACTTAGTTTTGCAAATACTGATTCATCTGTTCATTCTTACCTCAAAGGTTCATATATCAGGTCACTTTTTCTGAAGCCAGTAACAGAAAAGGAGAGTATTGATAGTGTACTAAGTTTTAAAAATGGTAAATCTCCTGGTTATGATTTTATAGATATCAAAGTTATTAAAAGAGCAATTCATGTCTTATGTAAACCTCTGAGTATTTTGATCAATTATTGTTTTGGAAAAGGGGTCTTTCCTGATGCAGGCAAGATATCAAAAGTTATTCCTGTATATAAAAGTGGTGCAAAAGATGATTTTACCAACTATCGTCCAATTTCATTGTTAACATGTTTTGCTAAAATTTTTGAAAAATGTATAAGTGTGCGATTATTGCAATTTTTAGATAAAAATGATGTTCTATTTAAGAAGCAATTTGGTTTTAGAGAAAAACACTCTACTCTTTTAGCAGCTTGTGATTTTTTATGTAATTTAAATCTTGCCTTAGAACAGAAAGAATCTTTATTGGGGGTATTTTTAGACCTTAAAAAGGCATTTGACAGTATTGATCATGAAATTTTGTTGTGTAAGTTTTATTTTTACGGCATAAGGGGGTCACCATTACAGCTGATTAAAAGTTATTTGGAAAACAGAAAACAATTTACTACCTATAATTCATATTCTTCACAAATGCAAACAATATCTTGCGGTGTTCCGCAGGTTTCAATTTTGGGCCCTATTTTATTTCTCATTTATATAAATGATTTGCCTGCTGCCTCATCTGTATTGCAATTTTTGATGTTTGCTGATGATACCAACATATTTTTGAAGCATAAAGATATTAATCAAACGGAAGATTTGATGAATATTGAATTGGCTAAAGTTAATGATTGGTTTTCTGTAAATAAATTAGTTTTGAATGTCACTAAAACACATTTTATGAAATTTGATAATAGTAATTCAAATAATGTTGACACAGACTTATATATTAATGATACAAAGATAGAACACTTGAGGTCTGTAAAGTTCTTGGGAATTTTTCTTGATGAAGAAATGAAATGGAAAAGCCATGTTGCTCAAATTCTTAGCAAGGTTTCAAGAAATGTTGGTATCTTGGGCAGGTTGAGAGATTGTCTACCTCAAAATATATTATTGTTGCTATATAATACATTGGTACTCCCTCATCTTAATTACTGTATTATTCTCTGGGGTAAGTGCAATAAGTATCTCTTAGAGCGATTACATAAGCTGCAAAAAAGAGCTGTTAGAGTAACAACAAAGTCATCATTTCTGTCTCATTCTAGACCATTGTTTATTAGATTGAATATATTACCAATATATCAACTCTATGAGTATAATCTTGCCATATTTATGTTTTTATATAGCAAAGAATTATTACCAGAGTTATTTAGTTCATTATTTGTAAAGAATATTGATATTCATAATTATAATACAAGATCAAAATTTCATATTCGAGTTCCGTACGGACGAAGTAAATTTTCACATTCATTTATAACTTATCAAGGACCAAAATTGTGGAATGATTTACCAAGTAGTATAAAAGATTGTTTAACGTTGAATTCATTTAAAAGAAAATTGAAAAAGAACCTGTTGACAAAAATTTCATAGAATCTGTAGAGTTTTCTGTATCTGTAATGATATTTTAATTTGTTTAATTTTTCAAGTGTATCCGGTTAAATGACATTTAGATACCCCCTACACACACACACTGTAATACTCTCTTTTATTTCTGTACCCTTTGGGGATCTTACTTATAAGTTTTATGGAATCTCCATAATAACTTTTCATGATCCCTCCACAAATCATCCATTATGTTGTTACTTCCTTTCTTTGTAATTCACTTTGTGTTTGTTGAAACACCTTTTGGTGAATATGATATCGTATGTGTATTGTTCTTTTATTTTGTATATTCCAATTGATGTTTATTATATCACATTTTATGTATCCTTTGTATCCTTTTAATGATTATGTGGAAATAAAGTTGAATTGAATTGAATTGAAAGTTGAATTGAATTGAATTGAATCCCTTGCTGCTGCACTGTTTTTGTTTTGTTTTTGTTTTGTTTATTTGTTTGTTTGTTTTTTTAGAAGGGAATGTTCTGGGCTACTTAAAACTCCTGCTTTGTTACAGGATAACATTCCCGCATTTCACATTTGATGTCTCAAAAAGCACTTGGAATTTATCAACAGAATCAGCATCACTCTCACTTATTACAAAGTGCATGAGTCCCCCCCCCCCCCTTTTTTTTTTCTGCAGGATCAAAAGAGGATATCGGCTTTTTCAGCTGCGAGATATAAAGTGCATGTAACCCCCCCCCCCCCATCCCAAGTGAGAGGGAGATTTTCAGGCCTGGTGGGTAATAAGTATGGGGGAGAGTTGTCCTGGGGGGGGGGGGGGAGTGGTCCTCCGGGGGAGCAGTCCTCCGGGGGAGTAGTCTTCCGGGGAAGTTGTCCCAAGGAGAGTTGTCCGCGGGGGAGTGGTCCTCCAGGGGAGTGGTCCTGCGGGGGAGTGGTCCTGCGGGGGAGTGGTCCCCCGGGGGAGTAGTCCTCCGGGGGAGTTGTCCCCGGGGGAGTTGTCCCCGTGGGAGTGGTCCTCCGAGGGAGTGGTCCTCCGGGGGAGTGGTCCACCGGGGGAGTGGTCCACCGGGGGAGTGGTCCTCCGGGGGAGTTGTCCTCCGAGGGAGACATCCTCCATTGGAGTAGTCCTCCGGGGGAGACGTCCTCCGGAGGAGTAGTCCTCCGGGGGAGACGTCCTCCGGGGGAGTAGTCCTCCGGGGGAGACGTCCTCCGGGGGAGTTGTCAGGTGGGAGTAGTCCCCTGGGGAGTTGTCCTCCGGGGGAGCAGTCCTAGAACCGTGTTTAGCCAATCACTAACCGGTATTTGACTAACCCATTTGATATAAGTCTGTGACTCCTACAACTGGTGCACTCTGGTAGGTGTCGTACCAGGGCACAAAAGGTACATACACACACATTCATTGTACGCAAAGGTACTTGCTGCTGGCAAAATCTTTGTGCAGGTACCGCGTGATATGGGATAACTGTGTTTGCGAGGTGTCATGCGCTGCTTTTTCTACAAATATCTTTCTATCTATAAATCTATAAGTATTTATATACATGCATGCACATGTACCCCACCGATAGATAGTACATAAATATATATATATATATATATATATATATATATATATATATATATATTGGATTGTGTATAATAATAAACATTCATACATTCATAAATCTATGTTCACATGCATCCGTATACGCACATTCTGTAGGCCTACAGATTATATAATTACTGAATACTTTTGTCTATTGATTGCCAAATATAACATCATAAAAAGAGGCGACGGGTACCATAGGTATAGTCATAATGTTTGTTTTGCATGCCATATTCTTATACATTGTATGTCCATTATATTCATGTTTATTTACAGTAACAATGCATCATTGTTATATTTTACTAGTACGTTATTTCAAAATATGTTGCCAATTTGTCTTGAAGTAATTACATGTATACTGAAATCACTCTCAATTCAATATGTTCGTTATTCCATATAACCTGTTATGCTCAAGTCTTCTTTACCATCAATGTTTGTATGCAGACAATAACGCTGAGGAAGATCTAGGGTTGAAGGTTCCTATACACGTACCCAGCTGGTATCTTGCGACGTCCACTGTCTTCATTTGCCACGATTATAGTATAAAAATGTTTGGTACATAATTATCATCATACCACTATCAAAGAGAGATACAAGAAATCATGTGTCAACGTTATGTATGTATGTATGTATGTATGTATGTATGTATGTATATATAATCTTCAGTCCTCGTCTTCATTTGTATTAGAGCAAAGTGACAGGTATATCCAATCTACGTGTATGCATGTATTAAACCACTTATCTATTTATCTATTTGTGTGCGTGTGTGTGTGTGAATGTGTAAGTATGAAAATTACCTGGACGTGCCAACATTTACTTTTACCAGTAAATGTTTGCACATATCTGCAGTCTTTAAGCTTTCCTAATACGTGCATGTTTCTTTTTCTTCTCCTGATTTTAAAGCATTGCTGTCTGCCCTTTCTGTATTTTCCTGTATTTTTACTCTGTTTTCGGAGGCAATGGTGGGAATTGACAATAGTTTTTCTCACAGTTGATACGATCAGAAAACTTTTCACTTGACGAAGCATTCAAAACTAAGTTCTAACGATTTTTTTTTTCTCGAACTGGGTTCCGTTTTCAAACCAAGGTGTTCTTGTGCTTGCACCAGACAAGTCATCCTTATGAGGTGATTTTACATCGAGAACTTTATAGTGTCAGCTAATCGAATCTGGCTTCGTTTTGACCGTTGAAACATGTCTATATGAACGGAGAAAACTGTGAATATGACCCTGTCTTCCCAATGACTCAGTCCCTCACAAGAATTCATGCCCAATGAGCTTGGTGTAAAAATTGAGATCAGTCGATACATTGTACACGAAGTCACCACTCCTAATACCCCTGTCACACATTGCCGGATAAGGGAAACGCATTGGAAACGGATGTCGATTTTTGGAATCCGTCGATATCCGTTAAAATGCGTTTCATGGTCCTTTTTATCCTTTTGATGGACGTTTATCTTACGGTGATTTCCGTCAGAGCGGCCAAAAAAGACGATAGTGCATGCACAAAATTTTTCCTCGCCAAAAACGAATAGCGCGCTCTGACCCTGTCCTATAGTTGCACGTTTTCTCCTGTATCTGTACTGTACTTTGTCGTTTTCCACGCGATCCATCCGCTACGCTCTCTTTGAAGTCCGTTGCTGTAAGAGATGGAACGGCTATGTACAGAACATCAAACGCATACTAACTGCATAGCCACATGACAACTAAACGCATGTAGTTACGGATGACAAACGGACAGAACGGCCATAAATGATAATTACAGAATATGCACAGGATACCTACAGCAGGGGAAAAACTCGAACGTTACCACAACATAGATAAATAAATAAATAAATAAATAACTACATACAGTGTATATATATATATATATATATAAATATATATAATTTTTCCCCCTGAAGAAACACACAATGAAAAAGCTGTTAACAACTGAGATTATGCCACCCCCCCCCCCCGCTTTATTTTCTTCCCCCAAGTGTCGTAAATTCCACGACCCCCGCCCTTGGCGCTGACTTCAATATGCGAGCTATGTCGACTGGCTTGCACTGTGATCCAAATTCTTGCGCGTGCTTTGTGCTAGGTGGCCCTGTTGACATGGCCCTCGAATGGTCTCATCTGGTTTCTGAAAGGCATGGCAATGTGCGTGGAAGTAATGATATGTTCACATACGGTCGCGTACGTTAAATTTTTCCTTTATATTCAACTAGATTGTTTTCCATTTTGAGTACAATTACACCCCCCCCCCCCAAAAAAAAAAAAAAAAAATAATAATAATAAAAAAAAATAAAAATAAAAAAAAAATACAGGAAATTAATTCGCCAGTTTGGCTGATTCAGTGACATAAAGTCGACGGCACAAAACCCAGTCCAAGATAGATAATTAATGGACAAGCATATCAGATGAGACATCATCGAACGTTACCACAACATAATTTTTTACACTGGACGAATTTAGCAAAGCAAAATAGTTATATAGTATAACTATAATAGTTATAGTATATGATATAACGAGATATGAAACTCGTCACTCGTCACTAAAAGACGAGTTAGGTGATACGCTTGGGGTCATCAGATATCGGTCACCTGGGATCGACAACGAAAACAATGAAATATAGTGACTTTAAGTTATATTGCTGCAATAATATGTTAGCAAAGGCGATTTTTTTGTACCTTTATAATTCAGATCAAATTGTTTATAACAATGGAAAACCACATGGAAAGTCCCGTACGTTTATCTGCGTGTGCAAGTAGGCCTAAGTAGATTAACACGTTTTCTTAATATAGTGTATCTGTACCATGTCGTCCTTGACACGAACAAATTGAAACACGACAATAAAGTGTTTCAAAGATCATCTTGACTTTAATATTGGTCTTTTCAAATATGAACTTTGACCCTTATTTGCATAACCAAAACTACTATATCGAATCTTGTCATTATATATTATGATCAGTTGGGAGAGCTCTTACAGCTACAAGCCTGTAAAATTTTCCAGCAGTAAAGCAATTAAGCGTCCAATACAAAACAAAGCGAGTGTGTGTCTTTACATGACAACGGTATTTATACCTGGACGAAATATGGTGCTATATTGTAACTACTTACTGACCCATTTTAAGGGCTCTGTTGCTTGGGTATCCATGCTCAGCTAAATGAATTGTAATCTGGCGATAACAAAAAATTCCCATGAGCAATAGAAACACTCTAACTTCCGATACAAAACCAGGAAAATTGCGTGTTTGTGTTCGTGGGGTTGCGTTTACGTGATGAAATAGTAAAATAAATGACATCGGAGTGAACCTGAATTGTCTAAGAAAAAAGAAAAAAAAAAGTAAGCTTTTACAACTACAAGCCTGTGAAATTTTCCAGCAGTAAAAGCAATGAAGCGTCCAGTACAAAACAAAGGCAAATAGAGAGAGTGTGTGTTTGTTTACATGACAATGTGATTTGTACCTGGACGAAAGCGGCATTACCTCACAAGAAAGAGACATCGCTTCTAACCACGTAACTAAACGATAAGTCTCCTCGAACCAAGAGTGTGGAACGTAAAGTTCTACGTGAAAGATTTGTGTATGTGTCTTTGTGTATGTGTCTTTATTTATTTCCAATCAATCAACGAAAATTAAAACATACATAATACAAAGTATACATGTCATGAAATGATATTGTCCAAACGTTACACAAAAGATTCATGTAGTATACGAAATAAATTATATACAACAACATATGTACAATAATTACGAGGAACAATGCACGTATACTTCGTGAGCGTTCGGAAAATAACTTCAATTATGGAAAATAGCGATCCACTAAAAAGCAAAGCTTGTGGGACGTGGATCGCTAGATAAATAATGAGTAAACAATATATTATTCAAGGTTTTTTTTTTTTTTTACAGCTATTGTATTAGATATAAATTACTTAAGTCATTTGTAAAAATATAGTTATTTTGAGATACGCTGGCTTCGGCAATAATAAGAAATAAGAATAGAGTATCAATGCTAATTGATACTTTATGAATCATGACTATCACCCGTAACCAACACATCTTCAAAAGGAACAATTAGAAGTGGAAGGAGTGTCAAGCACATTGTCTTATCAATTTCAAAGCAATGACACCCTTACATTTAGGCATACCATAATTTCGCCTCTGAAATCAATGGTATTAATCATGTACCATTGCTTGCATAGTCCATAAACTTTGCTTTACAAACTTTCAGTGAAACGTGTCATAACCTAATTCTGTAACTCCATTAGCAGTGATTGACTACATAAAGAAAGACATATCAAATTGAACACTTAGCACGCATAACTCAGGGGGGTTATAGCCCGATACTCTGTTCTTCACTGCCCAGGTGCCAACAACACTCATCACCTTGACGGCTACATATAGAAAAAACAGCCATCACGAAAATAAAATTTTTGCCTTTTCTTTGGTAGATCGACACACAACCCCCTATAACATACTATAATTGGCAGGGAGGGACATGAAAAAATGCATTACTAATACTAAACAGTGATGTCTTCCACTCGTGTGGCACAAAATACCTCTATAGCAACATAAAACCTGTCTACAACTCCGTTTTTGGGTCAAACAATAACAACCTGAAATATCAAAGAGATGAACGAGACGCTTTACACCTGGCTTAGAGTTAATTAATTCAGTTCTTATTCCCACTTAAGTTGGTGTTATGTTAATGCACACATTCCCACCTACAGTATAACAAAAACAAACGTAGTGAAAAGGGAAGAGAAGACGAGAGGTGGCAAAAGTTAAACTGCACAACTGCAATTTATAACCTTCCGTGTGACAAGTGAAGCAAATGTATTAGATGTTATAGCAGTGGTTTTTTTAAGCATAAACAGACAAATAGAGGACAGACAATGTCAAATTTAAAAACCATCAACTTAATGTCAGAGAAGATGCTAAACAATATTGCATTAAAACCGTAACTTACATCGCTGCTCTACTACTCGGCCACGGAACATCTACAAAAAAAAAATGTTAGGGGAAAAGAAACAACTTTAAATGTAACAAACATTCTTGAATTAAAAAGAAAAAGAAAAAGAAAATTTCCACGTCAAGATAACAAAAGCGCCCGCACGAACATGCATTATATTCTAGATGAGAATATGGTCTTAATGCAAATGATTGTCTCATTGATTTAAAGGCAATGATTCCTTTACCACCACCAGTACCACTTCACAATGACGTCTCTGAAATCAATGGTAGCACTCATGCACATGTGATTGCATCGTACATTAACTTCCCTTTTCCTAAGCTATCAATGGAACGTGCCATATTATATTGTGTAATTAGATCAGTAGCGACTGACTTTAAAGAAGAAAGATAATGCAATAAATTGAACGCTTACCACATTGCTTAGGGTGATTCCAGTTTGATACTAATCTGTTCTATTGTCCCTGATGCCAACAATACATATCACCTACGGGTAAACTAGTGAAACAGCCATGACGAAAATAAATGACAGAGAACCCCGTCATAATCACTAAACTTGGCAGGGTGTGGCCCGAAATTCCTCATATAACATAAAGCAATATCAAGCCCATTCCTTCCCTGCCTGTCTTTAACTCCGATATTGGGTCAAACAATAACAACCTGGAATTTCAAAGAGATGAGCGAGACGCCATACACCTGGACTAGAGTTAATTAATTCGGTTACAGCTCGTTATTCCGAAGGTTCGTTATTCCTAAGGCTCTTCAGTCCGAAGATTCGGTATTCCGAAGGTTCGTTTTTCCGAATTTCATTTTCGGATGAACAAATCTTCGGAATAACGAACCTTCGGAATAACGCCACAAATGTTCGAATTAACGAACCCTTTTTCATTCTCGGATTAACGAACCTCTATGTTTAGGGAATTTGTGTGTTTCGGATTAACGAACCTTCGGAATAACGAACCTTCGAAATATCGAACCTTCGGAAGAACGAACAGCACCCATTAATTCAGTTCCCATTCCTGCTAGTTATGTAAACGTTCACGTTCCTACCTATCCTGTTACAGTATAACAAGAACAAATGAAGAGAAAAGGAAAGAGAAAACGAAAGGTGGCAAGCGGGGCACTGTTTCAAGGGGCAATTTACAACATTACGTGTGACAAAATTAATGAAACAAACCCAACCTCCAAACTACAATACAAAACAAGGGAAATAGAGTAGCTGTGTTCAGGGGGTTGCGTATACTTGATGAAATAATACGATAAATGACATTGGAGTGAAGCTGAACTCCCGAAAAAAAAAGAAAGAAAAGGAAAAAGTCCTGCGGGACTCCAACTTCTCGCCTTCCGATATGACATTATGAACACGCAGCGCGCTAAGCGATTATGCCACACGGCTCTCCTGAAGATCGTGTGCGAAACTTTATCTATATACTATACACAACACAAATTTACTTTGACATTGAAATTTTTGGCGGGATACGTCTTCAAATGACTGTGAATGACTGTGATGGCGCTATTCAACTTCCCACAACTGGCCGCGTGGATTCGATAAATATACAGTTGCAAAGATAAATCGGGAATCGTTTCGTCCAGATTCCAGTCTCATTTTCAGTGATAGACAACGAAAATGATGTTAGATAGCGACTTGAAGTAATATTGAGAAACATTCGTGAAGTCCAGTTCTTTGTACAGTCCCACATAATTCAGATGTAAATTATTTCTGTCATGCAACCAAGTGAAGATTTCATGCGTGTGTCGGCGTGTGCAAGTAAGTCGATTAAACAAAATATGTAAATGAATATTTACCAATAGGTTTGTATATTGTAAAAAAAAACACCCCAAAACCAGAAATCCAACATGGCGATAAAGTCTGTTAAAGGTTACCTTCACTTTAACATTTGTATTTTCAAGTCGATGTTTCCAGTAGAAGCAATGTGGTCTCCAACACAAAAAAGGGATATGTGTGTGTGTGTGTGTGTGTGTGTGTGTGTGCATATGGGTGCGTCTACATGCGAACGTGATTTCTACATGGACGAAGGTGTAATACTCCATTGAAGAAAAAAAAAGTAAAAGATTGAAGTATTTTGTTTCCTGCTCTTGTGGGGTTCGAACCCGCACGTGTGCAACGTTACGTCTCTGGCACCAGAGACGTCGCCTTTAACCTCTCAGCCATACGTCTCGACGAGAAAATATGAGGAACGTAGGATTATATGTGAAAGATAAATCAGGAATCGGTTCTTCCACATTCCATTCTCATTTTCAGTTTTAAGCTGCAAAATTGTCAACCTGCTTAGGAGATTTGAAAAAATTAAATGCATGATCACTGCAGCTTATTGTCTCAGCTACAATATATACGTAAGTTTCAGAGAAAATGGAGCAAAATCAGCTGAGGTAAAGGTGCTTAAACGTTGTCAAGTCAATGCATGGTTTAAAAAAAATCACCTCCCATAGACATAGCACGTAAACTTGTCTGATTTTGAGTCTTTACCTTTAATCACAATTTTCTGTATGATGACGTCATCAAATTTTAAGACAAAGACAAATGTTCAAAGTACAACATTTCTAAATTTGGGATAATATTTAGCTTAAAGAACAGAGATACGAGCAAATGAATGTGAGAAACAGTACCTCAAAAAAAAAAAAAGGTCAAAATCGATCGGAAATCAGTGGATACTGTTACTTAATGTATCAGGAATCCAAATCAGTAAAAAAATTGCATTTTCATGTTGCTTACGCGCTGTGCGCGCGAAAATGCGCGGACGGACGCGTACGCGCGGACGGACGCGTACGCGCGGAATTTTTTGAAACGCTTAAAATTGCCTTAAAATTCGAGATTTCCCATTGGAAAGTCGTTTCCAGCACTTCAGAATTTAGACGCGCGCGTACGCGCTCGTAATGATGACCTGGGTAATTAGCATAGAAAAGGAAGATCATGCGTGACCTGAACTTTATATCCACCGAAAATGATACAGAAATGACATTTAGTTATGAAGTTATGATCGATCATGTGACATGGTCCGAAAATCACAAAATGGCGCCTAGATGACGTCAGAGATATGTTATTGTCATGAAAATGTTATTGTGGCTAGATATTGTCATGAGATATATTGACTGAAAATTTCATATCATTCCGTAATGTCATTCTTGAGATATTCGCAACACAAAATGCAGAAAGAAAGAAGAACGAGACATGAAACTCGTCACTGAAGACGAGTTGGTGATACGCTGGGTTGATATTAAGATACCGGTCATCCGTGGTCGAGGACGAAAAGAATGTGAATATGAAACGTTTTCTGAAAAGAGTTAAACAATAATCAAAAACAAAAGTGTCCTGCGAGCATCGATCCCTCAAATTCGTGCATGCGAAAATGTTATTCTAACCACTCGGCCACCGAACATCAATGGAAATGGTAAGACAAAAAAAAAAACAGTGTATGGAAATAACAGGGGGAAAAGTCAATGACCACTCAACAAACGTGGCCGCGTGAACATGTATTGCTAGACGGAAATGCGGCCTTTAACGACTGATGGCGGTATGCCATTTCTGGCAACTGGCGAAAAATACGTCCTGTAGACATAACACGCAAAATCGGCAGTTTTGATACCTTGCCTTTAATCACAATTTTCAGTGTGATGACGTCATCAAATTACAAAACACTGACATGGAATTGAAAGACAATTGTTCAAAGTACAACATATTCATTGTACGTCGTTATATACTATGATCAGTTTGACAATCCCAGCCTGCAAAATTTTGCAGCATTTGAAGCAATGTGGTCTCCAACACAAAACAAAGGGATATTGTGTGTGTGTGTGTGTGTGTGTGTGTGTGCGTATAGGTGCGTTTACATGCCAACGTGATTTCTACATGGACGACGGTGTAATACTCCATAGAAAAAAGTAAAAGACATAAGTATTTTGTTTCGTGCTCTTGTGGGATTCGAACCCGCACGTGTGCAACCTCACGCCTCTGAGACGTCGCCTTTAACCTCTCGGCCATACGTCTCGACGAGAAAATATGAGGAACGTAAACTTATGTATGTGAAAGATGAATCAGGAATCGTTTCGTCCACATTTCATTCTCATTCTCAGTTTTAAGCTGCAAAATTATCAACCTGATAAGTAGATTTGAAAAAATAAAATGCATGATTACTACAGTTTATTGTCTCAGCTACAACATACTTAAGTTTCAGAGGAAATGGAGCAAAATCAGCTGAGGTAAAGGTGCTTAAACGTTGTCAAGTCAATGCATGGTTTAAAAAAAAAAATCACCTCCCATAGACATAACACGTAAACTTGTCTGATTTCGAATCTTTACCTTTCAATCGCAATTTAAAGTATGATGACGTCATCAAATTTCAAAACAATGACATGGACTTGAAAGGCAAATGTTCAAAGTACAAGATATCTGAATTTGGGATAATATTGAGCTTAAACAACAGAGATACGAGCAAATGAAAGTCAGAAACAGTACCTCAAAAAATTTAATTCCACTTTTTTTTTATTTCAGATGACGATATGATGACGTCATAGAGCGTTTGTGGAAATATGGATACTTGAAATGTTATTTACAATTCATATGCTTTTGTAATATGCAATAAAATAATAAAAATGCAATAAAAAAAAGAGCTATGGCGAAATAAACAAAGACATGTTTTTTCACTATATTTGCACATAGACGCGCGCGCGGAATTTCACCTTTGACGCCAGTGCCTTTCCTTGTTATAGGTCAAAATCGTTCCGATCGAAAATCAATGGATATTGTTATTTAATGTATCAGGAATCCAAATCAGTCAATAAAAGTGCATTTTCATGTTGCTTACGCGCTGTGCGCGCGAAAACGCGCGGACAGACGCGTACGCGCGGAATTTTTTGAAACGCTTAAAATTGTCTGAAACTTCGAGATTTCCCATTCGGAAGTCATTTAGAGCATTTTAAAATTTTGACGCGCGCGTACGGGCGCGTCATGATGTCCTGGGTAATTAGCATACACAAGGGAGATCAAGCGTGACCTGAACTTTATGTCCACCGAAAATGATACAGAAATGACATTTAGTTATGAAGTTATGTTCGATCATGTGACATTGTCCGAAAATCACAAAATGGCGCCTAGATGACGTCAGAGATATGGTATTGTCATGAAAATCTTATTGTGGTTAGATATTGTCATGAGATATGTTGACTGTTATTCTGTGATGTCATTGTTGAGATATAGACGACACAAAATTGTCCAGAGAGAAAAAAGAACGAGACATGAAACTCGTCACTGAAGACGATATAGGTGATACGCTGGGAGTCATCAGAAATCGGTCACCCGTGATCGACATCGAAAAGAATGTAATATAGCGACTTTAAGTTATATTGCAGCAATAATATGTTAGTGAAGTTGAATTTTCTGTACCTTTATAATTCACATCAAATTGTTTCTATCAAAGTCCCGAAAAAAGTCCCGTGCGTGTGTCTGCGTGTGCAAGAAGGTCTAAGTCGATTAACAGGTTTTCTTAGTACAGCGTATCTGTACCATGTTGTCCTTGACACGACAAAATTGAAACATGACAATGAAGAGTTTTAAAGATCATCTTGACTTTAATATCGGTCTTTTCAAATATGAATTTGACCCTTACTTGCATAACCAACATTGCTATATCTAATGTTGTCAGTTATATATAGAATATCAGTTGGGATATCTCTTACACCTACACGCCTGTAACATTTTCCAGCAGTAAAAGCAATAACGCCTCCAGTACAAAACAAAGGGAAATAAAGCGAGTGAGTGTGTTTACATGGCAATGTGATTTATTCCTGGACCAAGTGGCAATACTTCAATTTAAGAAGAAAAAAATAAAGGAGAAACAATATTCGCTTTGCATCCTATGAGGCTCGAAACTTCACGGGCCCAACGTACGGCTACCTCGAAAGAGACATCGCCTTTAACCACGTAACTATAGGTCTCCTCGAACCAAGAGTGTGGAAAGTAAGCTTATACGTGAACGATAAATCATGACGATCACCCGCGACCGACACATATTCAAAGGGGCAGTTAGAAGTGGAAGGAGTAGTAAGTATTTGTTTATTGCGTCAGCAATTCCAAAGCCATAACACCTTTACATATTGGCATACCATAATTTCGCTCCTGAAATCAATGGTATGACTCATGCGTCATTGCTTGCACAGTGCACAAACTTTGCTTTATAAGCTTTCAGTGATGCGTGTAATAGCATAATTCTGTAATTCCATCAGCA
The DNA here is from genome assembly GCA_033980235.1 of Diadema setosum. Classification (NCBI taxonomy): domain Eukaryota; kingdom Metazoa; phylum Echinodermata; class Echinoidea; order Diadematoida; family Diadematidae; genus Diadema; species Diadema setosum. The sequence goes on from CM067063.1 coordinate 16,214,874, forward strand.
GTGATTGACTTAATAAAGAATAAAGATATATGAAATTGAATTCTTAGCACCTAACACAGGGGGATTATAGCATGATACTCGGTTCTTTACTGCCCAGATGCCAACACATCACCCATCATAGAGAAACAGGTGTGACAAAAGTTAATGCTTTGCCTTTTCATAGGCAGAACGACACAGAATCCCTTCAAACACACTATACTTGGCGGGTGTGGAATGAAAGAGCTCTTCACCAATGCCAAACAGTGTATACTTTACACTCACATGGTACGAGATACCTCTACAGCAACATAAAGCCTGTCTACAACTCCATTCCTTGAACAAATAACAACCTGAAATTTCAAAGATATGAGCGAGACGTTTTACACCTGGCCTAGAGTTAATTAAATCAGTTCTCACTCCCATTCAAGTTGGGTTATGATAATGTAAACATTCACATGTGCAGTATATCATAAACAAACACTTAGCGAAAAGGGAAGAGAAAACGAGAGATGACGAAATGAAAACTGCACAACTCCAATTTATAACCTTGCGTGTTACAAGTTAAGCAAATGTATTAGATGTTATAGCAGTGTTTTAACATGAACAGACAAACCGACAGACAGTGTCAAATTTAAAACCCATCAAATTAATGTCAGATAAGCTAAACAAGATGCATTAAACCTTAACTTAAATCGCTGCTCTACTATTCTCGGCCACGGAACATCAACACACACACACACACACAACAAAAAATGTTAGGGGAAAGAAACGACTTTAAATATGACATTTTTTAATAAAAGGAAAAGGAAAAAATGTCCACGTCAGGATAACAAACGTGCCCGCATGAATATGCACTGTATTGGTAGACGGGAATACAGTCTTGTTACAAATGATTGTCTCATTTTTTCAAAAGCAATGATTCTTTTACCACCAACTTTACTACACCACAATGACGTCTCTGAAATCAATGGTAGCACGCATGAACATGTGATTCCTTCGTGCATTAACTTCCCTTTTTGCAAACTGCCAGTGAAACATGCCATATTATATTGTGTACTTCGATCAGTATAGTGATTGACTGTAAAGAAGAAAGAGATATCAAAATGAACGCTTACCACATTACGCAGGGTCATCACAGTATGATCCTGATCCTGTTCTATACTACCCCAGATGCTAACAATACACATCAAAATTGGGTACTACTAGTGAAACATCCATGACGAACTAAAAGTTTCGCCTTTTCCACGGCAAAAGGACACAGAATACTTTCATACACACTACACTTTTCAAGGTGTGACATAAAATACCTCTATAGCGACATAAAGTTCTGTCTACAACTCCGTTATTGGGGTGAACAATAACAACCTGAATTTCGAAGAGATGAGCGAGACGTTATACAAATGGCCTAGAGTTAATTAATTCAGTTTTCATTCCTACCTCAAGTTGAGTTATGTTAATGTAATCATTCCCATCTGCAGTATAACAAAAACAAACGGAGTGAAAAGGGAAGGGAAAACGAGAGGTGACAAGAGGAAAACTGCACAACTGCAATCTTTATCCCTACCTGTTACAAGACACGTCAGTGGATAGCAAATGTATTCGATGTTATAGCAGTATTTTTTACAGACAAATAGACAGACAATGTCAAATTTAAAAACCATCAATATTTAATGTCAGAGAAGATGCTAAACAAGATGCATTAAAACCGTAACTAAATCGCTGTTCTACTACTCGGCCACGGAACGTTCAACTTTATATCCAAAAAAAAAAAAAAAATGTCAGGGGAAAGAAACAACTTTGAATATAACATTCTTGAATTAAAAAACAAGAAAAAGAAAATGTCCACGTCAGGATAAAAAGAAAACGCCGCACGAACATGCATTATATTCTAGATGAGAATACGGTCTTGATGCAAATGATTGTCTCATTAATTCAAAAGCAATGATTCCCTTACCACCATCAGTACCACACCACAATGACGTTTCTAAAATCAAGGGTAGCTAATATCATTACATCGTGCATTAACTCCCTTTTCCTAAACTACCAGTAGAACGTGCCATATTATATTGTGTAATTCGATCAGTAGTGATTGACTTTAAAGAAGAAAGATAATGCAACAATTGAACGCTTACCACATTGCTTATAGGGCTATTCCAGTTTGGTACTGATCTGTTCTATTCTCCCAGATGCCAACAACACATATCACATATGCCTAAACTAGTGAAACAGAGAGTCACCTTCACTTTAACATTTGTATTTTCAAGTCGAAGTTTCCAGTCGAAGCAACGTGGTCTCCAACACAAAACAAAGGGATATTGTGTGTGTGTGTGTGTGTGTGTGTGTGTGTTTGTGCGGATGGGTGCGTTTACATGAGAACGTGATTTCTACATGGACGAAACTGTAATACTCCATTGAAGAAAAAAAGTAAACGAGATATGAAACTCGTCACACTGAAGACGAGTTAGGTGATACGCTTGGGGTCATCAGATGTTGGTCATCTGTGATCGACAAAGAACAGAATGTGATATAGCACCTTGAATTTATATTGAGATATTTAGTTGAACTTTTTTGGAACTACATTATTCAGATCATATTTTTTTTTTCTGTCACACAAACTAATTAGAAATTCTGTGCGTGTGCGACTAAGTCGATTTACAGGCTTTTTGAGTACATACAGTGCATTTACCCGGTGATCCTCGACACGAACAAATCAAACATGACAATTAAGTGTTTTAGTAACCATCTTGGTATTAACATTGGCCTTTTAAAACATCACCTTTGACACTTTTTTACATAACCAATATCATTCCCTCTAATCTTGTTATAATAATTTTATATGATCCATTCAGAGAGCTCTTACAGCTACATACAAGCCTGTGAGATTTACCAGCAGTAAAAGCAATGGAGCCTCCCACACACACAAAAAAGGATATAGAGCAAGTGTGTCTGTTTACATGAGAATGAGATTTATACCTGGACGAAAATGCAGAGACTCCAACCACCTCCAAGCACCTTCTGATTTGGAGATTCTCCCGCCTAAAACCCCTAGCAAACGGGAGACTCCAACTTGATGTGCGCAAAGCGCACATCACGAGAGGGAAGCGCGAAGTTCCTTGTGGCCGGGGTCCAGGGCCCGCTTAAGGGTCCTGGAAACTCTAGGGTTCTAGATGCTCGCTCGTGCTATCTAAGGCTTATTTTTCAACATACGATGACACTTAGTAAGAAATCATTTCAAGCGGGAGACACAGAGCCAGGGGGGAGAAAATTCTAATCTCAAGCGGGAGGACGGGAGATTTTGCAAAAATGGGCTTTCGGCAGGAGATCTCCTGTCGAAAGCGGTAGAGTTGGAGTCTCTGAAAATGGCATTACCTCAATTAAAGAAAAAAGGGCAAAAGAAAAACTATTCTTGCTTCTCATTCTATGAGGTTATTTTGAAATTTCACGGGCCAAAACGTACGGCTCCTGCGAAAGAGACAGCGCCTTTAACCATGTAACTGTGGGTCTCCTCCAACCAAGAGTAGTGAACGTAAGCTAATACGATCCCATGTGATCGACACACATTCAAAGGGGACAGTTAGAAGTGGAAGGAGTGCTTAATCGTCTCATTAATTCCTAATCAATGACACCCCTACATATAGGCATACCATAATTAATTCGCATCTAAAATCAATGGTATAGGACTCATGCACCATTACTTGTATAGTGCATAAACTTTGCGTTTTAAGCTTTGAGTAAAACGTGTCATAACATAATTCTGTAATTCCATCAGAAGTGATTGACATAATAAAGAAGAAAGATTTATCAAATTGAACGCTTAGAACCTAACCAGGGGGATTACAGCATTTTACTCGAGTCTTTACTGCCCAGATGCCAACAAAACCCATCACCCATGGCTACGCATAGAGAAACAGCCATGGTGAAAACAAAAATTTGCTTTTTCATAGGCAGAATGACACAGAACCCCTTCAAACACACTGTACTTGGCAGTGTGTGTCATGAAAGAGCTCTTAACTAGGACACCGTTTACAGTGCGAGGCTCGGCCGCGGCTCGGCCGCGGCTGAGCCCACCTTCAGTTCAGTGTAAGTGCGCAAAAGGCCAAATGCGAGGCCAAAATTGGCCTCGCTCTGGAGGTGGTCTCGGCCGCGGCTCGGCCGCGGCCGAGCCTGGCCTTTTCTTAGTGTAAACGCAAACTAAGCCAAATGCGCGGCCAATTTTAGTCTGGCTTCCAAGCCCTCTGTCTGTATCTTTCGCTATTCAGGATATTAACCCCCTCAACGTCGAAAACTAGTATAGTTTAAGGTGGTTTTGTCCTGCAAAGGATTTTTTCCTTCGGCAAAGGCCTTTGCCCGAACGGCGCCTTCGTCGCCACGGAATTCATTTGGCAAAGGACCTGAAAACCAGACAATACCAAATTGCGTTTGTTTACAAGCAGAGCGCCACTACGACAAAATATTGAAAGGTTTGAATCAAAAGCGCGGCCGAGCCCGGCAGTGTAAACGGACAAAATTGCGGGGCCCGGCCTCGCAATTGAGGCTGGGCTCGGCCCAGCCCCGCACTGTAAACGGGGTCTAATACTAAGCAGTATATACCTTCCACCCATGTGCTACGAGATACCTCTATAGCAACAGAAAGCCGATCTACAACGCCGATAGTCGAGCAATAACAACCTGAAATTTCAAAGAGATGAGCGAGACGCTATACACCTGGCCTAGAGTTAATTAATTCAGTTTTCATTCCAAATACTCAAGTTGGATTATGTTAATAGAAGCATTCACATCTGCAGTATAACTTAAAGAAACGTAGAGGAAAGGGAAAAAAAAAAGAAGTGGGAAGAGGAAAATTGCACAACTGCAATTTATAACTTTGCGTGATACCAGTGATGGAAATTTTTCAGATGTCATAGCATAGTTTTAAGCATAAACTGACAAATAGACAATGTCGAATTTAAAAACCATCAACTTAATGTCAGAGAAAAAACTAACTTACAAAATGCGGTAAACCGTAGCGTAAATCGCTGCTCTATCACTCTGCTTAGGAACATCCACACACACACACACACACACACACACACACACACACACACACACACAAATGTTAAGGGAAAGAAACAACTTTAGATATAACCATTTTTTAATAAAAGAAAAAGAAAAAGGAAAAATGTTCCCGTCAGGATAACAAACGTGTCCGCAAGAACACGCATGGTATTGATGATTGTCTCATTGATTAAAAAACAATGATTCCTTTACCACCACCACCATTACCACGCAACAATGACGTCTCTGAAATCATTGGCAGCACTCATGCACATGTTATTTCATCGTGCATTAACTTCCCTTTTCTTAAACTACCAGTCGAACGTGCCATATTATAATATTCTGTATATCGATCAGTAGTGATTGACTTTAAAGAAGAAATATAATGTATCAAATTGAATGCTGACCTCATTACTCAGGGTGATTCCAGTTTGATACTGATCTGTTCTACTGCCCCAGCTGCCAACAATACATAATTATCCCTTCCGGCTACTAATGAAACAGCCATGACGAAAATAAAAGACACAGAACCCCGTCATACGCACGAAACTTGGCATATTGTGGCACGAAACACCTCATAATGAAGCAATATAAAGCCCATTCCTTTCCTACCTGTCTACAACTCCGTTATTGGGTCAAACAATAACAACCTGGAATTTCAAAGAGATGAGCGAGACGCCATACACCTGGACTATATAGAGTTAATTGATTCATTACCAATTCCTGCTAGTTATGTAAACGTCCACATTCCTACCTATCCTGTTACAGTACCAGTACAGTATGTGTGTCTTTACATGACAATGGGATTTATACCTGGACGAAATATGGTGCTATATTGTAACTACTTACTGACCCATTTTAAGGGCTCTGTCGCTTGAGTATCTATGTTCTAGCTGAATATTGAATTATTATTTGGCGATAACTAAACATTCCCATGAGCAATAGAAACACTCTAACCTCCGATACAAAACAAGGGAAATCGCGTGTTTGTGTTCGCGGGGGGTGCGTATACTTGATGAAATAGTAAAATAAATTATATCGGAATGAAGCTGAACTGCCCAAGAAAAAAGAAAAATAAAGAAAGCCCTTACAGCTACAAGCCTGTGAAATTTTCCAGCAGTAAAAGCGATGAAGCGTCCAATACAAAACAAAGGCAAGTAAAGTGTGTGTTTGTTTACATGACAATGTGATATGTACCTGGACGAAAGCGGTATTACCTCAATTAAAATAAAGAAAGAGACATCGCTTCTAACCACTTAACTAAACGGTAGGTCTCCTCGAACCAAGATTGTGGAACGTAAGCTTCTACGTGAAAGATGAATCATGACGATCAGCCGTGAACCGACACATCTTCAAAGGGGATAATTAGAAGTGGAAGGAGTACCAAGCACAATTCTCTCAGCAATTCCAAAGCAATGACACCCTTACATTTAGGCATACCATAATTTCGCCTCTGAAATCAAGGTATTAATCATGCGCCATTGCTTGCATAGTCCATAAACTTTGCTTTACAAACTTTCAGTGAAACGTTTCATAAAATAATTCTGTAACTCCATTTGCAGTGATTGACTACATAGAGAAAGACATATCAAATTGAACGAAGTTTGCTTTGTTTGCGGCACTTCCGCCTGTAAGATTCTGCTCTACTTTCTCAGGGTGAGGCTTCAGCGTGCCGCCACCTACGACATGCCCTAGAAAGTCGAGAGTCTTGAAGCCCACATGACATTTACTTGGCTTCGCGGCCAACCCAGCATCTGCAAGCCTCGAGAGTACAGCTTGCAAGGAATCCAAGTGTTCTTCCCAGGTCTCGGAGAACACAAGGATATCGTCGATGTAGTTCACTACATTGTCGAGTCCAAACAGCACTTCTCGCATCAGCCGTGAGAAGGTAGCTGGTGCATTCACCATACCAAACGGCAGCACGGTGAAGTGAAACAGGCCTTCAGCGGTGACAAATGCTGTTTTCTCCTTATCAGACTCGGCCATGGGTATCTGCCAATACCCCTTGCTGAGGTCGAACTTCGAAAAGTACTTACCTCTTGACAGCTTCGCTAGGAGAGTGTCAGCAATCGGAATAGGTTCGGGGTCAAACACAGTTATAGCATTCAGTTTGCGGTAGTCGACGCAAAATCTGTTACTTCCGTCCTTCTTTTTCACTAGTACGATCGGTGACGCGTACTTGGATCGTGATTTCTCTATCACGCCCATCTTTAACATTTCGCTCAATTCTGCTTTTACCGCAGCTTGCATAGATTGTGGTAGGGGATACGGCTTGCTTATCACGGGGTCACCGGTAGTAAGCGTCACTGAGCATTCCATCGCGTTTGTTCGCCCTGGTACATCGCTTAATTGCGCATCAAACTGATTTAGCAGATCGGTTACCTGCGCTGCTTGTGACTCAGTCAGTTCCGCATCTATCACCACGTCAGCCACGCTCTCATTTTGCGATAAGGCGGGCAGTCCTATGCACGGTCGGTCGAGATCGGGTTCGACCTCCTCTTCGACTACGGAGATGGCATTCGCTTGGACTTCATTGTCCCTACTTCGCGCACGGTCAACATACTTCTTCAAGAGGTTAACATGGTAGGTCTTGACCTTGCTATTGACCTCAACTCTCACATCACATCGTCCTAGTGTGCCTATGACCGTATACGGTCCCTGCCATTGCATCAGGAGTTTGCTTGCGCTCGTTGGCCTCACAATGAGCACTTTATCGCCAACCTCAAACTTCCTGTCACGCGCCTTTGCGTCATAGTACTTGGCATATCTTTTCGATGCGCGCTTGAGCTCCTCATGCGCCACTTTGCAAGTCTCCTCGAGTCTCGCTCGTAGGTCCACAACATACTCGTATGTTGTTTTGACCTCTTCGTTGACTGTTTCCGCTTCCCAGATTGTCTTAATCAGGGAGAGAGGTCCACGTACAGTCCTACCATACAGCAGCTCAAACGGACTAAAGCTAAGGCTAGCTTGTGGTACCTCCCGATACGCGAACAACAATGCCGGTAAATAACGGTCCCAATCTTTGGGTCGCTCTGGGGTGGTATTCTGAGACTGTTTTTATCTCTGTTGTAAGTCTGTTGTAACAAATCGGTATTCTGAACACCGTTTTATCTCTGTTGTAACTTCTGTTGTAACTTCTGTTGTAACTTGTGTTTTATCTTGCGCACTCCTTGCCTGCGCATACTATTGTCTTGGGCGCAAACCTGAACACCCGTTAGATTACACGGTATTCTGAAAACTGTTTTATCTTCTGTTGTAAGTCATGCCATGTGCAAATGTATGCTTCTGAGATAAAACAGGGTGGAAGGTGTTTTAACTCCGTTGTAACTTTCGTTTTAACTTATGTTTGATAGTGAGATAATTCATCAACTCAATATTGTGGTATGCGAGTTCAAAATAAAAAAGATATACAAAAGATAAAAACAATTTTATGCACAGAAAGGCGAAAGATAGCAGTTTGACAAAAACTAATGTAAACTCATTCCACAATACAACATTTGGAAACAGTAACATTGCAGGTACATACGCGTAGCATAATTATGCACATAGATGAAAACACAAACACATGAACAGAAAGGTTACCGGCACCGTCAGCAGTTTGTTTCAAGCAAAATTCATTTCAAAAATATCTTTCAAAATATCAAACAGTTTTTTTTATATGATTTCACTATCTTCACCAATAAGAATTCATTATCAGTACCTTTGGGTATTTATTGCTGGGAATGGCGCGAATCCTGAGAAAAGTATTAGAAGTATAATGTTCCATGATGGAACTTGACGTGATATTGATCTCCAAGAGATATCTTGTGAAGATAGTGACAACAACAACGATAATAATGATAATAATAATAATAATAATAATAATAATAATAATAACATGGCATTGCAAGGGCTTAACTTAATTTAGAAGCGTCAAGTTCCCCACAAACCATGAAATTTTGGTTCCTCTTATGAACGCTAGATGTCTTCTTATTTTTTCAGATAGCTTTGCGAATCCCCTACCGCACCATACATCAAAACCGGTAAGAAGGCATAATGATCAAGCTTCTGTTGTAACTTTATTTTATCTCTGGCTCTCTTCACCTGCGCATGCCATTGTCCTATTTGTGCGCACGCCAGAGAATGAGCGCTTGATAAAACGCGCAGAGTTAAGCAAGGCGCATTTGCCCAAGGGAGCAATCTTATTGGTTGAAATGTCTTAGATGCTACTTCTAACAATATTTCCTCTTGGATATGATTATTGCGATGGGCGTGGTTATCGTGACTTACAACACCGTTAAAACAGTTTTCAGAATACCGATTTACAACTGTTTTAGCGGTGTTGTAACTCACAGACTTACAACACAAGTTACAACACAAGTTACAACAGAGATAAAACGGTGTTCAGAATACCACCCCTGCACTCATTCGTCGCAGCATGGCTTTGAGAGTTCCGTTGAATCTCTCAACCAACCCCTTGCACATGGGATGATACAGAGTTGTGTTAAGCTGCTTTACGGACAGCAAACGCCCTAACTCTCTCATTAGCTCAGAAGTGAACTGCGCCCCTCTATCAGAGAGAATCTCATCTGGCAAACCTAAGCGGCTAAACATCTCGACCAGCGCCTCAGCCACTCGCTCGGTTTCAATGCTCGGTAATGCAATAGCTTCGGGATAGCGAGTTGCGTAATCGACCAGCGTCAAAAAATACCGATTCCCACGATCGGTCTTGGGGTCAAAAGGTCCTACGAGGTCAATCGCCACGCGCTTGAACGGAGTATCAATGAGCGGCATGCTCGCGAGCGGCACGCGACCCACGCTCCCCTTATTCACGGTGCGCTGACAGATATCACATGATATGCAATATCGCCGGACGTCATCTCCCATGCCTGGCCAATGGAAGCTTTGCTGTAATCGGTCGAGTGTTTTCTGTGTTTTTAGGTGCCCAGACATTATGCCATCATGGGCAAGCGCCATTAATCCATCACGGTATGCGCTCTGCACGGCCAATTGTCGAACTGGCTTGCCATATTCCAATTTTGTAGATTGGAATTCGCGATAGAGCAGGCCTCGATGCACGAGAAACTTGCTCTCATTTCCTTTGCTTGTGGTCGTTTTCTGACCACTCTCTGTTGCTCTCCAAGCCTTCACAAGCGTCGGGTCAGCCTTTTGCGCTGCTTCATACTCACCTTTACTCGTCGCGAGTGAGAGTGCACTTGCTGTCGGCAGTGGTTTGAGGGGTTTCGCACTTTGCGCTTTCTGGCCACGTGTCTCTACCGCCCCTCCCTCGGATGATGCTACCATCTCTTCTTCATCTACCACTACCTCGTCACTATCGAGTGACCACTGTGGATCGGGATTATTTTGGTCCCTGACCCCGGGAATATTCCCCAAAATAAGCTCATACATTGGGTCTTCCATAACCAGAGCTTCCACTTCCCCAGCGTAGAAAGGCGTGTCTACCCATACCCTAGCAATGGGGAATTCTCGTACAGTTCCGTCTATCAAAACCACCCTCTTCTTCTGCCCTGCAACAATCTGAGGGGTTCTAACAAACACTGACTTTACTACGGCTGTACTACAGCCACTGTCCCTTAGAACGGACACTACATGCCCTCCTACTTTTCCCTGAAGAACAGGCATGTTCACACCTGATGGTCTGACTCCCGAAGAGCATCCTGCCTCGAGAAGGGGTATTTCATCCCCCGAAGCTAGCTTCACATACGAGCCCGGCTGTCTTGCCGTTTCATATCTAACGGTGTTAGCCTCAATACAGGCAGCCCCCTTCCGGTCCTGACTAGTCTGCTCCTCAGACCCCTTCATTTCATCCAAAGCAGCAGCCCGGTTTGGTCTCGGACTATTCGTTTTGGCCTGGCAGTTTCGAGCCAAATGACCTGCCTTCCCACAAATATAACAACCACTTGACCCCTTATTTCCTTGTGGGCCACTGAATTTGGAAGCCAAATGACCCGGGCCTGACTTTGGCCCTTGTCATGTCGCTTTTGGTCTTTGTAGGACTGGTTCTTTTGTTCCTTATGGGGGTGGGCCTGACTGTATTGATCCGCTAGCTTCGTCATTTCATCTAAGTTTGCCGGATGTCTCTCGCGGACAAACTGCTTCAGCTCTTTCGAGCTCCTGGCATAAATTTGATCCATTATCATCAATTGAATTAGGTCGTCAAACTCAGCCCTAAAACCAGCTAACTCTAACCAACGCAAGAGATAGCGCTTCAGCCTCTCGGCTAACTGACTGTGAGTCTCCCCAGGCTCTACCTGCGAGCTCCGGAATTTAGCTCTAAATCCCTCTTCGTTCAACTCATACCTTTGGAGTAAGGCGGTCTTTAATTCATCGTAATCATTTGCAAGTTCTGACGGCATTCGGGAATACACTTCCAGGCCTTTGCCCGTCAACAGTGTACTGAGGGGTAGGGCCCACTGAGTCCTGGCCCATCCCATACTCTCAGCGTATCTCTCAAATCTGCAGAGATAGGAATCTAAGTCATCTGTTTTCTCATTGAAAAGAGGTAATTTCACCTTTTTCATGCCATTACTAGGAGAATCATTCCTAGGTCTGGCTGCTGCAATTTGCAGCTCCAGCTCTTTCATTTCTTTCAAATGTTCCCTTTCCTTTTGTCGTTCCTCTCTTTCCTTTTGTCGTTCCTCTCTCTCCTTCAAGTCTAGTTTCTCCTTTTCATCCCTAGCAAAATCGACCAATTCCTTGCCTGTCAGCCCTGCCTCCTTCCCCGCTTTTATGAGTTGAGAATACACATCAATTGCAATGTACAGTCACGTTACTATAGCAACAATCACTCAATGTAATCTGACCTTAGGACACTGGACCTTGAGCCTAACTCCCACTGGCCAGGCAAGTGGCCACTGGTGGTCTAACCTTTGGCTTCTTGTTTCGAGTTGTCAGTTGCACATATTGAGTTGACTGGTCTAGTTTCTAACTTTTAACAATTGCTGCCCGGGTTCTCCACCAATTCTTGTCACAGGGGACTTTCCTCTGAATGTGGGGAACGAAAGTCCTCCCTGCGACTGGGATCTTTTCTATAGTCAAAGGTTGACTTTCTCTAAATGCAGCAGATTGTTAGCAGACCATTCACTCATTCAACTCTTTCGACTTGTGCAACTACAGTGCCTCGAAAGAAGTAGCCAATCACACAGTGTTCTTACAATATAACACTCAATAAAATTTATTATACTGGTCTCAAATTGTGGTCGTTTACAACAATAGCATAGTACAAACTTGAATACAGGTATCCAATTCCACTTGATCTTGAGCTTGGTTGCTCTGCTCGTTGGTTTATTCTAGAAGCTCCCGGGCTTGGTTGCTCTAGGTTGTCGACGATGCCCTGCCTGAAGTAGCGGGTCGTCTCCCCTTACTTCTGGTCCTCTCTGGAACCCTAAACTTGGTCCTCGCTGGAACCCTAAACGATGGCTCTCTCCCTGGAACCCTAAACACCCTGTTAATTTAATAACATGATACCTCCCTTATAATTTGTGGTCTTTAGTTATTCCTGATTCTATTCATATAACTTCAACAAAACATATGATTGTATATTCCATCATATTAACATTGATTAGCCACACATAATTTCCATAATAATGTTTCACCATGGATCATTATCTTTCAATGTTGAATAGGGGTGATTAATCAGCCCATTAAAATCGAAGCGTTGTTCTAATTCTCTATTTCTTTCACAATGCAATTAAAATTCGGATTGACATACAAACATCACACATACATGCAATATCGGGAATTACGTAGGAACTTACAAGGCATAAACAACTTCAATTAAATGATCGTGTACTTACAACAGTTGTTGGTGTTTACACTCGAATCCTCCTAGATTCTCTGCTGGACGGTCAGGCTGTCCAAGCCGAAATGCAACAATCCCCGAATCACACTGATTCCACATAACACTCTGCTACTGTTACTCTCTAACTTCGCAATCTCGAAGTACCGTAGCCTGGTCCTGAGTGTTCCGCAAATAATGGCATCTGAATTTTATGCCCAACCACTGCATATTTATACATTTGTTGGACCATAGGTCTCCATGTAAAATTAATTAAATGAAGTCAAGTGACTTCTTAGAAAGTTTTCATAGAAGTCCTGCCCCCTTTTCTTATTGGTTGGCGTTTTCTGTTTGTCAAAACTTTCCTGAGTATCTCAATTTGCATTGGTCAAGCCTCTGCTTGACGTCATCATTTCCTGTCCACGGAAACCAAAATTCCTTGAATTGGTCCTGTTTTGACCTAGCTAGAAACTTGTGTTTGACGTCGTGAATGACGTCCACATACCAGTTAGTATGAGGCATACTACCATGGATACCCTTTCCTCGTATTTTGACGTCATGTAGGGTTTACTCATCCCCAAAACATTTAATTCCAAATCACTCTCTTTTACTTTGATTGTGCATCGTAACATCTCCTTATATGGTTATTTTGATGCAAGCTTTTGTCTTTAAAGCTGCACTTCTTTTGTAACCATTGCGATAACATCAATTTCTTACATGAGCTAGCTAATAAACAGTAGTACAATGAGACAAATCATTACGTGACAAATACAAAATATGTCATATCCTGACACATATCACCTATGGCTAATCTAGTGAAACAGCCATGACGAAAATAAACGACAGACAAACCCGTCATAATCACTACACTAATTGGAAAGGTGTTGCCCGAAATTCCTCATATGATATGAAGCACTATCAAGTCACTTCCTTCCCTGCTTGTCTTTAACTCCGTTATTTAGTCAAACAATAACCTGAAATTCCAAAAAGATAAGCGAGACCCCACACACCTGGACTAGAGTTAATTAATTCAGTTCCCATTCTTGTTAGCTATGTAAACGTACACGTTCCTACCTATCCTACTACAGTATAACAAGAACAAATGAAGAGAAAAGGAAAGAGAAAACGAATGATAGCAAGCGTGGCACTGTTTCAAGGGGCAATGTACAACATTACGTGTGACATATTTAATGAAGCAAACCCAACCTTCAAACTCCAATACAAAACAAGGGAAATAGAGTAGCTGTGTTCATGACATCGGAGTGAGGCTGAGCTGCAGAAAAAAAAAGAAAAAAGAAATAAAAGGAAAAAGTCCTGCGGGACTCGATTAACTTCTCTCCTTCCCTTCCGGTCGGGCATTATAAACACGCAGCGCGCTAAGCGATTCTGCCACACGGCTCTCGCGAAGATCCTGTGTGAAACTTTAAATCTATATATTCTACTATACACAACACAAATTTACTTTGATATTCAATTTTTTTGGCGAGATACGTCAAGTGAGTGATAGCGCTATTCAACTTCCCACAAGTGGCCGCGTGGATTCAATCAATATACAGTTGCAAAGATAAATCGGGAATCGTTTCGACCAGATTCCATTCTCATTTTCAGTGATCGACAACGAAAATAATGTTAAGTGGTGACTTGAAGTAATATTGAGAAACATTCGTGAAGTCCAATTCTTTATACAATCCCACATAATTCAGATGAAATTGTTTCTGCCATGCAACCAAGTGAAAATTTCGTGCGTGTGTCGGCGTGTGCAAGTAAGTCGATTGGACAGGATATGTAAATAAATATTTACCAATAGGTCTTTATATTGTAAAAAAAAAAAAAAAATCAAACATGGCCATGTGGTCTTTTAAGAGTCATCTTCACTTTAACATTTGTAATTTCAAGTCCAAGTTGCCAGTCAAAGCAATGTGGTCTCCAACACAAAACAAAGGGATATTGTGTGTGTATGTGTATGTGTGTGCCTGTGTGTGTGTACGTTTACATGAGAACGTGATTTCTACATGGACGAAGGTGTAATACTCCATAGAAGAAAAAAAAGTAAACGATATAAGTACTTTGTTTAGTGCTCTTGTGGGGTTCGAACCCGTACGTGTGCAACCTCACGTCTCTGGTGACGTCGCCTTTATCCTCTCGGGCATGTACGTGTTGACGAGAAAATATGAGGAACGTAAGATTATATGTGAAAGATGATTCAGGAATCGTTTGGTCCACATTCCATTCTCATTATCAGTTTTTAGCTGCAAATTATCAACCTGATGAGGAGATTTGAAAAAATAAAATGCATGATTACTGCAGCTTATTTTCTCAGCTACCACATACTTAAGTTTCAGAGAAAATGGAGCAAAATCAGCTGAGATAAAGGTGCTTAAACGTTGTCAAGTCAATGCATGGTTTTAAAACAAATCACCTCCCATAGACATAACACGTAAAATTGGCTGATTTTGAGTCTTTGCTTTTAATCACAATTTCCAGTATGATGACGTCATCAAATTGCAAAACAATGACATGGACTTGAAAGGGAAATTTTCGAAGTACAACATATCTGAATTTGGGGTAATACCAGAGATACCAGCAAATGAATGTTAGAAACAGTACCTCAAAAATATTAATTCCAATGTTTTGATTTCAGATGACGATATGATGACGTCATCGAGTTTTCCTCGAAATATTGATACTTGAACTGTTATTTACAATTCATATGCTTTTGTAACATGCAATAAAAACATGTGGTTGCGGGACGTTTTAGAGAGTTATGGCGAAATAAACAAAAACATATTTTTCACTATATTTGTACATAGACGCGGGCGGTGAATTTCAACTTTGACGCCATTGCATTCCTTTGTTATAGGTCAAAATCGATCGGAAATCAATGGATATTCTTATCAGATATATATCAGAAAAGTATAAAAAGCATAAAGTATCAGAAATCCAAATCCGTTGTAAAAAGTGCATTTTCATGTTGCTTACGCGCTGTGCGCGAGAAAACGCGCGGACGGACGCGTACGCGCGGAATTTTTTGAAACGCTAAAAAATTGTCTTAAACTTCGAGATTTCCCACTGGGAAGTCGTTTTGAGCACTTTAAAATTTTGACGCGCACGTACGCGCGCGTCATGATGAACTGGGTAGTTAGCATAGTATAGGACGATCAGTCCTGACCTGAACTTTATATCCACCAAAAATTATACAGAAATGACATGTAGTTATGAAGTTATTTTCGATCATGTGACGTCCGAAAATCACAAAATGGCACCTAGAGGACGTCACATGTTATTGTCATGAAAAGTTTCATGTACAGAGATTTTGATATGAGATATGTTGACTAAAAATTTGATGTTAATTGGTCATATGATTGTTGAGATATTTTGTCCACAAAATTCGTCAGAAAGAAAGAAGAAGAATAAAACTGGACATGAAACTCGTCACTGAAGACGAGTTGGTGATACGCCGGGTTGACCTTAGATACCGGTCACCCGTGGTCGACAACGAAAAGAATGTGAATATGAAACGTTATCTAAAAAAGAGTTAAAAAGATAATTAAAAACAAAAGTGTCCTGCCAGTATCGATCCCTCAAATGCGTGTATGCGAAACTGTTACTCTAACCACTCGGCCACGGAACATCCACGGAAATGGTAAGACAAAAAAACAAACAAACAAACAAACAAACAATGTATAGATAATAGGGGGAAAAAGTCAATGCCCGCACAACAAACGTGGCCGCGTGAACATGTATTGTATTGCTAGACGGCAATGCTGCCTTGTAACGACTGATGGCGCTATGCCATTTCTGGCAACTGGGGAAAAATACGTCCCGTAAACATAACACGTGAAATCGGCCGATTTTGATACCTTGCCTTTAATCATATTTTTCAGTGTGATGACGTCATCAAATTACAACTCAAAGATATGGACTTGAAAGACAATTGTTCAAAGTACAACATATCCGAATTTAGGGTAATATTGAGCTCAAACAACCGAAGTATAGGCAACTGAATGTCAGAAATAGTACCTCAAAAATTTAATTCCACTCTTTTGATTTCAGATGACGGTATGATGACGTCATCGAGTTTTCCTGGCAATATTGATACTTGAAATGTTATTTACAATTCATATGCTTTTGTAATATGCAATAAAAACATAGGGTTGCAGGACATTTTAAAGAGCTATGGCGAAATAAACAAAGACATGGTTTTTCACTATAATTGCACATAAACGCGCGAGCAAATTTTGAACTTTGACGCAAGTGCGTTGCTTTGTCATTGGTCAAAATCGATCGAAAATCAATGGATATTGTCACTCGATGTATTAGGAATCTACATCAGTCAGAAATGGTGCCTTTTGACGTTGCTAACGCGCTGTGCGCGCGAAAATGCGCGGACGGACGCGTACGCGCGGAATTTTTTTGAATGCTTAAAATTGTCTGAAACTTCGAGATTTCCCATTGGGAAGTAGATTTGAGCATTTTAAAATTTTGACGCGCGCGTACGCGCTCGTTATGATGACCCAGGTAATCAGCATAGTACAGGATGATTAGTCGTGACTTGAACTTTACGTCTACCGAAAATTATAAAGAAATGACATTCTGTATTGAAGTTATGATCGATTATGTGACTTTAGCGGAAAATCACAAAATGGCGCCTAGATGACGTCACAGATACGGTAACGTCATGAAAAGCTTCGTGTACAGAGATATTGATATGAGATATGTTGATTAAAATTTTCATGTTACTTGGTCATGTCATTGTTGAGATATTTTGTCCACAAAATTCGTCAGAAAGAAGAATATCAAAAAAGGAAGATTCCATACAAACTCAAGAGGTGATACGCCGATAGCGTATCACCTAAAAAGGAAGATCCCGTACAAACTCAAGAGGTGATACGCCGATAGCGTATGACCTAATAAAAAAAAATAAAGAGAGATTTCGACAATCACAATAGGCGATACGCTGATAGCGTATCACCTAATAAAAAGAAAGAAAGGAAGATTTTGACAAACACAATAGGTGATACGCTGATAGCGTATCACCTAAAAAGGGAAATTTTGACAATCACAATAGGTGATACGCTGATAGCGTATCACCTAATAAAGAGAGATTTTGACAATCGCAATAGGTGATACGCTGATAGCGTATCACCTAGAAAAAAGAAATAAAGATAGGTTTTGACAATCACAATAGGTGATACGCTGATAGCGTATCACCTAAAAAGAAATAAAGAGAGATTTTGGCAATCACAATAGGTGATACGCTGATAGCGTATCACCTAAAAAGAAAGAAAGGAAGATTTGACAAACACAATAGGTGATACGCTGATAGCGTATCACCTAAAAATAAAGGAAGATTTTAGCAAACACAATAGGTGATACGCTGATGGATATATCAATTATGTTATACGAAAACGGTAGCGACTAACTGATTTAACGTATTGTGTATTCAAGTAATGGCATCTTAAACGTACAGAAAATCGCATGATATACAAACAGAATTATATCAAAAAACGCAATACAGGGAAAATACTGGAAGACAGAAGAGAGCCAGACAGAGAGAGAGAGGGAGACGGGGAGAGAAGTTGATACCTGACTGACCGTGAAAATTACTCTAATTATTCGAACAGTATCTACTGAAGACACTCTCTCCGAAATGATGACGTCGACCATTATAAAGTTTTAAATTCTCAATAAAGAAAGCATGTAAGGAATTGTCCATACAGTTCGCAAACTTAAGGTTAGCAAGTTTTTTAAATGACCCAAATTTTTGAGAGAGTGTATTATAATCTTATAACTATTTCCACACAAAGGTTAAAGTAATCAATAGTTACTATCGCTACTCGCTACTCGATTACGATTACGCTATGAATGAAGCTGGAGCTATGATTATGAAGTTGTTTTTTTTTATTCCAGTTTAACAAAAGAATATTTTCACAGTATATTGGTCACTCGAACATTTAACGTCATCATCAAAACTGCTACCCTGTATTACAAACCCCCTTGGTAGCCTGTGAACACACGTTTCTTTGATTTGCTTTCGTAAATAATGCCACTGTCAATTCACGGTGCTTGGTGCAAATAATTAGTAGGTCTAGTAAAATGCCTATGCAATCAGATATCAGTAAAGTCAAAGAGAGTGCGACGAACCTTCTTGTTTTCTTCTCTGTTAGGAAATCTAATAACTGCAATAGATGCCTTTACCCCACAACATTTAGGTGATGTTCAATATTCCGAAATTGTGTTATTCCTAAACACACAATTACCTATATACCGAAATGTTCGTTAGGGTGGCGTCACAATGTCCCGAAGTTGACACGAGATAGAAATACGAATATGAAATTGTAAATTTTGTGCGGAGTTGGCTCCGAACATGGCCAAAAGCCAATTAACGACCAAGCAAACACAGAAGACCACACGATGGCACAATCTTCACTCACTAAGGCTACACGGAGATGTGAAGTTTACCCGAAGGACACACGAAGGAAACGCTATGGCTACACGAAGATTTTTGCCACCGATCACGAAGTTGCTGTTGGAGCCTGAGAAACTCCATCGGCGTTCGAACGATGATTCATGATACCCCGATGTTTATACGATCAGAGCCGAATTTGAATATGTCCTTTATTGTGCGTCCATCTTTGTTCAAATTCGAGACAGTTTGACGCCTGTTTTTCTTTTATGGCATTTTTGGTATTATTTCGAAGGTGCGTTATTGTAAAGGTAAATTGGTTGTCCAAAAATTAATTAAGATTTGCTATTCCGTAGGTTCATTAGTCCGAAAAGGAAATACGATTCGTTATTTCGAAGGTTCGTTAATCCGAAAAAGAAATAAGGTTCTTTATTCCAATGGTGCGATAATTCGAAGATGAACAAGGTTCGTCATTCTGAAAATGAAAGGAATGTGTGTAGGCCCCTAATAACGAACCCTCGCAATGAAGAACCTTACTTTATTTTCGGATTAACGAACCTTCGAAATTATTTTTAGTGCCCTTTGAGCACTCAGACAGAATAGTAAGGGGCATGACATATATCTATTTTATTCATTAGGTGGCCAGTGAAAGCTCACGGATCACCTTCTGTTTTTGTGCGAATTCTTTCTTTATCTTTCTGTACAAACGTCGTGTATCGATTGTCTCTAAAAGCTCAAGCTCTTAGCTCTTGAAACTTACAGGACTTATAGTCCAATCAATCTACCATCTTTTAGGGAGTACATGTACTAGTAGCGCACCACTAATTGCAACAGTAGAAATTCAACTGCAGTGCAAGTCGTTGACGCCTCATGAATACAATACTTAAAGTCTCATGAAATTCAGTGGGGCAAAGTAGTTAAATTTGCATAATATGCAAATTAGCACTCCTTTCCTATATCTCTTCTTCCAATTAGAAAATTAAGCCCCTGTTCCACTATGCCGTTCTCGCTACGATTTGACAATTTTCTCAGATCGGGAAGGATCGGGTAAAACCTGAGCCGATCTGCACACAGTACTATGCTAGAACGCTCTAACGCTGCAGTTACGACTACCACGTGCTTGCTACGTTCTTACTACGATGATCGGGAATGAGACATTACAATCTCTGCCGCTGCAGTTACGCTTTAGAACGATGTTATACTTAATGATGCACAGGATAGAGTGTGTTAGTGAAGGTGCGGCGCGCTCGAGAGTATTGACAATGGTGCGACATGCACGAGGCGCAGCCGAGTGCATGTTTGCAACCGTTGTCAATACTCGAGAGTGCGCCGCACCTTCACTAACGCCACGAAATAATCCTGTGCATCATTTGTTTTATAAAATGTGTCGAAAACTAACAGCATTATTCACGTACCTTTGTGGGTCAATACCAGTCAGCTACATGTAGCACTCGCTCAAAAGTCGAGATGTCCGATGTTCGTCCCAAACATTTACGCACGTCGCACTCGGAAATCCCGCACATAAGTATTGTACGTACATATAAGAGTATACGTACGCCACGTACTGTTATGCACAAGAAAGGCCGCCGGCTGTTGTGGCAGCCCGCGGCCCGAACTAGAAGTTGTTTACAGGATTGACAGCGCGTATAGTAGCGCGTGACGCACTTGTAACAACTGATTGAGTGCGCACTGCTAGTGTAAACAGTGTGACGTACGTCAGGCCAGGGAGGTGGAAGAGAGACTCTTCTTAGTGCATACCTGAAGAAATTAATGCACGCACACGTGACTCATTTCAGCGCTTCCAATTGGCTACATTCTTGAACACATTTTATAAAGCTCCACTGTCAGTGCGATGTTGCCGATGTTATTCGATCGATGCACGCTGTATTTACGCTCTGAACGATCTATGATCTTATCACGCTGTTACCCCGTCCAGAGAGCTGAAAAGTGCCCGATGTGCCCCGATGTACCCCGATTCGACTGTCCTTGATCCTCAGTCAGTCAACTTATTAGCATGCAGAACCAAAGAAATTTACTGTGGACCTCGAAGAGGCTCCTCAAATCACGGTTCTTTTGCAGCAATGCATTGTTAATCAAAGGCGTGCTGATCTTTCCAGGCTTTTTCTTGATATCCTTGCTTTTATAGTCCGTCTTCCTCCAGTTGTAGATGATTTCATGTTCTTCAAAATTCTACTATGTTCTCTTCTTCCTCCTCTTTGAGCATCACGTGCAGTCTCTCTTTCTTCGCCCTTTGTGTAGCTGCTTCGCTGCTTTCTTCTCTTCTTTTTCTTCATCTCTTCTTCTTCTTCGAAAATTTGAGCTCCTTCTTCATATTCTGCCTCGACAGGTGCAGCGACAATCTCCTCCTCCTCCTCCTCCTCAACAGTCTTGCCTCTCGATCTCTTTGATCTTCTTCTGGCAGACATTTTGGCTGCGATTTTTCCAGCGTATCGGCTGCGTCCCTTTTAGAGCGGCGAGAGCGGGAGACGTGATTAATTGAGTCTGGGAAGGCGTAGCAACAGAGTAGCTAAAGCGGAAACAGCATAGCTAAAGCGGAAACAGCGTAACTAATGCGGGAATGAAGCGTACTGAGAGCATAGTAGGAACGGGCTTTGATTCTATGCGAGATTAAAGAACGTATAGAGCGGCGTTAAAGCGGGAAGATAGTGCTTTGATCTGGGAAGAGCGGCGCAGCAGCGGGACCACGTCGGTGTCTAAGTTTACTTCCCATTCTTGTGCCGATGTTACTACGCTCAGAAAGACCTTGTTACGCTCATCCCGCGGTGTTTACGCTGTCACTATACGCTCTCCCCGCTTGCCGTACGATTCAAAATAGGTCAATTTTGATCGGGGAGATTCCGGATCCCCGTACATTTTTGCCGCTCTCTCCCGATCTGCTCGATCGGGACAGATCGGGGTCCAGATCGTGATGGTGGAACGGGGGCTTTATCCGATTTGAAAGATCTAAACGTCCAGACTTGTATTTTCTAGGACACTGAATACCATTGGAAACCTTTTCGAATTGGTCATACAAATATTATTTGCATAAAATGCAAATTAGGTGTAACTGTAAAGAGAAAGAATTGTTTCACTTAATAATTCCCTTGATTTCTAATAATATGAGCGATCAATGTGTTCGGATTCTAAATGAGCGAATTCGTACTGCTCGATGTCAAGTTGATGCCTTTTCTTTTTCATGTTATGAATCTAATTTGCATAAAATGGAAATTATGGTTAGCTTTATTTTATTGTAGAGAAAAAAAAATACTTTGGAATATCCGTTTTCAATTCAATTCAATTCAATTCAATAGTTTATTTATTTCCATCTCAAAAAGAAAAAAAAAAGGGAAAAAGTTGACATGATCCAAAGTGATACATTTTATTTTCATTTCTCTTACACTCATCTGATAAAGGTGTTTTTTTTTAAATACAATATAAAGTGTATACACAAATGATGTCGTAAAAAAGAAACAATGCACTTTGCCATGGCAACAAAAATAGTAAATTATCACAATGATGGAAAACAGTGTTCCACTAAAAAAGCCAAGCTTGTAAGACGTGGAACACTGGAACAAAACAACAATTTTTTGGAAAATAGACTTAAAAAAAAATCCCTCTCCAAAAAGTTTTCTTTTAGCGCGGTGTGAAATCGTATTATAATTCCGGACACGATTTTCGTAATGGAATAATCGACGTCTTTTGCATCTTGTCCTTGCACCAGAATCACAATTCATACCAACGGTTCACCGTACACATTCCTACCAAGCGGACGACAAATAAAAAATTTGCAAATGAGGCTAAAATTTCGTATTTTACGGTAAAATGTCTGAAATGAACATTTCGAACAGTTCACGCGATAAAATCTTGTGAATCGACATCTTCTAAACTAGCTTTTTTTTCACGTTTTTGTGTCGCATTTTTCGCGATTTTGCCGGGTCCATACAACGCTCTGTGAGGCTAGTCTACGAAGCCCCCGCGCGTATTGAATGTCATTAGTACGCAGAAATGTGCGCGTCCGGAATTACCATGCTGTCCGGTAATACCATACCTGTATATACATGGATATTTTCGCTTTAATCTATTTGCTCGTGCACATGATCAAGCATGTGCACATCGCTATTATTTTGATAGTTCGATAGATATCAATAAATATATTATCAGATAGTAAGAATTTAATGATGGGTCGTTTTTCTATCATTTAAAAATGTTAGCCTTCAAAATAGTCGATCATAATCTAGGGGGATTTTCGAAAAAGGTGACTGCTAGAGGCATTTCAGATTAAAAGTTGGGAACTGGACTGTTTTTTTAATCATTCAAGTACGCTGAATCCAAACAATCCGCCTCCCAAGCGAATTCTTAGTGCAAGGCCATCTAATTTGCATAAACCAAAGTGCTGCCAAGTCATCACCTTCTTTCCTTCTTAAAGACTATATACCCCTTGGATTTCCTAGAAAGAATTGACAAATTGATATTGCTTCATCCCAAAATGAGATGGTGGTGACTCAGAAAAAAAAAGTTGCCACATTATTATTCCGCAATATTCATTAACATACAAATAACTGGTAGAATATGCAAATTAGGAGTTCACATACTAAAGCACAATAGAATATTGCCTATGTATTCATTGTTTCTACGGTTACAGGAATCAGGATGATCAGGTACAAAATCAAGAAATAAGGAAGAGTAAAAATGTGTAGTTTGTACGCAAATGATGATACGCCAGCGGTCAACTACTACACGGTTTTGAGATTTTATGATGTCCTTTATCATGATATCGTTAATCTGCATAATCTGGACGAATCAGGTAATGAGCTTAAAAATGGCACTAAGCCTTGTGGCAGCCGAAAAAAAAAAATCATTCGATCTCATGTAAATATACAGAATCTCTGCATGTATTGTTTTGCCTGTTTTGCATGCATTCTTTTGTCTAAAAGACCTAAATCTGTTAAAAAACTGTTTCACGGACGACTGAACAACTGCAATAGGTAACAAGGCAATGTTTTATACGATTTGCATTATATTTACCCAAATCAAGCTATGTCAAAGCCAATAAACAAATGAGCGACCTTAAAAGGGAAGTTCCTGAAAGGTAAACATTCCTGAAAGGTAAGCATTCAGACATATTTGTGAAACACTTTTTGAAAATTTGAGGAAAGATCATAATTTTTATAATAAGTTATATAGTATTACGCTTAGTACGCTAGGCATGCGCGGTGGCATAATGCATGTTTGTTTTGCACGGAACGCGGGGTTGAGGGGGTAATTTTGGGCACCTCCCAAGGGGTTGCCTTTAACTGTGCACTTATTCGACTATATAGCTATTGCAGGGCAATGTCTCCTCTATTAACTCCAATACATTTCTTGAAAACAAAAGTATCCTTGCAATACGGTCTGATCGACTTTTGAAAAGTAATACGCTTAGAACAATATTGCATTTGCGTCGGCTATACATGTTTGGTACGGGAGTGTATATACGGGTGGGAGTCGTTCGATCACTTCCCATAGGGTTGCTTTGAATGTGCAACCTTTTCACTACTGTATACAGATATTGTAGAACAATGTCTTCTTTATCCCCTCTATTTCTTGGAAATAAACATGCCCTTGCGAGACGACAGGAACGGCTTTTTAAAAAGTATCTATGCTTAGACCAATAATATTCGTCTTGATTGCATGTTTTTCTATATTGCCATGAGGGTGGGTTAATTTTGGTCACATCCCACAGGGTTTCCATCGAGTTTGCGCCCTCTTCGCTCTATCGATATTGTGAAGCAATGCAGTCTTCTATCATTTTCATGATATTCAATGGATATAAACGTGTACTCTCTGAAGGAGTTAATAACAGAAAAGAGTGAGTTTAGGGTAAAATTTGAGTGAATTTTGATTGAAAATGTTTATCTTAACTAATTTTGAGAGACCTAATTAAGGGATCAAAGTTTTTGAGTGATCCCTGAAGTCACTTTAAAATAAGTTTTCACTCGTTTTTATGTTTTCTTTAGAGTATTTGCTATATTACGGAACTACTGTTAGAGGCATGCACACTATCACTACAGGACAACAACTGTATTTCCGTTGGTATAATGTGTTGTTAGTAATAAGGGGCCATGATCTTAGGTGCAAATTGGGCACTTTCAAGAGGTTGCCATAAATACATTGTATTTCTTGAAAACAAAAGTGTTTTTGTAGTACAATCGGTACGGCTTTTTTGAGGGTATGAACCCATTGAACATAATGTATTCGCGTTGTACATATATAATATTGCAGGTTTTCTATATTGCCGTGGGGTGGGGTGATTTGAGCACATACAACTCCGTTTCCTGTGAATGGGCACCCTTTGACTATATAGATATTGTACAAGCTTTGTCTCCTGTATCATAAAAAATAAATGAAAATTAGTTTCTTTGCTAGACAGCCGAATGACTTTCTACAGGCATGCATGTACACTTAGAACATCTGTAATATGGCGTTGGTATAATGAGGGTAAGGGTAAATCTGAACACTTCCCAAGGGGGTTGCCTTTGAATGTTCTCTACTTTGATTATATACCTACTGGGGTGCCTTTCGTTATTCCGAAGGTTCGTTAATCCGAACACACAAATTTCTTACCTACAGGTTCGTTAATCCGAAAATGAAAAAGGGTTCGTTAATCCGAACATTGTGGCGTTATTCCGAAGGTTCGTTATTTGGAAGGTTCGTTAATCCGGAAATGAAATAGAGTTCGTCATACCGAAGGCTCGTTTATCCGAAAATGACATAGGGTTCGTTATTCCGAAGGTTTGTTAATCCGAAAATGAAATAGGGTTCGTTATACCGAAGACTCGTTTGTCCGAAAATGACATAGGGTTCGTTATTCCGAAGGTTTGTTAATCCGAAAATGAAATAGGGCTCGCTATTCCGAAGGTTCGTTGATCCGAAAATGAAATAGGATCCGTTATTCCGAAGGCTCGTTATTCCTAAGGTTCGTTAATTCGAAGGTTCGTTAAACCAAAAATGAAATAGGGTCCGTTATTGCGAAGGCTCGTTAATTCGAAAATGAAATGCGGTTAGTAGTTCCGAAGATGAAATAAGGCTCGTTAATCCGAAAAAGTCTATATATTCAGGTAAAGCACGTCGTGTTGCGTGAAGACGTGTAAGCTCTGTAAGCTCTGTAACTTTTTCAGAATCCTGCGAAAGTAATAAGACCATATAGTGTCATGGCAAAGGCGGTCACAATGGAGTGCTAAGGCAATTTTCCTAACTTTATAAGAGCTAGAAATGATACATAGCACTGACTTACATTTTGTCAGTTACCTTAACGACATGAATTCCATGTGTTACCGTGTCACACAAAAAAGTGGAGAACTGCATTTAACTTCTCATTGAATTCATGCAAAAATAATTTCTTACCCAGTATGTCGAACAATTTCGATTACATTCCACTCTTCACTTGAAATCTGCTTGTTGAGTGCATGTACATTTAATTGTTTATTTGATAGAGCTTTTATTTTTAAGTCCAAGCATACTGTATGTGTGCATTTTTTTTTTCTGCTTGAGACATGCTACAGTTGTCGAACGTTCCAGTGAATATCATTTGCCATTATTACGAACATTATTCTTGCCCAAAACACATTTGTTTTCACTGGCCCGAGGTTCTGGAACAGCCTTGACAAAACTCTAAAAGATGCTCTGACTTTTCCTTTCTTTAAAACAAAACTAAAAAAAAAAATTCTTTTGTCATCCTCACAAAAACAAACAAATGAATAAAGACGATTTTTTTTGTCACCCTCAAAAAAAAAAAATAAATGATAAGTATCTTTTAAAAAAACTTCAATAAGAGTTTGTGTTTCTCTATTTGACAATCTTTTTGTGTGAGTGAATTACAAGTTTCTACGCATGCCTTGGCGACCTTTCCTGATTGCCGAATTGTAGACCACTCGTTTTTGTTTCTTTTCCTTTCTTGTTATGCCTGTCTTTACTTTGTGTTCCTGCCTGTTTCGTCCCTGCTTCGTTCCTGTCCTTGTCATAGTCCTTTCTGTCTGTTTGTTTCGCCTGACGTCATATCAAAATTTTCATACATGGAGTCATTGACGGATGTTGAGATGCCGTCATCTTCAAGAGTACTTCACAAATTTACAAGCTTTGGTTCTCTTGTGAATTCCTCTTTTCCATTATAGACTTATAAATTAAAATTGAATTGCTTACTTGTTTATTTATTTAAAAACAAAGGTGATATTATGAGAATTGTATCCATGTTTTGTTAAAACTTATGTTATTCAAAGTTCCATAATATATTATGTACTCATGTAAGCGTTATGTATATAATTTTGTATTACGTTATGTGGCAATAAAATCACTTGAATTGAATTGAATTGAATTGAATTGATACATTCGACTACATCCAGTCCTTTTCCTGTTGGTTTGATCGGTTAATTACATAAACTGCCCGGGGTTAAAAGATATTGGATAAACACAAATATTGCTTCGGTTAATTCTAAATGTTTATATGCATGTACGGCAGTAGTTCAAAAAACCTCACAGCTAATTTCTTTTCTTTTCTTTCTAATTGTTATATTCTGCAGAGTATATTCATGCGAAATTCAAAGATGACAAATCAAAGTAATAAAATGGTCAAGTCATGAAAGGAGGTTTTGTTACTAACATCATGTCCGTATAGATAAAAAAAAAGGACGTTTCGTGTTTAGGTTAAGGGGAAAATGTGACATCATATTTATTGTTAAAGGCACTGTACAGTACTGGTTGAGGTAGGGATTCATGTTTTGAACATTCCTAAGTGAGATACTGAAAAGCCTCTTATGATATATGAAAGAGCATGTAATTTTAAGAAGGGTTCAACGTTTATTTGATGAAAATTGGTTTTCAAATGGCTGAGATATCCCAAAAAGTGCAAATAATAAAAGGCGACATGCCCCAACTTTATTAGTATCTCTTTGTTTCACCTTGCTTTTGGATATCTCAGCCATTTCAAAACCGATTTTCATCGAATAAACTTTTGATACCCCTTAGAACTGCATGCTCTTTGACATCTCATAGAGTGGTTTCTGAATATCTCACAAAATGTTAAAAGCTAAATCTTCACCTCGACCAGAACTGTACACACCCATTTTGTATGGAAAGTTCTAGCTTCAAAAGCAAGACATACAAGTGCATATTGCATTACTTTGTAGGAGTACAAAGTGTTTCAACACGAGTATGTATCATTTACATGTGTGCACATGTACATGTGCGCCATTCCCGAGAGAGGAAGGAAAAAAAAAAAGAGGAAGAAAGTAGTCACGCCAGTATTGTGTATCGTTTGGTTGCCCTCTGGAGATGAGTGTATTGTAATCACATTGGGCGGGCATGTTCAGCCCGGTTCTCCAATAAAGAGGAGTGTTCATTTTGCATCTCCAATCCAATGATTGATTAATCCAATGATTGATTAATGAATAATCTTTGGTTAAGCGAAGCTTTGCTTAGTACCTGTACGATTCAGGTTCTTAAACTGTCTAAAGCAATTTATTTCAAGTGATTTGCTGCCAAGATTCCTATGGAAAAGAATTGAACCAGGGTTTGATACAGGGGCCGCGGAAGCGGGGGGGGGGGGGCTGGGGGGCTGCAGCCCCCCCCCCCTCACACTTTTGGCTCTTAAAAAAAAAAATCGTAAAAACAAATCACCCATGAATTTCAATTTCCAAAGATTCCGCCCTTAGATTCTTGTAAGCGGGGGGGGGGGGGGGGGGGGGGGGGGGCCTTGACCCTGACACCCCCCGGTCTCACAGCCCCCCCCCCCCAAACTGAAGAACGTTCCGCGGCCCCTGTGATAAAGGGTTATGTGTGTGTGTGTGTGTGTGTGTATGTGCGTGTAGTACCTTGTGAGTACCTTGTCAGTTTGACTGCTTCACAATTGTGGAAATAGTTCCCTCCACAAGATTTTTTTTTTTGCAGTTACCATGACAACACCTTGCCTGGTACAAACGCAAAGAGTGTCTTGCATAACTAAACCTATAGATCATTTAATTAATACCCCCTACATACCAAATTTGAAATAAATTGCTTAAACACTGTGGAAGTGGTTCACTCCACAAGGTTTCGGGGAAATTGTGGTTACCATAACAACGCTTTTCTCTCACAAAAAAAAACAAAAACAAAAACAAAAACATGTCTTGCACATCTACAAAATTGTGGAAGTAGTTCACCCCACAAGATTTTCAAGAAAATACATACGGTGTATACCCTTACCATCAACGCCTTGTGTCTTGCATAACTACACATATAGATCATTATACATACCAAATTTGAAATAAATTGCTTAAATACTTTGGAAGTAGTTCACTCCAAAAGGTTTTGGGAAAATTGAGGTTACCATGGCAATGCTTTCTTCGACAAACATAAAAAAAACATGTCTTGCACATTTTCACCTCAATGTCATCATGTACACCAAATTTGAGTTCAATTGCTTCTAAATTGTGGAAGCAGTTCACTCCACAAGATTTTCAAGAAAATATGCCATTACCATGGCAACGCCTTGTCGGGTACAAACACAAAGTGTGTCTTGCATAACTACACCTATAGATAATCATACATACCAAAATTTGAAATAAATTGCTTAAACATTATGGAAGTAGTTTACTTCACAGGTTTTGGGAAAATTTTGGTTACCATGGCAACGCTTTCTCCGACAAACACAAAAAACATGTCTTGCCGATCTACACCTCAATGTCATCATGTACTCCAAGTTTCATAAGAATCGCTTCAAAACTGTAAGAGTTCGCGACGCAAGATTTGCAACGGACCGAATGACCGCCCAACCGACCACACGCTGATTCCTATATACCCCCTCCCCCCCCCCCCCCCCCGCATACACGAAGTGTGTGCGGGGGTATAATACAGATATACCAATATTTCCCCCATGAACTATAGTATACTATTCCATAATGACTGCTATGAGGGGCACAGTTAAAATTATGGGCCCAAGGTGATGTGAAAACCATAACTATGCCCGAAGCGAAGCTGAGGGCATAGTTATGGTTTTCACATCACCGAGGGCCTACATAATTTTAACTGTGCCCCGAATATCAAGCTGTCATTATTTGTTTTATATACCGAAAATAAAGATTCCGAAATATAAATACCGAGAATATAGATTCTAGTCTCTTTTACAGCACTCGTAATCAACGCTGATCGACAGCGCGGCGGTCGTATCATTGGTGCGTACTATTATGAGTGATCTATGTGTACGGGGTTGCGACTGTCTCCAAACCTATTTACAGGACACAGTTGATTCTATGCCCCTTGCACAGTAAATCATGACGTCATTTTGATAAAAAATGGGGCACAGCTATTTTCATGACTCCACTTTTAACCAGTCAGATGAAAGGAATTTATTACATATGAGGTACATAAAATTTAATGATGCCCTCGTATAGTTGGTCAGCCACAATATCATGTATACGGATGTACTATACGTCTCACGTCAGGGAACAAAAGTGATTGCGCCCTCAGAGGCTGCATGCACACTGAAGCCAAAATCCGCCTAATTTTCATGTTTAGGCCAATGCAATGTAATGTTAAGTGCTGATTTCGCATTTACGACTACTTTTTGATGATTCTGACGAATGAAAGTGCTATTTTGAGAAAAGCTACAGCTCTGGGAACGCCCCTTGAAATTCTGTCAAAACACGCGAACGGCACGCGTACGTCCCGACGTCCCGACGCTACTCAGCTCTGTTTGCACGATGTTGTATACAGATTCTATTAGCTTTTGTCGTTCGTCTACAGCGGATAACACAACTATTTTTCTTTGGATAACCCTTTCCCAAACCTGAGCGATTCATCGGATAGTAGCGTTGAAGAGAGGGTTGACTTTTCAAGTTCAGATTCTGAACATGCAGATGTTTGTGACAAAATTCCTGCAGTTTTGCGTAGTCCACGGTATAGATAGCTGTCACTCGGTTTGATGGTGGAGAAGACATTGAAAGGCGGCTTGGTAACAGAGATTGGTAAACCAGACTGTTGACTTTCATTTAACTGAAATTCTATTGACTTTTGTACTACCGATTTGCCCATTACCAGTACTTTTTCAACGTGCATAATTATTTACTACTAGTAGGCCTATTATCACCCCGATCGGCCCGGAGAGCGAGCGTTTGCTACTGTCACTGCCAGCCGAGCCTAGCCGCGCAGCACTTTGACCGCGCCTTGGCCGTAGCTAGTAACGAGGCTTAGCCTCGGCATTTATCGTTTTTTTCTTTCAGGAGCTGAGCTAGGAACTCGAACCGCATGAGCAGAATTGAGATTTGCTTCGCTTAAAAAATAATAAGAATAAGTTCTTGGAACTTTCAGCAATCATATTTGCATAAGCAATAATACTCACTGTGGACAAATTATTGTGGGGAACTATGCAGTGATCGGGCTCCCTCCGTAAAAGCTCAGCCCCAGCAGTTTCCCGATGCTGATGTACGAACAACAAGCGCCTAAGGCCTGCACTGCACTAGGTTCATGCTGATGAATGATAATGTTTCATTTCATTAATTATCCCCGCGCTTTATTTGATCGTGAAGTTTAAATAAGACATTTCTGCGAATTCACATTAACAGAAGTTTTAATGAGACCTGTTGGTTCTGAAAACATTACAGCAAAATACGTATAGATCTATATGTGGATTTTTGTTTGTTCAGCAATTGTATTTCTTTTTATTAGTATTTATGTCAACACAAGAGACCAAATCTGATCATTCCAATTTCAGAGTAAAATCTTTATTTTATGCTACGAAAGCTTCATTCTTGAGATGACGTATGCGGTAACGTGACTCGCGTTTGTCGAAAGTTGACTTTTTTTTAGGGCGGGGCTTAGGAACTTCAAAATGTGCAATATCAGGGTGGCAAAAGTGGTTTCTCTCTCACACAGGTGCTTTTTACAAACAACTGGTGAAAGAGTATCAAAGAATAAACACATCTTAGCGCTCTCAGAGCTCTTATTTGTGGATTTCAGGGTCCCTTTAAGGGCTCCTGGTTAGGATGTGGAATTTTGCTACAAAACCGTTTTTATATGAGGAAATCGTGAGTTGTGCTGTTTCACATATGTCAGGACTCCATTTCAGGACATTTTGAGGAAGAATCAACGCCATTTGGGTGAAGTGTAAGTAAATCACCGACTGGTATATCACAGCGCATTTGCGTGATCGACTTGCCTCCGTACCACTGTACATTATCATACATGACTCCATAGTGTGTACCGGATACAATGACGCAACTTATTCACTATACCGTTCACGCCCTACGACAATCTGGAAAAGTGAAAGCCAAACCACTTCTACCAAAACAAACATGGAACTTATTGAAAGACCTAAACATTGCTAAGGTCACGAAAAGGGGGTGCATAAGCAACGACCTATCCGTTCAATTCTGTCTGGAAGAACGGCCATGTTTGCTCCTACACGGACGTCCAATCCTGCAAACCTTGTCACCATAGCAACCACAAAGGGAAACTCAAACGAATAAAAGCAAAGGAAAAATCTGCCAGTCGTGCTGTTGTGTAACCCCTGTCTTTAAAACAATAAGCTGGATGAGCTGAGTGTGGTGCTAGAAAACAATTCTGTAGCAGTAGCAGCAATATGTGAAACCTGGTTTTCACCTGACATGCCAACTGATCAGATTATCGTTCCTGGCTATGACTATGTTTTCTCGACCGAGGACAGATCGCCGTGGCGGAGGTGTCACTTTGTTTGCTAAAATATGCTCCAATGCAAAGGTGGTTGTGTTAAAGTTCCCGATGAAGTTGAAGACTTGTGGGTCACACTCCGTCCCCAAGACGTCGAATATCAAAGTTGGAGTATTCTATTACCCCACCCCCCCCCCCACAGCCCCAATGCCGCCACCGTAGTTACACACATCAATACCACAATGTGATTGACAGCCTCCTTACAATCCAGCCCAACACAGGAGGGATCATACTTGCTTGTTGGTGACTTCAATCGATTGGATTTGCAAGAAATTGTCTCAAACTCATTAGGACAAATCGTGAAACAGCATACACGAGACAACGAAATCCTTGACAAAATCATCAGCAACACCTCGGACATGTATGATGACCCTCAAATTATTTCACCGATCGGCCTGAGCGACCACCGCTGTGTGATGATCAAACCTCACAACCACATTCAGATTGGTAACACAACGCAAAAACGAGTAGTACGCCCGATACCAGACAGTAAGATCAGGAAATGCGGGTCATGGATTCAGGACCACAACTAGTCAGAAGTTTACGCCGCCGATGACGTATCTGAAAAATGCACTGCCCTCTTATGACACGCTCCACCAAACACTCCAAAGGTTTTTCCCCTCCCGCACAGTCAAAATGCATGAAGGGGATAAAGTCTGGATTACCTTATTGCCAAAAGACAAAGGGCACTCTCAGACAATAAGAGATGCCTTTGGGCTCAGCTGCGAAACAAAGTCAAAAGATAAATCAGAGCTGCAAAAGAACATCACTACGTGTACGTCGATAGCGTTCGACATCTGAAAAAGGACAACCCAAGTGTTTCCAACAAATTCGGGTTGATAACATCGATGCGACTGATCACGAAGGAATCGCAAACGCTATCAATGATCACTTCATCTCCATTGCAGACGACATGATGCCTCTTGACAGAAGTGCGTTGATGACGTTCCTCGCGTCTCTCCCCATTCGCACTATTCAACCACGGGAGGTGTTCAATGAACTGAAGAAAATCAAAACAAAGAAGGCAAGCGGCCCAGGTGAAATCCCATCAAGATTCATCAGTCTATTTGCTTTAGAACTTAGCCAACCCCTCACAGATGTCATTAATGCATCATAAGCAACGGTGCCCATGCCATGGAAGCAGGCTAATGTGACTCCTGTGCCAAAGTCATCTCCAGCCACTATCCACCATTTCCGCCCAGTGGCCCTCACAGACCACTTCGCAAAAATCACAGATCACTTCGTCACTAAGGACGTACACTGTACTACGCTCTATGATTTTAGTGAGGAAAGACGGAGAGAACGGAGCGGAGAGAGGGAGGGAGATTGTACTGGAGAGAGAAACAGAGAAAAGTTGAGCTGCTACAGTAGCTCTCCCTCATGAGCTTCTCGAAAGGTGAAAGAGAGATGTGAACGGTAGAAAATGTTAAAGTATGATGCAGCAAGACTAGAGTACATACAGAAATTATAAAATGTACAGAATGGTTAGGAAAATGTACGTGCTAACATTCGCTATTTTAAATTTCGTGAACCGTTGTCATGTAATCGTATACATAACTATGCCAAAATGAACGTGGTTCGTGAAATATGCGAAACAAAATGAATTTGAATCGAGCTAAGAACGTTTCAAAGCAATTACTCATCGAACTGTTTACTTCATGTACAATTAAATGCATTTGAGATGGTAATTATATGAACTACTGAAATGGCTACAATAATTCCGTCAATTTACATGCTTTCGTTTCGAGCTGACGATATGAAAATAATTACTGTCAGATTGACGTGTGTCGTTATAGGCAGTGTTTATGAACGGTGATATCGCATATCGAAAGGCAACATAGACATTTAGAGAATTAAAGCTTGATTATAGTACAACTGAAGTGTGTAAGGTGATGCTTACTTGACATGATAAAGTACTCACGATACACACAGTGAAATGATTGTCCAACACGAATGTCCTGTATGACTGAGTCCTATTATAGCATGCGATTAACGTGCTCGGGTAAAGTCCGGCTATCGCAGTTGACGAAAACTAACCGTGGCCAGTAGGACGTGGCGTGGACAACGAGATTCAGGATGATCGATGGTCAATGATGTCGATGTCAGATTGTCAGCTATCAACGGTCGCTCGACAGGACAGCAGGTCGCCTGGAGATGTCGTGTTGATAGTTGACAAACGCGATATGGCCAGCGGCAGCAGCGAGTCGTGCCGGTAGAAGCCGATGTGTTCGAGGGCGAGCGAAAGTTAGTCGGAGGGCAATCGAGAGTTCAATGAGGCAATGGTCGGCGGTGTCGAGTCGTCTCGTGGCGTTGCAAGAGTTGAGCGATTTGTATCGCGGCGTATATCATGTTGGAGCGAGAGTTCGAGTGATTCGGGGTCGAGTCGTGAGGATGAAGGCTGGTTAGTGATGGCGGTGTCGGTGTCAGCGCGGCGTAGCGGCGGTCGTTGATGTCGATCGTGCCTGCCTGCCGAAGGAACCGTCGAGTCGTAAGGCGCGTGAATTAAACGTTTAAAGGTTGACGGCGGGCGGCATCGTGGAGGACGAAAACATGCACGGCGTGGTCGTTGCGATGGCACGTTCGAAGTCGATTGCCGTTTGCGTGGCGGGCGATGTGGCGGGGTCGAAATCGTCGTATGATGTCGGGTCGTCATGGGCGCGATGAATATCCCCGACAGAATAGGCTAACATAGTCCATAAAACCAGTTGAGTCGGGGAGTAGGCGATGGGATGCGTGGTCGAATGTCGAAAAAGCGTGTTCGGAGCGGAGGGAGATTGTGCAGGAGAGAGAAATAGAGAAAAGTTGAGCTGCTACATGATCAATCGATTAGACCTATAGCCCAGTACGGGAACCTATTATAAGGAGCCTCAACTTCACATTACCTTGTCGACGATGATGATTCTGATGAATAAAAGTGTTATTTTGAGAGAAGATACAGGTCTGGGAACGCCCCCTGAAAAAAATGTCAAAAACACTCGCACGGCGCGTAAGTCCTAATACGTCATCTCAAGAACGATGCGCGAGTTCGAGCAGACGCTACTCGTTCGGCTCTTAGCACGTAGATCAATATCGGATAACAACACTAGTTATACCTCTAACTATACACAGCCCAGTCGCCGCTGTACATACGTAGCTGTTTCGCGTCGTAGCGTATTAACAGCGTCTGGTCGGGCTAGTTATACCTCTAACCAGTTAACTTGTTAGCTACTCTTCTTATGAATAATCCTTGAGGCTTTCCCCGGAACTTAACATGAGCGATTCAGACAGTAGCGTGGAAGAGAGCGCAATTCACTCTTCCAGTTCAGATTCCGAACATGGCTGTCTTGCTGAATTTTCTGACCAAATTCCAGTTATTCTGCCTACTCAACGACATATCTATTACGTGCAGAAATAAGACCCTACGCTACAGGTTTGAGCCCGAGCTCGAAAATGAAATGGAAGATGAAGGTGCAGTCGGAGGTGAAGACGAGAATGAAGAAGAC
Organism: Diadema setosum; assembly: GCA_033980235.1. Lineage (NCBI taxonomy): Eukaryota > Metazoa > Echinodermata > Echinoidea > Diadematoida > Diadematidae > Diadema > Diadema setosum. The sequence goes on from CM067063.1 coordinate 16,251,247, forward strand.
ATTGAGAGGAGGCTGGGCAACAGAGATTGGTAAGTCAAACTGTTGATTTTCATTTCATTGAAATTCTACTGTTTTTTGTCGCAAAACTGTAGTTCACCCGTACTTTTGCGGCTTCGACGTGCATTACCATTAGTATATCACCCCAATCGGCCTGGGGAGCTGTGCGCGCTTGCCATAGCCGTGCACATGCAGTCACTGTCAGCCGAGCCTAGCCGCTCGGCAATTTGGCCGCGCCATGCATGGCTGTACTATCGATGTAACGGGGTACCGGGTTCAGCGTAGGCATAGATTTATCGTTGTTTTTGTTTTTTCATGAGCTGGCCTAGGAACCCGTAACTGAATGAGCAGAATTGAGATTTGTTTCGTTCAGCGATCACATTTGCATACGCATGATGTTGATTTGTCGTAATGGGCTAGACTCTATACTAAAAAACAACAAATCAAAACATTTGTATTGTGGACTAATTATTATGGGGAATTGTTTATTGATCGGGCTCCCACCAGCTCAGCCCCGGCGGTTTCCCGATGCTGATGCATATAATGTACGAACAACAGCGCCTCCTATTTAAGGTCTTGTCTGCGCCTGCAGCCCAGCACAGTGACTGCACTGGGCTCATGCTGATGAATGATGTTTCATTTCATTAATTATCTCCGCTCTTTATCTGATCATAAAACCTAAATCTGAAATTCATGTGCATTCTTACAATAAACAGATTTTTAATCAGGCTTTTTATTGGTTGTCCTGAAAATATTACAGCAGAATAGGCCCTACATGTAGGCTACCTTGGTTCTAACACGTTAGATCTAACGTTAGACCTAGGCCCCCCTATGTGGAAATTCTTTTCTTTTTCTTCAGCAATTGTAACATTTTTAATCAACCTAGAGGTTCGTTAATCCGAAAATGAAAAAGGGTTCGTTAATCCGAACATTTGTGGCGTTATTCCGAAGGTTCGTTATTCCGAAGGTTCGTTGATCCGAAAATAAGATAGGGTTCGCTATTCCGAAGGCCCTATAATCCGAAAATGACCTAGGGTTCGTTAGTCCGAAGGTTCGTTAGTCCGAAAATGAAATATGGTTCGCTATTCCGAAGGTTCGTTCATCCGAAAATGAAATTAGGCTCCCTATTTCGAAGGTTCGTTATTCCGAAGGTTCGTTAATCCGAATATATGATAAGGTTCGTTATTCCGAAGGTTCGTTGATCCGAAAACACGATAAGGTTCGTTATTCCGAAGGTTCGTTGATCCGAAAATGAAATATGGTCCATTATTCCGAAGGTTCGTTAATCCGAAAACGAAATAAGGCTCGTTAATCCGAAATGAAATGAGGTTCGTAATTCCGAAAATGAAATAAACTCACTGTAATGACAAAATACGTTGTCGTAATCAAAAAACTGCTTGAATATTATGCAATGGAAATTCGATATTGTCTCTGGGGGGATGATACACGTGTATATTATATAGTTTCAGGTAAAGCACGTCGTGTTGCGTTAAGAAGTGGCGTAGATCAAGAATCTGGATTTTAATTCAGTCTGAACAATAATTATTTACCTAAGCGATTGGATTTAAAGTGTAGGGGACTGTGTGAATTTTCTATAGCCTATTTTCAGACACCCTCACATTTTTAATGATAATAGCAGTAACGACGTTATATTTTAAGTTTGAAATTAAGTGCTCCATTATGCCCCACCTTCCCCATACTGTAGTCGGCATCTTCGACATGCAGCGGCTCCGTGTAAATATGATCTCACATCGTCCACCCTAGTAACCTTCATGGTTATTTTCAGCACTCGTAATGATATTTATTATGTATGATAACGATCAATATAATCGCCAACATTATACGTTTACGTTTCTTTGTTTGTTTGTTTGTTTGTTTTTAATCAATCTATTGTACCAATATCCAATGACGGGGCGTGTTTTGTTTTTGTAAGGTGCTTGTAGTTAGTCCCCTTTTTATTTTGCGTCGGTGTGTATGTGTGTGGGGGTGTCTATCTTCTGAGGTATCAGTGTCTTATAAAGAGATTTATTTCAATTTCATACAGGCGAGATATTCTAAAGGGATAGTATATTTTTGGTTGAGATGAGAGATTCAAATTTTAACTTTTTGCAAGATAATTAGAAATCATCTGCAAAATTTAAAAAGGATACAATTCTAAAATAAATTCAAAGTGTATTGAATTAAAATCGGTTTAAATTGCCGAGATATCCAAAAACAAAGTAAAACATTAGGCCAGACAAAAGGTGGGTCCAACGTTTTATTAGGATCCCTTTGTTTTGAATATCTCAGCCATTTCAAAACAAATATTCATCGAATAAACTTTGAAATCCTCGGATAGAATTACGTGCTCTTTCATATTTCATAATAAGTTTCTCATTATCTCACAAAAAAAGTTGGAAACCTGACGCCCCATCTCAGCCAATATTATACCAACCCTTTAATTTTGAATGCCTTCCCTATACTTTAAGATGGTGACCGCGGTCCCCCCCCAAAAAAAAAAAAAAAATCATATGTTTAAAGAAAGTGAAATGCATGGAAACTGACAACTAGTTTTTTTTTTTTCACTTCTAACAATGGGTACAGTAACTTGAATATCCAAACAATGCACCTAAATATGTGTCCAAAATCGGGTTTTACACACAAAAAAAGTTGCAGTTTCTTTTGGTAATACGTAATACAACTAGTGTCATGGCAAAGGCTATCATAATGGAGTGTAAAACCCAATTTACTTAACTTTACGAGAGCTAGAAATGATACAAAGCACCGGCTTACATTTTGTCAGTTACCATAACGACATGAATTCCATGTGTTACGATGTCACACACAAAAAAGTGGAGAACTGCATTTAACTTCTCATTGAATTCATGCAAAAATGATTTCTTACCTAGTGACTGATCGGTAGGACAAGTTCGAATACATTCCACTCTTCACAGTGAAGCTTATTAAAAGAGATGTTTACATTATGTTTGAAATCTGCTTGTTGAGTATATTTGATTGTTTATTTGTTTAAAAGCCTTTATTTTGAAGTCCACGCATGTGGGATGTTTTTTTTTTTCCTGCTTGAGACATGTTAGGGTCGCCGAATATGGTAATTATTTCAAATAATGAATGTATTATCCTGACAATGATGAAGAAGTGAAGGAGTGGGAGGGGGTGAGCTTATCCTCCGGAGAAGAAAATACCTCTATTTTCATCGTTAGTATACATGTACAAATGAAATCAGAAATTCCAACGGCATTCTATACGTCGCCGATAAAAGTTTGTATGGAATTGCGTGTGTTTATGTGTGCCTGTTTACATGTGTTTGTTCGGATGTGTTTATGTGTCCCAAGAGAGTATGTGTGCTGGCATCCCCTTTTCAAAGTGAACTTGCCTTTCCTGAATTCTTGTGATGATGATGATGATGATGAATTTTAGAGATACCGATAAACGTGATGCTATATAACAAAGGCGACGATAATGGGGGTGAGAGCGGATAAGATGGGCATTTAAACAGTAATTTCAAAGGTTCTATGTATATACTTGACCTCAATACACACACACATGTGCACACGTATCAAAGAACGCATAAGACAGTAATTACAACACCATATTTTGTCACAACAATAATTTTACTCTATTTTCGGAATTTTAAGAGCGAACCTTATTTCATTTCGGAATAACGAACCTTCGGAATAACGAGTCTTATCTCATTTTCGGATTAACGAACCTTTGGAATAACGAACCTTATTTTATTTTCGGATTAACGAACCTTCGGAATAACGAACCTTATTTCATTTTCGGAATAACGAACCTTATGTCACTTTCGGATTAACGAACCTTCGGATTAACGAACCTTCGGAATAACGAATCTTCGGAATAACGAACCTTCGGAATAACAAACCTTCGGATGAAATAACCTTCGGAATAACAAACCTTCGGAATAACGAGCTGTAACCCAAGGGAAGTGTTCCTTAAAATGGTTGTTTTGAATCCAAAAAGTTATTTTTGTCACACATTTTTTATTTCAGAAACAAGCAGTAATCCTCATCTCCTCGATCCCCCATTTCTGTCTTTTGTTCAGGTGCTCATGCAGTGGAGGATGTGTTGCCATGCCGACGGTCAAGGAGTCTGTGTGCTGCAAAGAAATCGCACGAGTGGTGGAAAAGATGGACTGTTTTGCTGGCGACGACTTGAATTGCATCACCATGCATCCTGGGTTCAAGACCGTTTTCCTTAGATGATATGTATTAGAGACTACGTACTATCAGTACGAGCAACAATATGATGAAGATGCCAGAGGTGATGCCACAGACAACGAGTAAGTGTTTTTATGTTTTTGTTATTATTTTTTGTGTGTTATATAAGAATTTTAGGTATACTGTAGTTTAGATTTGAAATATGCTTGCTTGTTTGTTTGTTTGTTTTTTGTTTTTGCCAAACTTTTAGGCCAAAAAAGTGAAAACCCATTCACGAGAAATATGGTATGTAGGGACCTAGGCCCTATGTTACATAATATTTGTGCAAATACAAAGTGCAGCCCTTTGACTGATATTTTCATGGATCATACACTGTATTAGATCTCGCATTGGTGTCTTGCTTAACATGTGAACAACTAAAAAATTATTGAATTAAGGAGAAGTTGTTAGGCAATTATCTTTTCAGCGTACTTTTACTAGTGAGTATACATGAGTGGATTAAATGTATATCATGAGTAATTTGCACTGGCATAGCTGGGGGCACAGGGCCATGCCCCCCTCCCCCCTTGATCGGGGAGAAAAAACTCTAATTTGGACTTTCAGTGCGTGCCATTCCATGAACGGATTTTTAAAACTCTCCCTACCGTAGGGGGTGTACCCCCTCCCACACCATCTCCCGCTCGGTCGCCTTGGCCCCCCTGTTGAAAATTCTTGGCTATGCCAGTGGTAATTTGTTCATTATCACTGCAATTGAATTATCTAAAGCCTGGTGTAACATGTTCATGCACTATATATCCCTACAGTCATTTAGAATCACATAAAGGCATAATTCACACTATTGCTAATCAATATGTTATGCATATTAAGGGAACATTGGGAAAGAAAAGGAAGCCATGTATCAAAGACAATTTAACTTCTTTTGATTTTTTAATTCTCTCCATTCTAAATTTCAAATTTAGTACATGTACTTTTTCTTTCCTTTCTGTACAGGAGAAACCGCCATGTTGCCTACCGAGGGAGATGGCGTTGGAGATTCCTTGGAAGATCTGTGCGGGTACCACTGCCTTCATGTGCGGTTAACATGATCAGGAAAACATTTCCATCTCAGGAGTACAAGGGATTCCAGTTATAAGACCCATGAAGAGACTGACATTTACAGATTTTGACCTTGACCTTTGACCGCTGACTTTTGACCAATGACCCCAAAATTTCTATAATCACAGCCAGTCAGTACATTCACATATACTAACTTCAATGAAGATACCTTAATTGAACCATTTGCAAGATATAGAGAAAAACTAGAAATTTCTACATTTCAACTTGACCTTTGACTTTTAACCTCATGACCCAAAGTTGTCTGTAAAGAATCTTTATTTGGTAGTACATGTATACACTAAGTTTCAAGAAAATACCTTCAGGCATTGCATAGATATGGGGGGGGGGAACTAGAGAAATTTTGAACATTTGACCTTGACCTTTCGACCTTGAGCATGTGCACTTAAATGTTGATAGGCAAAACTTTGCCCACTCAGTTATACATTTCAAGTTTCATTAGGATTGATACCTTAAACTGTTTGTTAGTTACGCTGTCCACAAAATTTAATACAGACGGACGGATGGACACACGAACGGACGAACGGACAACCTGAAAACACACAATGCTTCCGCACAACTTCGTGGCAGAGGCATAAACGTCAATCAATAAAGATAAATAAAATGTGTGATTACCCTGAGCACACAATCCTATCCTCAACTGAAACCCTCTGTTTGATTTTTATATATGTTTCTGTGTTGAAAAAAAATAATCCATAGCACCATCATAGAACATAGTTTCTAAAAATAACAAGTTAAAATGTTCACTTTTGAAGGAGTGAATTTCAAAAAAGAGTGAATTCTGAGTGAAATTAGAGTCAAATTGGAGTTATCTCTGAGGTCACTCCACAAAAGTGGAAATACTAATTGTCACTCAAATTTCACTCTGAATTCACTTTTTTTTTTTAAATTCAATCCTCCAAGAGTGCATATTTCTTGCGTGTTATTTTTTTTTTTTAGAGAGTACATGTTCCATGAAACAAAATCATGCACAACCAATAGACACACACACACACACACACACAAATTACACAATTAAAAAAGTTTCATTTTGTGCGTTCAACAAACAGTGGAAAAAAAATCACAACTTCATAGTTTGGCAAGAGCGTCTCCATTATTCAAAAAGCCGCGTGATCAAAGAACAGTCGGTACTCATCATATAACACGTCAAAAGGAAATTTATATGAAAAATAATCCAAAAAGAAAACAGCTACATTATGTAATTAAACAAATCATATCAAACAAAATCTGCAAAGGACAAAAAACAAACTCATGGTCAAGAAAACTTCCATAACACAAACTGTGCTTGGTATTCTTTCATGTACATGTTTTATCTAAAGTGCTCAACTAAATGCTATTACCTTAAATGCAACATTCTCTGACATGATCTCTTTGGAATGAAGATTTCATAAAACGTTGAGAACTTAGTGCACAATACTAACAAGAACTTTGTGCACAATTTGCAGGAAAGTAAAAATAGAAATAGACATGAATGTACAGGAGCGGATCCATGAATTCCATAAAGGGGAGGCGCCATTCTAAATTAACCCCCTCCCCCTTTTGTTGTCATATTTCTTTTGTTAAAAAAAAAAAGAAAGAATGAAGAGGGGCGGTGCGCCCCCTCTGGATTCGCCACTGATGTAGTTTGACAGTATGTTTCTCTGTGACATGATTTACAGTATCGCAGTTGACCTCGCCTAAATATAACTCCCATTTACATGTTATTGGCATTGACTGCATTATTGTCTTTGTTAAATCTCTATATACAACTTGTTTGCGGAGTACTCCTTGTTCTATTGTATTCTTTTTGGTGACCACAAAAAGTGCAAGGTTGTATAAGTTGAAGGTGCTTAGATATGAGCACAGTACTTCATTATAGATCATCTCTTGACTGTGTGGTAATTGGCTCAACTAGAATAACATATAAAAAAGAAAACTATATGGCTAATGCTTGGTCAGGTACAAAGACAAAGGGTGTCTTGCACAAATAGCTACAGACCATCACAAACACCAACTTTGACCTTTGAACTTTGAAATGCTGTGGAAGTTATTGCTGTACAACGTTTTGATGAAACTTTGGTTAACATGGCATCACTTTGTCTGAAAAACACACAAAAAAATAAGTCTTACACACCTACACCTCAATTTCATGTAAATTGCATAAAGACTGTTGGAGTTTGCATCACCTGCCCGACTAACGTCACACTGATACCTATCACATACCCCTTCACACTATGTTTGGCGGGTGTATAATAATCTTCTAGAGGAAGGAACTGAGTACACCTAGGAGTACTTTTATGATATTAATGTAAGACTATGTAATCCAAGCCACATGTTAACCTCTTTCATGCTTGAATGACTGTATAGTGGACTCCCATTATGTCAAAGTCCTTGGGATCGGCAGTTTTTTTCGTTATATTGAAATTTTGTTATAACCAAACAAATAAACAATAAAAACACATAAAGTGGATAACGTTACGGCCCAAATATTTACTTTGTTATAACTGGAATTTCGTTATAACCGTGTTCGTTCTAACAGGAGTGCACTGTACATCATATGACATATATACCATATGCTATATATACAGATGATAAAATTGTGTGCCATAAGCTAAGTTATTGCTAGAACAGCCTCCCAAAGCATACAACATGATTTTGAACATGCTACAGTAAATGTACATGTATCACAGAAAACAGGGTCCAGAGTGAAACCATGAAAAAGTGTTCATGTTTTCATGATACCTTCGTCTATAACTATGTGTCTAGCATACTTCTTGCATATGGATGAAAGGACTAGGAAGAAAGCCTATAGGATGGATAATCAGGTATCCAGACAGAAGCGGCTTGTATGCTGGCGGATGAGCTCATCCTTGGCCTGGTAAGTGTACTGGCTGCTAAGGAATGGTGGGGCATCTTTCTTTTCCAGTTCACTTGCGCTGTAGTTGACACTCCGACGGGATACCTCTTCCATGAGGTCATGAACATAGGCTGCCGTAAGACAAAAAATATAATTAAAAATTTGTATATATTTGTTTTGAAAATACATATCAACAAGCATGGTTCTATTGAAAAAGAAAAAAATACATACACACATATATTTATACTAGGTGTTACAAAAAAGCATTTCTTACTTTTGATCCTTAATAGTTCAAAAGTATGTATCAGATAACACTGACATTGATATGTGCAATAGCTGATTAATGTACAATTTTTTTTTAGAGGTGCTTTAGAATTAATGATATCATAAACCAGTTTCAGTAAATTCAAGATTCATTTTGAAGTTAGGTTTCAGATTTTGCTCTGTTTTCAACCCTCTGTACAAAATTTAGATTTTGCACAGGGGTCGGATGTGTATGGGAGTGTGTGGTTAACACCCTGACAATGGTCCTGAACAATGGTCAGGATTGGAATGATCTATTACATATTCATGAGAAATTCCACTTTCACAGCTAGTCTTTATTCATCCTGAAATGTAGTGTATGCAAGCACATGAAAACATGTGCTGATTTTGTTAATCCGTGCATGCAAGTTACTCTTTACCGTGAATTCAGGGAAGGGTGACTCAGAACCCCAAAGAACCATGTCCGCATATTAAAGCACATAAATAGACAACAAGCAGGCCATTGAATGACAAAGAACTTTCAGACTTTGAAGAAATGTGTTGAATTTGTAATGCAACAAATGAACAAAAAGATACATCACATCATGGCAGAGTTACATTTTCAAGTAATCTAAATTTTCTTACTGTCTTTATCCGTGTACATTATTATTTCTGGTCTGTGATCATTTTGTCCTGTAGAGAGGGTAATGACAAAATTATATTTACTTACAGAATGAGACCTTTCCTTTGCAGACCTTAACTGATGCTTTCTCACTCGGGCTTATACTTGGGCTTGATGACTTTGTACCGCTTTTTCCCACTCTTGGTAGTTGCCTGCGGACAATTGCTATTGGCATTGTAGTGGAGTACAACTAGTTGGAGTCTGAAATAGAATTTGAAACCAATAAAACAATTTTAAAAGTCTTTGGTTTGAACAAATCCTTATATAGTATTGAATTCCTGAAGCTGGAGAGATTCCTGAGGGGGATCATGCTCATGGCTAGCAAGAAGCTCATCCAGTATCTGTAATGTGAAGCAAGAAAAGTTCATGATTGTGCCTTTGATTTGGTCAATGGCATATGCCATGAATGCTCAAAATTGACAAAAACTAGTAAATAAGAAAAACAAATGTAATAAGAAAAAAAAAAATTCATAGGATACATGCCAAATCAGTTCCTTACAAAATGTTTGTAATTCTCACAACCTGCAGTTTTACAGTGTGGTTGAGCAGTGGTCTATAATCATATAAAAATTCTCATTTATCAAGCTGACTGACAAGTACCTGATAATATATTCAGATGAATAAACTTAAAGGGACTGTATACAGTACTGGTTGAGGTGGGGATTCATGTTTTGAACATTCCTAAGTGAGATAATGAAAAGCCTCTTATGAAAAATGAAAGAACATGTAATTTTAAGAAGGATTGAACGTTTATTTGATGAAAATTGGTTTTCAAATGGCTGAGATATCCCAAAAAGTGCTAATAATAAAAGGCGACATGCCACAACTTTATTAGGATCTCTTTGTTTCACCTTGTTTTTGGATATCCCAGCCATTTCAAAACCGATTTACATCGAATAAACTTTTGATACCCCTTAGAACTGCATGCTCTTTGACATCTCAAAGCTAAATCTAAAAAGCTAAATCCTCACCTCGACCAGAACTGTACACACCCTTTAAAACAGCCAAGAAACCAGATACAATGAAATGTATATGTTTTAACTCTCTGAAGCACTAAATGGTAACCTTTAAGCATTCAATCACAGGTTCACATTTTCCACACCATCATACAGTGTACCGTATATATCCTGACAAAATATGCAGCTAAAATTTGTCAGAATGTCAGATTATGCATTTAACAGAATAGCTATGCCTCATCTAACACTCTCACGCGATCTTCAACGTGGGTAGAAGCATTCACAAATGTACCGTACCTATGGGGGAGGGGGGCATTGTGCGCTTCTGCCCCCCCCCCCCCCCCCCCCCCGATTTTACAAGAAGGATTTTTTTTTTTTTTTTTTTTGGTTTTTGCTTCTCAGCTGATATTCGATATGGGAGGGAGAACATGTATTATGCAAAGCTACCCACCAAATTTCATCCCCCCAAATTTTGTGTCATGCACTATATAGCTCCCCTCCCCCCCCCCCCCCCCCCATAAGCTCCCTGGACTTGTACGACTTGAACCCGGCAGTGGATCACTGACAAAATTGTTAGTAACATCAGTTACTGATGCATTTCTTTCTTCCAGTTCTTTAGAAATGCATATTTGATGCAAAATTTATTGTTCTAATTCCTTTAGCCACAGTAAGGCTACAATGTACCTTGTAGGCCTATAAACTATAGCTATATCAATTACAATTCAAAGGTATTTTATTTGCATTACTACAGACTGCAGAATGTTGTAAAAGCCCTGTATAGTAACATCAGTTACTGTGGAATTGCCCATATGGATAACTTGCAAATGAAGTCTGCATCTGAATTATATATGTAAAAAAACTAATAATAATAATACATGTAGACTCAAACCTACTGATATTGACCCATGGATGTGTTTGCATTTATGGTCCTGGCCCTTCTGCCTTGATGTGACTGAGTTGTGACTTACAGTTTATGTTACTGCCTTTCTTCACAATAAGGACGAGCAAGTTCTTTGTCTATACAACTTTGACTTTGAATTTGAACTTTGTCTCGACTTTAGAACATAGGTGACCTATAGGTAAGTATAGGCTTCCTTTGACTTGAGTTACAGCCATACAGGTAGGTACCCCACACCAGTATGCTCTTTATTTTTTGGAAAAAACTGAGCCTGTCCTTATTATGTACTAACCACCCTGTTATATCTATATCATTGTCATTGCTATTGAGTATTTCATTTGTCACTGCAACTAGTGTAGTGTATTGACGATTTTTTTTTAATGACTGCAGTCACATCACAGTCATATCACACTCACACTCACAGTCACAGAGCGTAGCCAGCTACCGTGACATTCGATTCACAAATGAAAACACAAAGAAAGACCCCACATTTTACAAATTTCTAATTTTGTAATTAAATGCCGAACGTACAAAAACGCAATATCGGTCCCCTCTTGTTCTGCGTGTGCATCTTCACTAGATCTAGACGTGGTCTACTGGTATGTGCAAAGTCTATGGAGGTTGAAAGCAGTCACCGGCTATGACGAAATGAATGGCGGTGAATGGAGTGCACAGTGCAGTGGTGGTGGACTTCACGATAATGCCGAACGAACGTACCGGTAGTCGTAATAGATAGTCATTACGGTACTCACTCTCATTTTCCTCCTCTTCTCAGCGGCTGGCCTTGGCTTGTTGTTGCCACTCCTCTTCAACTCGGACGATTCGCCATGCTGCAGTGGCAGTACAGGCAGCGAGCATCGGGCTTCAGCCTTATTAGTAGAGCAGTTAAGCCGAAGAATTGTGCAAAATTTGACTAAAGCATGAAACTTTCACCATTGTTAGTACATGCTATAAGATTAATTCTAAGATCGGGAGGTGAGTCTGAATTGACCTCTGATGACCTCCAGAGGTCAATGGCCTCAAAATGCAAGAAAATTGATATTAAACACGGTAATAGTGTACGGTATTAAAACTTTTTTTTTTTTTTTTACGGTGGAATTGTCCTCATGTTCCACGTACAGAGCCCTGACAGGTTTCTACTTTTGACCTCTGATGACCTCCAGAGGTCAATGACCTCAAAATGTTAGAAAATTGATATTTTAATGCGTCACTCATTACTGAAATACGATAATTATGTACTAAAAACAAACTTTTTTAAGTGGAATTGCCTAAATGTTCCACAGAGCCTTTCAAGTCAGGTTTCTACCTTTGACCTCTGATGACCTCAAATGACCTATGATGAGGTCAATTACCTCAAAATATCAGAACATTGATATTTGGTGCAATTGGTTGATGATAAACATGATTAAGATGTCATATTCATTTGTATTACAATTGAATTGTTTTCCTATTCCACAGAGCAAGAGAAATTATTCACACGTGTCTCAACCTTTGACCTCTGAGGACTGTGACAGGACAATGACCTCAAAATATCAGAATATTTTATGTATAGTCAATGGTCAACTTATACCCAATGTACAATCATGCATTATGCTATTAGCATTTATGCTATAATAGAATAATCTTGTCATTCCATGGAACATTGGTCATTACCATGTGCATTATATCCAACTTTGACCTCAGGACAATGAGAGATCACTAACCTTTTAGAATGTCGGAATTTTTGAAGGCTTACCTGTATTGATGTTTGGCTTCATTGGTTTAATCGTAAGTGCTTCATGTACAAATCTGCCTTTACGTTTTGATCAAAGTATGTACTAGTATGCATATTCCACACAGCATTGCTTTATAGTAACAGGTCTCTGGAATGTGAGAGGTCAATTACTTCAGAAATAAAGCTTTAAGTGTCTTAAGTGATGGCAGTGACCTCAAATTCATATTTTATTTTAGGGTTATTTATGCAGACTAGCAAATAAGCAAATATGGCCATTATCTCTGTACTCGAGGAAGGCCTACGAGACTGACATAATAATAATAATAATAATAATAATAATAATAGCTGGTTTTTATATAGCGCATTTCACACACTTCAGGGTTTCAATGCGCTTTACAGACTATTATTACCCCGGTCACTGGATACATTATCAACCAGCACTAACAGTGCTCATTCTCCACTCCCTGGGGAGCATTCCAGCCAGTCGCAGCCATTTTTACAGGCGCGCACATGCTTATCAACCAACATAAGCTTTCTCATCCTACCGGGTACCCATTTATACTCCTGGGTGGAGAGCAGCAATATGGATAAAGTGCCTTGCTGAAGGGCAAACGTGTCGGGCTTGGCATGGGCTCGAACCCACGAACCATACCACGCTCATGTCGTTCACAGACGAGCGCTCTTATCCACTCAGCCACGACACCTCCACATCAGAGCGTTTAGTCTATTCAGTGTAGGTCTCATATAGACCTTTTTCCCCCATGTGTCGGACTCATTATGGGACGGGATTGCTTATAGTGTCAAGCTCATGGGCAATATTTGCATAGTTTCCAGCTGGTGGGCCTGTATTGGCCAATGTGAAGTTTGTGGGTTGTTACAGTATGACTGCGATGAATGACTAATGGTCCTGGAGTATACAGTCCACAGCTGCGACATCATGGACCATCTTAAATTGGAAACTTCGACATACTGTGAGGCCCAACATGCATTCCACATGAAGCAATCCTGTGTTATGCAACTAGCTATTGCCATCCGAGACCTACCCAGAGAATAGATAAGCATTCATGGCAAACCATGGAGAAAGCGGATTGTGCAAAATATTTTGGAGTCTACTCCCATGGGAAGCTCAGCTGGAATCACATCGCCACAGCAAGGCTATACTTCAACCACAGACTCTCTCCAGACGAAGATATCATAAGGTTCAGGTGCTTTAATTGCTACTCCATACTGCTCACAACTGTCCTTGAATATGCATGCATCATCTGGGATCCATTCACCCAGACAAACATCATGAAGTTTGGAATGATCCAGAGAAGATATGCACTCTTCAGCTGCAATGACCATCATATGCAAAACAAGCAGTGTTACAGCCACACCGAATAAAACTACAATGGCAATCCCTGTAAGAAAGTACAGCACAGGCCAATTCAACGATGATGTTCTGCAACAAGAACTCCACAATATCCACTCCGCAGGAAGTTGTGGCTCCATTGCTGCATTCTTCAAAAAGAGCCAATGACCAGAAATGTCAGGCAACATTTGCAAGAACACAAAGTAGGCCTACTCCCATAGATTTTTTTTTTTAATCGCTACCCTAGGCCACTGTCTCTTGTATCTCTTTGAAACACTTCAGGAGAGAGATGCTCAATATTCAGCTCTGCTATTAAAGATACAGATGTCTGTCTTTTTGTTTTTGTTTTTGATAGTTTTTTTTTTTGTTTTTGTTTTTTTTTGCTGCATATCGCTCTTTGGAGACCTTTTTTTTTAACCAATTAAGAAAAGGCTCCGCAGCAAAATATTACAAGATTATACAGTATAGTGAAGAAGAAGAAGAAGAAGAAGAAGAAGAAGTAGGAGAAAGAGAAGAGGAAAAGAATTATGCTGTCAATGATGCAGAGCCAATACCAATCAGTTCCATGGTAGATCTTAGTCGGCACTGCAAAGGTTCGGATGTCTCTGTTGGCAAAGGATATTCTAAAGCTCCAAGTAAGTCCTTGGGGGTGCTTTACATTGTCTGGGCGTAGAGGGTTGGGTTGGGTTGAGGATATGATGCTTTGTTATAACAATTAGGTCTGAGATATCTGTTTTTTTTAATGTTTGTTTTGAACATCGGGCATGGATCTCCAACACAAAAGAATGATAATGTGTTAGACCCAGCCACCATCGTGTTTTTTCAATAGATTTTGATATTACAGTGTAGGTGAAAAAAAAATGACCTCTCATTGTCCTAGATGGAAGTCAAAATTGAACAGTGTGTTGAATACTCTGCATACAATTTTGGACACACACACACACACACACACAATACTTTTTAAATATTATTTCATAAACAGCTGGCCATTGCAAACCAATGAGACCAGACATCAATATTCTTACATTACTATGCATATCTTTCAATATCCTCCAGATGTCAGAGGATAATCGCTAATGTTCATGTGAAATGAGTACACGCCTTTTGAGTTGCTCACTTTCATTGCTATAGAAATACACAATTAGTGCATCATGTCAGTCATTAGATAATGCATCAGTTTAATTTTCAGTCTTGGATTATATTTTTTTTCTACATGTACAAATAAACACATGGCAAAATGAACAACTTTCACATCAAAATATAAGCGAGAATACTAAAAAAAAAAAAAAAAAAAAAAAGATGTAATAATGTGCAAAGCAAATACCAGGCCTACATCATCTTAAGGTATACAAGGAAGGAAATCACCTTATTGATAAACAATTTACTCGACTGGGATAGCGACCACTGAACAATATTGTTTCTTACAATTCTCTCTTCTTTTCAACAAGTGGAATAAAACACATGTACATACCGGGGCATCAGTTTAGAGGAGGGGTGGGGTGGTGGCAGGGGTAGTTGACCCCCACCCCAATAAATTCTGAGATGTGGACTTTGTTTTGTTTTGTTTTGTTGTTGTTGTTTTTTATAGCTTTTTAGACAGAAAACTGCCCAAGTTTTTCACTTTAAGTGTGCATTAGATTGTTGAAATTTAATTCTGAAGTGCAAAATCTCCCTTCTGTGAGAGGGGATATCTCCTTCCAATGGACTCCTTCCCCTGCTTGGTTCCTTCCACAGATAAAGCATCCTTTGGGGATTGATAATTTCCCTAATTCTATGAAAAAAAAATAAGAGATATTCTAATTTGAATTCTAAATGTGAAAAGGCTTTCCTATATATGCATGAGTGTTCATCTTGGAGGGCATGAGGCAGTTGCCCCGCTTCCCGAGAAAATATGGGAGGGGAAGTGGTGGGGTCATAAAACTTTGCCTCCAAGTATTTCCTGAGATGCGGACTTTTTAAAACTTTTTTGATAGAAAATAAATTGCCTGAACATTTCACGTATAGTGTGTACCAGATTAACAGGCAAAATTTCTGGTTATCGCTTTACTCCTCTGGCTATATCAAACTCCCCTCAATGCATTGATTGTGGCTACACATTTGGTGATGGACTTTTTTTTTTTCAAAATGGTAGTTCAACCAAGAGAGGTACATTGAATTGCAAACAAAAGAATGCAAAAGCTCCATAATGTGGGAGGGGGATACCTCCAGCCACATACTTCCCTCGATTGGTCTTCCTCCATAGATGACTGACTTACTACACCGCTCTGATACAAATTTCGAGATATTCCTTCAAAAGTGCATGTGTGCCAGATCGTTGAATCTCATTTCTCAAAATACAAGAGCTCTCTCGAATGGGAGTGGAATACCCTACCCTCTCCAACGCTGCCCTTGCTGGGTTCTCATCCATATAGACTTGGTACACTTTGGCTATCCATAATTTTCCAAATATTCCACAAAACGTATGCATCAGATTCTAAAAATTGAAAAAGTTCGTCTTTGGGAGGGGGGGGGGGGAGGGTGAGATGCGCCCACACCCCATCAACTTCCATATAAGTGATGACGCACACGTTAAACAAGAGCTGCACTAAATCACTGATTTCAGGTCTAAAACTGCAAAAATCCAATCCCCCACCCTCCCCTCCGTTCCACTTCTTTGCACCATGGACTTAGGCTTACACATATTTTCAAGACCCCCCCCCCCCACGTGAAAACAGATTGACACCCCTTGCTCTGTGCACATACCCGATGTAGATTATTACATGAAAAGTTCTGCGGAATGAGTAACTTTTTGGCAACAGAAATGCATGGTTTGTAAGCCCTACATTTTAAACAATTAACTATTAACTATCGCAATATCAATATTAATATCATCGCATTTCATTGGAGGTCTTTGACCTTGTGTGATTTTCATAGGTGAAAGGTAATGGCTCATTAATAAGCAGGGCATACGAATGCTCTCTAGAACATCATCATGTTTACCATTAATGATGCCAAACTATTCTGATACTTTCACGTCATTGACCTCTCAAGATCATCAGAGGAAAAAGGCACAAACTTGTCTGTGTGCCTTGGAATATGAAGACAATGTCACTGTAAAACAGATATGCTTGTTTTGTACATCTTTACCATGTTTATCACAAACCAATGACATCACAGATCAATATTATGATATTTTGAGGTCATTGACCTCTCAAGGTCATCAGAGGTCAAAGGTAGAAACCTGTCTGCTCTGTAAAGAAGACAATTTCATTGTAAGACAGATATGCTTGTTTTGTACATCTTAACAATGTTTACCATTAACCACTGACATCACAGATCAATATAATGATATTTTGAGGTCATTGACCTCTAAAGGTCATCAGAGGTCAAAGGTAAAAACCTGTCAATGCTCTGTGGAATCAGAAAATGGTTTCCCTGAAGTATAGATGCATGTTTAGTGCATCATAACCACATATCATTCACAAATGTCTCAAAACATCGATATTCTGATATTCAAAGTTCATTGACCTCTAGAGGTCATCAGAGGTCAAAGGTAAAAACCTGTCAATGCTCTGTTGAATCAGAAAATGATTTATTTGTAGTATAAATGCATGTTTAGTGCAAAATAACCACATCTATCATTCACAATGTCTCCAAACATCAATATTCTGATATCTAAAGTTCATTGACCTCTGGAGGTCATCAGAGGTCAAATCAGACTTACCTCCCGATCTTAAAATAAATTTTATGGTATGTACTGACACTGGTGAAAGTTTCATGCTTTAGTCAAATTTTGCACAATTCTCGTGATTTTGAGGGCGTTTAATATGAAATTGGTTATGCAGCCCCTCTTCGAATGCATCCTCGGGGAAGTGGGCGCTGCACACCAGAGTTGAGCTGCTGGGCCGGCCAGTCCCAATCGGCCCTTGTCAGTTTTACTCGTGTGGTCCAGATTCTTCGTAGATTTCGATCCTTGGGGAAAGGTGTGAAGGCTCACCCCATCCTTTGCCGTGTTGCTACACCCTGCAACGATGCATCGTCTAGGCATGGTTTCGTTTACAGGGTGTAGCTAAGATCTCTTCAAACTATATTTTTGCAATCAAACGTTTTAACAACCCAACGTCTTGCGAACAATCAACACACGACATCAGCGGGGTACACATACGCGATACGCCGGGTGGGTATGGGCCGTGTGCGTATAATACTAACGTGTACGGGTGCGTGCCTCGCACATCGGCTATACTACAGAAGTCAGCAGTGTCGTCTGCTACGAAAGCTTCGTTCTTGAGATGACGTATTCGGTCACGTGACTCACATTTGTCGAAATTTCACTTTTTTAAGGGGCGGAGCTTAGGAACTTGGACATATACAAAATCAAGGCAGCAAAATTGGATTCTCTCTCTTACAGGTGCTTTCTACAAACAACTGGTGAAAGATTATCAAAGAATAAACACATCTTAGCCCTCTCAGAGCTCAAATTCGTGGATTTCACAGCCCCTTTAAACTCCTAGGAGTCTTCGTACAGGCCGACCTCAAGTGGGATTCACATGTGGAGTACATGGTGAAACGAGCAAAGAGCCGTCTGCATGTTTTACGCACCCTGAAGCATCATGGTATCTCTGTCTGTGACCTCGTTACGGTATGCGTCAGTTTTGTGAGACCAGGGTTGGTCTGTGTGGTCTAGTGTTCTTACAAAGCGGCAACGCCAGGTAATCGAGCAAATTCAAAAGAGAGCATGCCGCATCATTCTTGGGAACACATATACCCGATGTTCTGAGTCGTTGGTACAGTGCAACCTAGCTGTCATCTTTGGCCGACCGCCGACAGCAGCTATATACGACTTTTGCCAAATCATTGCAAGGCCCAACATCCAAACTGCATACTAGTAATCTCCTACCACCCATGAAAACTCATGATCATAACACTAGGAGCGGCATCCAACGCTCAGAGCCCCGGTGTAGAAGAAGTAGATTCAGAAACAGTCCGATACACTTCACACGTATTTTACATTCAGTAAGTTTTCTATGCGTAAGATTACACATGTAAATGTTATGTTGTGGATAAGAAGGGCTACCCATATCAACAAAATTGACCTTCATGGTTATGTAGTGAGTTGAGTGTATTTGATAAGGATACAAAAATGCTTTAATTTCATTTACTCTTTTCCTAATTTCCTTCTTCTTTCTCCCCGTTTTGTTCTTTCTCTTTGACCACGGCAAATCACTTGTATGAGTATGATTATAGTGAAGTCTGTTCATCAGTTTTATTTATCTTAATCAGCTTTGTATACAGTAAACCTCGCATAAGTCGACATCGCATAAGTCGACACGATAAAAAAGTCCCGATTTTTGCCTTTGTTATTCCTTAAAAATTTCCTCGTCTTAGTCGACATTCATAAGTCGACAACTCGCGTAAGTAGACCTGATTTTTCAGTGCCAACTGAGCTGAAATACGTGTTAATTCCCTCGTCTAAGTCGACATAATTTTTCGCTCGAAATCTTATCGCCATTCTCTGAAAAAGAATTGTTTTCCCGCTCCGATTCGCTGCATTTCTACTCGGTAATTCGCTAGCGTACGGCGCCGTAGCTTTCGCGCCATGCGTCCATTATGCCAGAATAGAAAGGGCATACACTCATTTACACTGGAGTATTACATGTAGTACCCAAGGCAGTTCACTTTACCCCTTTTCTCCCTCTCGTTATTCTCAAAAGCACAAATTTTGTACACCTATATGTCCCGGTAGGTATTCATTATTCGAACATGAAATAGGTGTTTTTGTTAATCCGAATATTCTAACGTCAATTATTCCGAAGCGGTATAAGAAACCTGGGCCCTTTCTAGAAAATTTATTAAAATGCAACTAATAATGCAACTCAAAAAATCAAATGCAGGTGTATCAAATCACACGCAACAAAAAGACGTTCGTTTTAGTTTCATATGAAACTAGAAAATAATTGTACGAACCTGAAACTCAATTGCGTTTAAACGCAACTCTAAAACTTAAATGCAAGTCCATCAAATCACACGCAACGATGTATTTAAACGCAAGAGCGTTGCAGAGAAGACTTGCGGTTTTCGTACGAAACTAGAAACTGCGTTTAAAAGCATCTCTATACATCTACGGAAGTGCGTTATTGTTGAAAAGACTTGCATTACTTTTTTTTTATTTCGTAAGCAAAATAAAAAATTAAACGCAACTCTGAAAATCATATGGAAGTCCATCAAATCACACGGAACGCTGAAAAGACTTGCGTTTGATAATCATACGAAACTAGAAAATTGTAGGAAACTTAAACTCAATTATTGCGTTTAAACGCAACTCTAAAAATCAAATGCAAGTCCATCAAATCACACGGAACGCTGAAAAGACTTGCGTTTGATAATCATACGAAACTAGAAAATTGTAGGGAACCTTTTTAAACCCATTTGCGTTTAAACGCAACTCTAAAAATCAAATGAGAGTCCATCAAATCACACGTAACGCTTTATTTAAACGCAAGAGCGTTGCAGAGAAGACATGCGGTTTTTGTACGAAACTACACGTGTATAAGAAACTGCGTTTAAACGCATCTCTAAACATCTACGGAAGTGTGTTATTGTTGAAAAAACCTGCAGTATTTTTTATTTCGTAACCAAAATTAAAATTAAACGCAACTCTGAAAATCAAATGCAAGTCCATCAAATCACACGGAACGCTGAAAAGACTTGCGTTTGATAATCGTAAGAAACTAGAAAATTGTAGGAAATTTATACTCGATTGCGTTTAAACGCAACTCTAAAAATCAAATGCAAGTCCATGAAATCACAAGCAACGCTGTATTTAAAACGCAAGAGCGTTGCAGAAAAGACTTGCGGTTTTTGTCCGAAACTAGAAACTGCGTTTAAACGCATAAAAATTCACGGAAGTGCGTTATTTTTGAAAAGACTCGCATTATTTTTCATTTCGTAACGGAACTTTCGCCGTGACCGAACTTAGTCTGCACTTGCAAGGAAAAGACATCGCAACTACACGTTTCAAACTACCGAAACGCATGCTGCTTCACGAAATGTCAATGAAAAAATGATAACAAATTATTGTTAAAGTTCGCCATGCCGAAGGTTTAAATCTCAGTCCAAAGTTAAATTAGTCCGACAATGGAAAGAGGTTTGTTTTTACGAAGATTAGTAGTCCGAAAGATGTCGTTTTCGAATGAACAAACTTTTCTTCTTCTTTTTATTTCAGACGGTCCCGCGCCGTACAGTGCGGTAATGTTGCGAATCGGAGCGCGAGAACAATTCATTTTCAGAGTATGGCAATAGAAATTTATGCAAAACAAATATGGCGACTTAGGGAAGGAAAATCACACATATTTCAACTCAGTCGGCACTGAAAAATTATCTCGACAGAATCATATGAAATCACACGCATATCTTCGCAGCAACGCGCTTGAATTTAAATCGCAAAGTTTAAGGCAATTTGTGGAATTTCCGCTTGATATTTCAAATTTAGTTTAAAACATTTAGTGTCTAGAAACGGGCATAGGTTTCCGATCCGCTCTCTCAAAATCTCTCTACAGATTTGGGATTTGTGCGTTGTCGTTACTAACCGCGCGAGATTTATGCATGAACTAAAACATTATTGTTGCTGATTGTGAGTAGGCATGTTTTCGCGGCAAAAGGAGTAAGATTTGGGTCGCGATCCGCATCGTGATCCAAATCTTACTCTGTACAGGGGAAATAAGTTTTCATTTATAAGTCGCCGGACAAAATGTCGACTTACGCGTAAGTC
Source organism: Diadema setosum (assembly GCA_033980235.1). Lineage (NCBI taxonomy): Eukaryota > Metazoa > Echinodermata > Echinoidea > Diadematoida > Diadematidae > Diadema > Diadema setosum. The sequence continues at coordinate 16,272,962 of CM067063.1, forward strand.
GACATTCGCGTAAGTCGACGTGTTTTTTCTCAGTCCGATTATGTCGACTTACGCGAGGTTCACTGTAATTGTGTTTTGTTTTTTTTGTGCGTGTCTAAAAGAATGTTGTACTTCATATGAATTTGAATTGAATTTGAATTCGATAATATCAGAGGATATTGAAGGAGAGTAGAGGTGAATACCTATAATGCTGATTTTTTATGTATATTGTGTTTTTTGTGTAAGTGATAGATACATGATATACACGGTTATGATTTGGTATCCTGGGTTTTTGTTATTTCACACTTTCGGGTTCTTGTCACTGATCTTGATCACGGGTTATGTACCTTTTTGAAGCATCCAAAATTAAGTCACATTTATGATTATGTATATATAAAAATATATTTTATTGTTACATATAATATTATGCAAACATTAGAAGAATTACCATATTGGGGATATTGAGTGATTTTAATTTGATATAGATATCGATATTATTATATTAATGAATAGTGTATTGAGAGAGAGTGTGAGAGGGAGGGAAAAAAGGAGAAAAAGAAGGAAATAGATACAGTGAAACATATAGAAAAGAGAGGGAGATAGACAGAAAGAGATGGAGAGAGGGAGAGGGAGAGAGATAGAGAGGGAGAGAGAAATGGGAGGCGAGACAGGTGATTTTTTTTTGTTGTCTGAAATATATATCATGTGCAATATTTATCGCGATTCCCCTTTGACTGTTTCTGATTCGCGAAGTGTAATATCTCATATTGCACAGAATAAGTCATTTTTAATTTTAGTTTAATTTGAATATGTATGTGTAGTTCACTTTTTTGTATTTTTTTTTTTTGGGGGGGGGAGTTATTTTGATGTATTCTTGTTTAATCATTTGCTGAAAAAAAAAATTCGGCCTTCGGCTGTGACGGTGTTGATATCAATAAACCATTTCAATTCAATTCCATTCAATTCAAATCGCCTCCTTTCATACTTAGTACATTGTACGTCTCTATCTTAATCTGTGCCGATTGAGCATCTTTCAACTTGTTGGAATTTGAATATTTGATCAATAAGTAGGTCCCCACATTTTTATCTATTTCTATTTTGAAATTGTACACCTACCTGTACTATAACGAACTGTAGGCCTACATTCTCCTTCACCAGGTCCGTTCTATACTTTTACGGTGTAACTTTCGCTTTATTCATGCTACATTCACACAATATTACACAATTCATGAACATTAACCTGTTTCAACGTGTTCAAAGCATTTTCACTGCCAGCTCAAGGAATATGCTTTGCCTTTCTCACAGGTTAAGCTTCCTTTGGAATGACGTCAAATGAAATCCAACACAAACAAACACACATACACGTACGCACGCGAACACACACACAAACACGCACACGCAAACACACATGTAATATATTACACACACACACGCAAACACACATGTAATATATTATACATGTACATCTATGGAGTACTCTGATTTGACGGTTCAACTTGGGACCAGCGTGTTTGCAATGAAATTAGATGGAGGGCCATTCTGGCTTCAAAGTACGATACGTGCTACACATGACATTTCTGTAAGTAAACGCAAGTCCCTATCCGTTTAGATGCCAACCTTGAACATTACCTAAATACACGTACATGTATAGTTTTGTTTGTTTGTTTGTTTGTTTGTTTTTGTTGCAATGAGATCCTATCAATTTGGGTTTTTGGAATCCCCCGGGTGTGACGGCATGCGTGTTGCAAAAAAAAAAAAAACAATATTTTGTGCCACCCTCGCGATAATGCCTGCCAAATATGGTGATAAAATGTTTTCTAAGAAAATATGAAAATGTGAACATAAGGCCCAATTTACCACCCCTTCCCAGTCCCCGAATCTGGCATGAACGAATTTGAAACGACAGTCAAAAATGTACTTACTCGAAGTATTAACATAGCCTTTCACTTCTGATTTTACAGAAGCCCATTTTAACAAATATATAGGCCTACTCTAGCGATTATTCCTTCAATTTTAAAAATCTGCCCATGCGTTTTCAAAAGGACGAAAATGTGAAAATTGGGCCCAAATTTGATCCCCCCAGATCTGCCTTAAATAAATTGGAAACTACAGTCAATAAAGTACCTACTCGAAGCACTAACTTCGGTTTTTTTTTTTTTTTTTTTTTTTTTTTTTTGGTGGGGGGGGGGGGGGGGGGGGGGGGGTGTTCAGGCCCCGGGCCCCAAGGGGGCAGGACTTAGTGCCTATTTAAACAAGTTGAGATACTACCCTGTGGAGCCGGGAAATGTGCAAAGGTCTCGCCGGAAAATATGCAAAAGTTTAATTTTTATGCAAAAGTTTAATTTTGCAGAGAAATGTGCCAACGTCGCACGGAAATGTGCAAATCATACTTTACCGATATTATGTACGCGTGTATAAAGATGGTAATCAAAACTGCGCATGAACCTTCACCATTACATTTTCTTAGTAAAATCCTTGACAGATTTTCATCAAACTGGGCAGATGGTACCATTATGGGCACCTCAAAGTCCCAGAACTATGGTTTTTAAAAATCATCTTCTCTATAACCAAATAAGATAGAGCTAGATTGGTGCTATAGAGACATTGCTGACTGTATCCAGGGATGCCGTGCACGGGGGCCGTGGGGGTGTCACGTGGGAGATGGGTCAACACTTCAGCATTTTAAATTTCTCTCTAAAATCCTATGACAGATTCTAACTGTCTCATTTGGTTCAAATGGGCACCATGCCCCACCTGGGGGGCCGGGGGCAAACCCCCTGAAATTAAGGAATCTTAAAAAAAAAAAAAAAAAAAAAAAAAAAAAAAAAGAGTTAGTACATTGACTACTGTAGTTTCAAGTTTGTTCATGGTGGAATCAGGGGTGTCCCCCTTGGGACCCAGGGGAGGGGGGGTGGGAGGTGTCCTAATGAGGGCCTAAATTGTACATTTTCATCTCTTTCTTGAAACCCTCTTTATGAATTTTCACCAAACATGGCAGGTAGCATCCCTAGGGGTATAGCGTCTCAATTCCTTCAAATAGGTACCATGGCCACCTGGTGGGCAACCTGGGGGCCAAACGCACCCTAATTAAGCAAGCTTTATAGACCTCTATAACCAGAAGTGATAAAGCGAAGCTAATACAATGAATAAGTAATATTGATGGCTGTTGTTTCAGTCTGTTCATGGTGAAATCAGGGTTGCCCCCTTGGGACCCAGGGGAGGGGTGGGATGGGCCCAAATGAAGACATAAATTGTCCAATATTGTTCATATTCTTCTTGAAAACCACTCGGTGGATTTTAACCAAACTTGGCAGATAGCATGCCTAAGGGGTCAGTATTATGGGGGTAAGGCATGGTGCCCATCTGAACAAATTGAGATCCTATCCCTCTAAGGATGCTAATGGCCAAGTTTGGTGAAAATGGGTCATGGGGTTTTCAAGAACAAGATGAAAATGTAAAAAGTTTACGACGCACGGCGCACAACGGAGCCTTCGGCTCTGGTGAGCTAAAAACTTACAACAAATCTGAATCTCTTCTGTGTTACTGTACTTCCTCAGATACAGTGTTGCTTTCGAGGCATAAAGCTTTCGCGTATTGGAGCCGAGGGATCATCTCTCCCAATGTGGTGCTTTTATCCGCCCTCTAACAGTAATTTTAGTAAGCGACCTGACTACAAGAGTCCTCAACTTGTGTCCACCTGGAACACTTGGCAAAGTTCCTATATACCCTCTGCGCCGGAGAACAACTCTTCCCACCCCCCCCCCCCCCCTTTTGTGACTTGTGATAGCTAAACAATGGCAAGAACTCTGGCGGGCTAGAGATAATTTATCTACATATGTAGAACCAATAAGCTGATACTTTTGTTCCCTCTCTCTCAAAAACAATAATTCACGTTCGCACAAAAAAAAAATGTGAAGAAAAAAAAGCACCAAAAAAAAAAAGAACTAAAACTGGAGTAACAGAACCATACAGTTGTTTTCGTAGTTATTAGTACTATTTTATTTTCTTCTACTAAATGCAAACCATGGCATAGTATTTGTTGTAACGATTGTATGAAATGGATCCATCACTACAGCTCACGTTTTATCCTCTCAGTTTTCAAAATTCCCTAAACATCATTGCACATAATGGCCAAATGGGCATGACAGTTTTGAAATGTGCATCGAACCTAAACAAACCATTGATCCAATACTTTGAACAAGATAGGTACTGCACTACATTTCTACAAATGAAAAAAATAAAATTGTGTAAATTTCATATTCATGACAAACTCATCAACAGAAAAGACAACATTGCTCTGTTAGTTATCACTTAATATCTTATCTTGTAGATTTATTAGTACGTTTAAATAGAAAATATGACAGAACGGATTTTCAGTGTTTCTTTCTACACATAATTTCTTAGCTGAAAGCAATGGAGAAGAAGTTGAAAAGAGTAATGATTAACGTTAGAATAGTAAGTATGAATAAAAGCATTGAAAACAAAGGAAAGAGTGAGTAAAGAACTGCCTAAACCAGAAAAATGAAAAGGTAGAGACTGTTCACATGTTGCCCCCTTTGAATTAAAATACACATTGACTCTGTATGGGTAAGAAATTTGAAGGACAAATTGTCTGTAGAGATTTCAACCACAGATGGTGTCAATGCATTTATCAGCACTGCCGACACGCAGTCAGGGAGAAACTTGTGTGTTACACGCATATCAATGGACAAAAATAAGTCCTAAATCAAGCATTTTTTTTTATCTGACAAACTGTTACAAGCTACTGAAATCCTTGCATCTGATTGGCTGAGAGCAAATTTGTCCCACAACTTTGTCGGACAAAATGCTTCATGAAATGCCCACTAGATCTACACTTATTTCAGAAGAACTGGATAATGTTTTGGTAATTTTCGGTATACACTGTACAAGGACTTGTATGCCAGTGATAGTGAAGTCAAATATCAAAGATGGCTATTTTGAACAGCCTGCGGGATGCTACAACAGCAAAAACAAAACAAAACAAACAAAAACATTTAAAGAGCCATTACTCTCATAATTTTTGTAGAATTGTGCATAAATTTCCACAGATTTTCAAGAGAGATGTTCCTGTTTTCACTTACAACAACCCCCTTTCGAGTAAATTCTTCCTTTGTGCACCCAACCACCAGTGATAGGTACATCCTACCATACAGTTATTTGATTCACATAAACAGTCTGCTCGAAACGCATAAAGCAAGAGCCATAACAGCCAATCTATGTATTCTTTTCTTCTGAGAAGCTGTCTTGCATAATGAATGAAATAATTTAAAATGTACATAATTCCTTATTTCTACCGTATTTCTGAATTTTCTTGAATTAAGTCAATAACTAGATTTAAACTTATCACAGAGACGACTTAAGTGAAACACAGATTCCAATATTGGTCACTGATAACTGCCATCTCTGAAAATGAGGAATCAAAATACTTTCTCAGATCCACTATACAAAAAAAACAAAAAAAAAACAAACTAGAAATGTCGCTTTGGCGACTGGTATGCCTCCGCCATAATGCATGATTTTCCCAATAGGTCTAGATAGTACATGTGGACAATGTGTGATTACATTTTCCCAAAATTGGCAAAAATATTGAAATGACAAGTCTGTCACAAATGTGCTAAATGTTCACATTCCTTGACCTAGGTTTAATTGGATGAATAGGAGAGCATGTATCTAGGGATTTAAGGACTTTAACTCGACTTTGACCCATTCATACATTTAGGCATTGAGTAATTTTCAAGGTACAGGTGTGGAGAAAAAGTGCAATTTCTGAATTGAATAGTAAATTGTTACCATTTTCATCTGGCCCTTGACCCTAAAATTCATAAGATAATCACTTTCAGGTAGAACATGCATAATATGTACTATGTTTCAAGATAACTTGAGCCACTTCCGAGACATGGAGGCAAAAGTTAGTTCAGCACTTTCACTTGATCTTTGACCTTTTGACCTTTGAGGCAAAAAAAAAAAGAAAAAAAAAACTTTCCAGAGAATTTCTATTAGGTTACACATGTATGCATACACCAAGTGTAAAAAAAAAAATAACCCTGCTGGCATTGCATGATAGGAGGGAAATAGTAAAATTTTGAAGTGTTGCATTTGACCTTTGACCACTGACATTTGACCCCATGAACCCTACATTCTCTAGATAATCACTTCCAGTCAGTATATGTATATACTATGTTCCATGAAGATACCTTGAACAATTTTCCAAGGTATGGAGAAAAAAAAAGTTTTAATATTTTTACTTGACCTTTTGACCTTTGACCTTTGACCTCATGACCCAAACTTTCACCAGATAATCTTCATTGGGTAATACATGTATACACTAAGTTTCAAGAAAATATCTTCAGGCATTCAATAGATATGGTGGAAATAGTGAAATTTTATGTATTTGACCCTGACCTTTTGACCTTTGACCTTTGACCTCATGACCCAAACTTTCACCAGAGAATCTTAATTGGGTAATACATGTATACACTAAGTTTCCAGAAAATATCTTCAGGCATTCAATAGATATGGTGGAAATAGTGAAATTTTATGTATTTGACCTTGACCTTTTGACCTTTGACCTTGAGCATGTGCACCCAAAAGTTGATAGGCACAACTTCACCCCCTAATACACATACATGCCAAGTTTCATTAGGATACCTCAACAGGTTTTGATAGTTATCTTGTCCACAAAATTCATTACGGACGGACGGAAGGACGGACGGACGGAAGGACGGACGGACGGACGGAAGGACGGACGGACGGACGGACAACCCGAAAACATAATGCCTCCGGCACCACTTCGTGGCGGAGGCATAAAAACAATCATCAACCGGGGCGTCGGTCAGTTTAAATGATACGAGTTATGTAAGTTTTGAAGACATGTGCGAGGAAGCGGAGGAAGGTGTGCGAGGGGATATCCCCTCCCACAAAGGGGCGATTTTGCATTTTCAGACCAGTTATTCAGAGATCTAGTGCGGACATTTTGGTGAAATATGCGATTTTTGTTTAAAAAAATAGCATTCATATTCAGGGGGATAGGCTCCTTCCCTCATGAAGGAGATTTTTGCATTTTCAAACCTTAAATTAAGAGATATGGTGCACACTTTTGATAAGATATTCGATTTTAGCTGCTATCACAAGATTAAAAAAAAAAATATATATATATATATATAAAGAGTATTCAGGGAAATGTGCCGGGGGAGGGAGCTATCCCACAAGAGGGAGATTTTCGTTTTCAGAGAACTGGTGCACTCCTTCGGTGCAATATTCCATTTCTGTTTCTGTAAAAAAAGTAAGAAGTACTCATATTTCAGGGAGATGTGCGAGGATAGGGTGTGGGAGGAGATAGGCCTCCTCCCACACAAGGGAGATTTTGCATCATAATTATTTCAGACCTAAAATTAAGAGGTATGGTCCAAATTTTTGATGAGACATTTGATTTTAGTTGCTATGTATCAAAACAGTAAGAAAAATATAAACTAGTTTTGGGGAGGGGTGGGACATGGGGACATTTTTGCATTTTTCAGACTTCAAATTCAGAGAACTGGTCACCCCTTTGGTCAAAATATTATTATTTTTTTGTTACTAAAAAAAAAGGGGGAACATTTATACTCAGGGAAATGTGCGGGGTGAGGGTGTGGGAGGGGAGATATTCTATAGGGTCATCCCACACGAGGGAGATTTTGTATTTTCAGACCTGGAATTCAGAGAGCTGGTGCACTCATTTAGTGAAACATTCGATTTTAGTACCTATAAAATAAACTAAGAGAAAAAAAAGAAACAAAAATACATATTCAGGGAAATGTGAGGGGGTGTGACACGGGGAGATTTTGCATTTTTAGCCTTGAGATTCAAAGATCTTGGGCATCCCTTTTGTGATTTCTGTTTTCGATTTTTTTTTCTGTCAAAAAAAAAAAGAAGTGAATAACAAATATACATACTGTTAGTCAAGGAAATATACGGGGGAGAGTGTTGGGAGGGGGATACCGTCTTCCACTTTACTGAGATTTTGCATTTTCAGACCTGAAATTCAGAGTTACGGTGACCACTTTCGGTAAAATGGGATATTTTTGTTTCTATCAATAAAAAAAGAAATAATAAAATTTGGGGAAATGAGCCGGGGAAGAGTGTTGGAAGGGGTACAGTCCCTTCCTATACGAGGGCGATATTGCATTATTAGACCTGAAATTCACCGATCTGGCGCACTTTTGGTGACACAAGGCCCATTCACATTGCCAGTCCAACTTCGCAAATTTACTGCCACTGCGAAGTTCACTATAGCAACTGTGACGTCAGTGCGAAGTTCACCTAGCAACTTCAGCAGAACCAAATTTAGCTCACTTCGCGCAGTTAGCTGCAAGATTAGTATACGCGCTGTAACTGCGCGAAGATATGAGACAATGCACGCGCAATCCAAAAATTCGCATACAAGTCAGTACAATGCGATATGCGTTTATTGAAGTACATGCGTATGGCTGGCCATCCCTGCCATTAACTGTACGTACGCTCAAACTACCGTACATACGCTCAAAACAACCGTACGTAAGCTTATTGACCAATCATAAGCACTCGTACGCTTCTAAAGCATACGTACGCTATAATCGTACGTACGCTCTAAGCATACGTAGACTACTCTTGCTTACGTACGTATGCGCAGTTTCCTGTTGACTGCCCAATCAGAATTCCTCCGTAATCTCCGTAATCCTGCAGAAGTGTTCAAAACTCCGTTGCGCGCAGTCTAACACTATCTGGAGAACTTGGCCACACGACAGCTCGTCCTCGGGGGCACTCTAGACAACTCTGTATGGGACAACTTCCTGTTCATTGAAGAAGATTTTAAGGGTATTTTCTCTTTTCACACCGATTGATGTGTCCCATAATAATTCATGGTAGGGGGTACTGAGTGTCTGGTGCCCGTTCTCCTGATTTGTAACTGATGTAGAGGATTTTTTTTTTTTTTGGAATTATTTGCATTACAAGATGTTTTTCATTTCTTTTTTTAATTTTGTTAATGCACATTTCAAGGGTATTTTTTTTTCTATTTTCATACCGATTTAGCAGTGTGTCCTAGGATAATTCATGGCAGGGGTACTGAGTGTCTGTGGGCCCGTTCTCCTGATTTATAAAATATGATGCAAAATTGACCTTTCGTTAAACCACTATGAAATTATTTACACATTGCTTTGCATAATATTGTGTTAACTCTCAAAAAGAGCCTTTCAGTTCTTCAAAAGTAGAGAGGTATTCCTTTTTTTTTCTTCTTCTTCTTTTTGAGAGGCGAGGATGGGGGATGGCAGTGTGGTAGCTCAGTGTAACATACGGGTAAAGGCATACAGTGCAATAATTCAAATATCATCATTCTTATTTTCATCACTATCACTGATTGTGAATTATACCAAAACCAAAAAGTGAGGGAGTGTACATTGTAAATGTAGGTTAAGCCACTATATTTTTGTATGGTTTGTTTGAAAAAAAAAAATGATATAAACTGGCATTGTATTGTATTGGACAATACTGACAACACATATTAATCACATGTGACAAATCACGAAACAAAATCCTCAAAAACTGACTACTAAGCTCAATCTGCACTCTATAATTTTCATTCAATAATCTGTTAGTGTTACATGCACCATGGCAGCACACTGTTTGACATTGACAATTGGTGAAAGAAGTTTGCAATTCTGCATTCTAAGCAATAAACTGTGCCAAATTTCAAGTGATACATGATCATAAATTGAAGAAATTAGTTTTTTTTTTATTCTGCCCTCAAGATAACATGATTTTTTAGGCTTTAGCACAAAATAAGGAATAAATTCATCCAGATTTATATTGAAGCCCATGTCTTGCTGCGGTTGGTCTTGTACACACATACCCTGGTAATTCTGGTCAAATTCTGAATTTATAATTCAAATCCATAACTATTATCTCAATTTACCTTCCAATTACAAAGCTTGTCATCTTGTCATTCAAGTTATCTGCGGACATAGTCTCTAACAGTCCCTGATGACAGCGCAGCACCTTCGAAGAAACAGTTCCGCCATGTTCAAATTCATGAAGTTCTTCCGTCGAGATGTTTTCATTGCAACTGATCAATTCAGTGCTTATTTACGTCGATGTAGGGCAATTTGTCAATCAGTTGCAAAGTTCCGCCATGGTTATACAGCATAACTCACAGCATGTAGACTCTACTGCAGGTTAACCTACCACTACCAGCTAACGTTAGCAGTATACAGTCCTCCACTCCGGGAAGAGGCCGCACCGCCAGGCCTAAGAGTCAGGAGAGATGTACCCCTATGCTAGCGCCGCCACGCATACGGTGTAGGTGGATAGGTAAGCCCAACAGCCGCAGCTCAAGCCAGCACCGGAAAGCATGATCGATCGAGCGTTTATAATCTTGGTTTTACCTGAACGAAATATGCGACACTAATTATAATATCATTTTCAATTGAAATTTGGGCCAAATAGGAAAACTTTATTTGTCATTATAAAATCTACTCCGTCATTCATTACGTTAGATATTCAACATTAAAAATTACAATAATACTGAACAGGCTGGGTTCAGGATTCAATGAAAGCCGCCATATGATTGGTTGATTTACAAGAGCGAATTTCAGATGGTACTGAGCATACGTACGCATAGAGCGTACGTATGATTATAGTGTACGTATGCTTTTAGAAGCGTACATGTGCTTAACTGAGCTCGCTGATTGGTCAATAAGCATACGTACGCTTGTTTTTGAGCGTGCGTACGGTAGATGGCGTTAATGGCAGGGATGGCCAGCCATACATTCGCAGTATCTCTCGCACTTTTGTTTGGAGGGTGCTTGGTGAACTTCGCGATGTCAGCAATATCGCGATGTTAACCTGTCCGTTCCCACTGTCGGTCTAACTTCGCGATTTTACTGCCATCGCGAAGTTCACTATAGCAACTGTGACGTCGGTGCGAAGTTCACCTAGCAACTATTGCAAATCCAGCTCGAGCTACCTTCGCAAACCAAAGTGTAAAGTTAGCTAACTTCGCAAAGTTAGATCACGTGACTAAGCTTGGGGTTCAGTGCCCGCGCAGTTCACATACACTGACAAGCGCATATTATATGAGTATTGTAACTTTACTTTGTTGTAACATTACAACAAATTGTAAGTGGATTTAAATCTGAAGTTAGCTGCAATAAAATGAATAGAAACTTACGAACCTAAAAATAACATTGTAAAAATTACTAACAAAACAATAGTATTTATAAGAAAAAGGAAATATCAAACAAAGAACTTTGCAGCTGGTAGAGAAAAAAAGAGAAAAGAACCAGCAGGCCAACCCTTTCAACAATACAAAGCATTGTGACATATGTGCGATATTTATATCTCAGTCATCCCGTGGGCTGAAATGTATCAATTGTCATCAGCGAAGCGCGTACAACTTGCAAGTCATCGCGTATGCGCAGGATCTCACCTAATTTTTGCGAATGTTGCCATGGTGAACTTCACGAAGTTAGCAAAATTGTAATGTGAATGGGTGGACCTAACTTCGCAATTGCTAACTTCGCGAAGTTAGGCAATGAGAATGGGCCCATTTGTTTGGGTTTTTCCTCTAAATCGTAGTATCGAAGCTCATGTTCAGCGTGTGCGTCATCACTGTGTCCCACAGGGGGTATCTCACTGAGCGGCGAACGTTTGCGAACGTAGCGAATTTGAGATTCGCCAACTTTTCTGACGAATGTTTGCGAAAAAACAGGGTTCGCTTCTGCCATTAGCGACATTTAGCGACGTTAAGCAACAATTAAGCAACACTTGAGCGAATGTTTGCGAAAGTGTTGCGAAACACAGGTGGCGACTATTAGCAACTGTAAGCGACAGTTTTGCAAATATTAGCAACCGGGAGGGGGGGGGGGGGGGGTGGGGGGGAGGGGGCAAGAGATGCCAACCATTACAGATTCGCTGTATTTTCTCCAATTTTGTACCCTTGTTATGGTGTTCCGGTAGACAATTTAATGGTTACTGAAAAGACAACTACACATGTAGGTAGGCCCTACGGCTAAAAGAGACGACAGATGACGAGAGGGAAACTTGACACCCATGCCAGCCAGGCCATGCTAAGCTTGTGGAAATTTCCATGAAATCAGAGCGCTGACAAGCTAAACCTCAGGCAAAGGAATGCGCGTACTATCATACTATTTCGTCTTTCTTTCGGCCTGAAAGATAAACATCGAACAGACATTTGTGAATATGAAATGTTCACATTTGTTCACTTAGCAATGCAAAAGGATTAATACGTCTCTTCATGACGAAAGTTTAATCAAATGTCCCATGAAAATATATGAAATAATCTTGTATGTCTAGGCGGAGACAACTATCACAAGGTCCCTTGAACAGTTGTAAACTGTGGGAGAACGCTTCGCGTTTGAGCTGGTTGCAGTTATAGAGGCTACTATGTAATCCCTTGAGATTTTCTAGCCAAAATTAATTTGTGTGTGTGTGTGTGTGTGTGTCCAACTTTGTCAGTTGGGGGTGCTGAATCAAAAAAAACAAAATATTCCCTACCATGTCTTCAGCTGCAAATTTGAATTTCAAAATGGCCACAACATCACTGTATTTTGACCCATTAGCCATATTCAAACATATTTCTAGTCGGAGTAAAATTTTATGGCGCAGCAATTAGAATTCAAATTTATGCTTATCTTACCACGACCCTGTGTCCACACGACGGTCGTGGGAAGAAACTCCAATTTACCACGGCCTTCGTGGGGATCACCTTGGAGGGTCGTGGTGTAACTTCCGGAAGTGGCAGCGCCGCGCACATCGACCATACCACTGTTTTTTACCAGCGGCATTTATTTTCTCCATTCTTGTTGATGAGAATTTCTGAGCGTTAGCTTTTCCGTCGCGATCAACTAGGTTAGAATTGTACTGCATGCGCACATGTACATGTAACTCACATTTGACTCCGGAAGTTTAACCTAAGTCGTATAAGGTTTGTAAGGCAGAGCTACCAAGTCTCACGCATTCTGCGTGAGACTCAAGCATTTAGGGTCTGTCTCACGATCTCACGCGTGGCACCCATTTTTCTCACGCATCTGGTGAATTCTGCAATTTGGGCCAAAAATAAGGAGCATAGCTCAAAGGATTAAATTGATAGTTGCAATTGAAGATATATTTCCCTTTTGCCTTTCAAAATTAGTAAAAAATAGTCACTTAAGTATGCACCAGATCGCATCATTAAGAGCTAATAATTTAAAAAAGCTCCCTCCCATGGGGGGGGGGGGGGGGTACCCCCTCGTTCGCGTGTGCATGCACGCGAGCGCCGAGACGCTGAGTCATAGAAATCTCACTCATAAAAGTTTTTTGAACTTGGCATCTCTGGTAAGGTCATAGATACTCCGAGGGCTTGTCCGCACAGGTAATTTACTCCGACCGGCTAGTCGTGGTAGCGAGATACTCCTGGAAAAAAAACCAAAAAAAAAAAAAAAAAACTCAGGAGTATCTTAGTCGGAGGAAGAGGTCGTGGTAAGTTCCCCCGACCAGAGGAAGTTACCACGACATTGTTCAGACGGGCACTACTCCGACCTTTCTTCCGATCTTCCTCCAACCTTCCTCCGACCTTTTCTCCAACCAATTAAGCCTCCTCCGACCCTTCCTCCGAAGTTACTCCGACCATAACTGCCACCATCTGAACGCAGCTATTATCTCATATGAGCAATGTAAAAGATTCAAATGCCTTGCAAAAAAAAAAAAAAACATTTCGTGATGTCAGACATTCTGATACATCATTTTCTGATATTATGGATTGTTTTAGTAGGCTGCCATCTTCAAATTCAAAATGACTGCCATAGCAAACTGTATTTCAGCCCATATCATAATGTGAGCATTGTTGAGTGTTCATATATTAGTGCATTTTTTTTTTCTGATATTGTGGATTTTTTTTTTTTGATAGGTAGCTATCTTGAAATGCAAAATGGCCATCATAGCTAAATGTATTTTTACCCATATTCCCAGTTGCATTTTTGTAGAAGCTCACAATTATCAAGAATACATATGCTTGTGGCATCCAACCATTCCAGTTCAACTTTTTTTTTTTTTTCAAATTGTGGTTCAATTGATGGCTAAGGCCACCATCTTGAAATTCAAGATGGCTATCATTGAAAACGTATAATACTGACTTACAGTGTACATATCCATTGATGACCACCTTAGATGAAAGTAACTTGAGAGAATAACCATATTCATAGCTTCAAATATGCCAAACATTTCCTTTTTAAACCTTCATTTCCAGGTCACGCAGAATGACAGCCATCTCACAATTTAAAATGGCCACCATATATTCAATAAGCTTGATATATTTGATCCCAGCCATTAGATATTTGTGCAAAAGCAGGAATTGATATGACTGAAGGTGCTGGTCAAAACTTGATATTGCCTCGAGAGAATGAAGAGAAACAAGCAACTTGCAATATTCCCCGATGTTGCAGAGAAATCTCCATGCACTAATATTCCCCAATTGACATTTAAAAAAAACAGCCTCTTAAAGATCATTCAATACTTACAGAGTAAACCACTGATAGGGAGATTCACCTATATTGTCACTCTGATGGAAACAGTGATACACAACCTGAGAGAAAAAGAGAGCAATCTTTATACGGTCAGTTGTTTTCAGATATCACCAACTTTTCAGCCCTCTAACAGGTCATAAGTCTTGCTAAAGGAATATCAGCCCTTTTGGTTGGTTCTCATCATTAAACAATTACTACCCTTGACCCTGACTTGTAATAGAGAGAGACCAAAGTGCAATCTTACAGGGAACTTGATTCTTCCAATTGGTCAACTCCACATGTGCTCTGCATCAGTGCATGCAATTTTGCAAAGTATCTTGGGAGGGGGTACCGCCCCTCCCACGTGAGGGAGATTTTGCATTTTCAGAAATGGAATCCAACAATCTGATTCACAATATGGGTCATACATTTGGACAGTTTCCTATCAAAAAGCAAGAAAATTTTCCTCATTTTGTAATTATTGGGGGTAGAAAATTGACATGTTTGAAAACATCTCATAAACATTTTTAAAAAGAGGAATTTATGAAATTGTCAATCTCCAAAGTGCACTAAATCTATGGAGGGACGACAAGCGGTGAAAGGGGTAATTGAAGTGAGAGATCTGGTGCACACATTTGATGAAAATAATCTAAAAGTGTACTAAGCCTATAGGAAAAGGACCAAACAGGGGAGGGTATGGGAGGGGGTAATCCCCTCCCACAAGAGGGAGATTTTGCATTTTCAAAATTGAAATTCAGTAATACTGTGAACACTGCATGAAATATTTTCAGTTTTCTGTCAAAAAAGCACGACAAATTTTCCACATCTCAGGAATTATGGGGGGGCCAAATAATATGCTTGCACTGCCAATATTTTCATTGGGGGCAACTGCTGCCCCCTCCCCATCAGGATCACTGCCCTTCATCATCCCTGTGCATGCCAATAGATGTGCTAGTATTTTGACTGAGACATCATTTGCTAAATGATCCAAGAATTGGGGGAGGGGTCAATTCTACCAGTTTTGTCTTGTTTTGATTTGTTTTTCGTACGTAGTTTCTACATGGTCCTGAGTGGCACACGTCATAGCAGGTATTCTAGTATTTTATTTTATGTTTTCAACAACAGAACCATAAAGTCGATACTACTATTTGTGAGCAAGTGAGTGCTTGAGGAAAGTATGTATACAAATCCTAAAAGGCAGAATAATTAGCTCTGTTCAGCTCTCACTAGGTGGGCTTGCAAACCTCATGCAATATGCTGAAATCAGTACTATCATATAAGTTCTCCTTCCATTTTTTTTTTTTTTTTTTAATTTCAGGGGGGATGCTTGTACAGGCCATCCCACATCCCCCTGGGATTTACACCTATATGCCCTGGAGGAACTTGACGGATGTTACATGTAGTGTCATTTGAGTAACAAAGGCCAACGCAGTTTACTCTGATGTATACTTCTCTAGTTATACAACTACATTTATTAGCGCTTCCTATGTTGAATTCTCAGAGGAATATATAAAACATGTAAAATATTTAAAAAAAAGTCTTTCAATGGTAAAAAAGCAGCAGCAATTTTTTTTTTTTTTTTTGGGGGGGGGGAAGGGAATAAATGGGCACAAATTTAATTTCCTGACACCACATAGGATAGCGATATGGTGATATATGAAGAATAAATCAGAATCAGAATCATCCAAAAGAGTTTACAATACATGACTGCCATCATTAACACCTCTACACAGATTTTCTGCACTTCTACACTGGCATAAAATGTTCTCTTGGTAATGATTTATGGACTGAATATCACCCCTCATCAATCAGATGTAATTTGTGAAGTACCGAAGGAAGTGTGGAAACACAAAGGAGTTATATGCATACAAGCAAATTCTTTTTTATATGCTATAACAATTTTCTCACAAACCTACAATTGTAGATAAATTAATTCACACTTGCACACACAAACACGCAAACATTTATGTTCATACAAGAAATTGCTTGATTGTTCTGTAATATCGCATGTATCATCACTCCTTGACAAACAAAAAGGAAACAAAACTTGTTAATTTAAAAAAAAAAAACAAAAAAAAAACAATATGCACATAATATTTCATACATTCTCAGCTTGCTTTCAGTACTTTGCCAGAGATGATGCCTTTGCACACATGTCATCATATACAAAAAGTAATCAGATGAGGCCAGCCCCTTCAATGGATCCAATTACTGGGACTGCATACTTCAATCTTGTCTACACAGTATCTGACAAGATTACTCACCAACGGCAGAGATGAGACCAGACAGCATGTTCTTCAGCTGTGACAGTTCATCTCTCCCGTTTCCTCCAACATAAATGAACTTCTTGTTTCATATTGATTGTTATATTTTATCCCCTCCCTCCCCCCCCCCCCCCCTACCAGTATGGGCAGATGAGCAAAGTAATGCATATTTCCGAAGTTACATCCTCATGAAAAATTGTTCTGGTACAAGTAGACTGCTCTTGCCCTCATCTCACATGGGATATGACAGGCTTTGTGCCTCATCACATTGACATACTATAGACTGTCTGATATTTACAATGATGCCACAACAAAAGGATCCTACAGTCGCTGACAGCGGAGCCGAGAAAACCGAGTTTGAAATTGGTCAAAACAATTAGATTTCTGTTTTTGGTATAATCTTGTATCGTCTATCATCCACCAAAATTTTGAAGCTAAATGATCAAAGGAAAGGCAAGAAATTAGCATTTTTCTGGGCCATGATTTTCCGACTCTCAATGGAACAGAAACGTGTCAAAGATTTGGATTTAGCTGTGCAGATAGACTCTACCCCTAGTAATGAGGAAATGATCTTATTGGTCAGTGCATGGCATCCTGGTTACTGATTGGTCGTGTGTAGAATGCTGGCGCTAAGCTTGAGTGAACATAGCGGAGGTTGCTAGGAGCATACCTTCTATTGTCAAAAGGTGAAAACTGTCTTGCCTCCCCTTGATCATGATGGTGTGGGAAGGAAAACTTTGAAGGCGATTTTCTCGAAACGCTGATTTCCTATTATAAAAACCCCTCGACATGCGCTAATGAAATCATCCATATCTCTGCAACTGGGTACTTCTATGAGTCATGATATGTATGAAATTAAAGTAGAAGAGTATGGGAATAATGTCATGTCATTTTCAGAAAATTATCTTCCCTCGACTTCCGGATCCTTTTGTTGTAACAGGTCACATATTTTATGTTTCTCAGCATGACAGTATTTCTTAATGAACCCAAAGACAGACACAAGCCGATATTATGAATATTATCATGCTACTCACAGGAGAAATGGTAATATAATCTTATGATCTGAACCACCCAGGACACCACCTTTTTAATGCATACACTGTTGTCCAAGACAGGCTTGCCTTATCTATCATCACCTAATGTTTGACTGGTCAAGTATCCATATAGATATGTGGGTTAGGAGGCATACAATGGGTAAAATAAGAAAAAGATGTATACATCCAGAATTATTTCAGCCCAATGTCTCCTATTTAGAAGTCCACAGCATTATCCACTGTAAGACAGTGCTACCAGATGAAGGGAATGCAGCAAATTGCAGTATTATGGCCCTCTTCTATGTGATGGAAAATGCGTATGACAAGCAGTAATCCACTGTGTTAAGCTGAAAATCCAACCATTGTTCTGTATTCTTGAAATGGAACAAGCTACTTTATGTGCTGTATACTTGAGACCTGAGAAACACTGAAAGGTTTTCATACACATATCCTCTGCCTGCTTCAAACAATAAATGAATACAAATAGATAAATCAATAAAGAAAGAAAGAAAGAAAGAAAGAAAGACAGAAAGACAGAAGGAAAAAAAAAACTTGTACTTTGGACTTTTCTCAAACTAGGCTTGTGCATATTAGGTATCAATGGTCTTTTAGGAGGATTTTGCACAAATTGTTTCAGATATATCTACAAAATAATGTGGGCAGAAACACCAGAAAATCTAACTTGAGCTGACTTCATTGTAAGTTCACCAGTTAAATCTGACCCGTCGCATAAAAAGCAGCCACATGTCGGATACTTTAAATTTTCTGTTAACAGGATATTTACTTTCTTTAAGCACTCATTTCATGTATAATCCCTTAAAAGCTGTGCTTTAAATCCAGAGATATTTCAGATAGAATTTGGCGAACATGGGAATTCTGTGACAAGGAAATATGGAGAAAACAGCTATTCAAGTTAACTCTCGGTTTCTTTTTTGCTCCGAGATTGCCCGCTACACAGGATGGAAAATATCACATACATAAACTCCTTAGCAACGATAAGTTTCAACGAACCATAACTTATGAAAATTCACACAATTCATCAAAATATATAAGACTTCATACTCATAAAATTTCAGCAAGATTGAAACAGGATTCTGACTTAATTAGCATAAGAAAAAAGGGGCTTCTCAAGCGGCTTACGGCACTTGTTTGCTGGGAGTACGTATGTGACTTGGTCTCCAGTGCACTGGTACAACCCGGGGTACAATAGAAGCTGCGCTCTTTTGAAAAGCACAAAAGCCATGCCATTCACAACTATTGGCCAAGTAAGGGGGGGGGGGGGTGGCGCACCTGGCAATCAACATTATAAGGGCCACAACAGATTACGTCTGGTCAGCCAACAGGGCTCAGACTGTCTACTGTTTGCTTCAACTATGCTAAAGTCGTCTCTTCAATAGAAACAATAACGCTCTGAATTTCCAATCAATTGTGCTTTGCAACTTGCACTTGGCCAATACACGACCTAAGTAAAATACGTTATCACCAGCCAATCAGCTTTGAGCGGTTGCTAGGGGGCAGAGCTTATGAAATCGCCGAGCAAAGCCCTTGCTCAGGCTGTACAGCAAAAAATTGACAAGCAAAAAAAAAAAAAAAAAAAATGCCTACTAATAATTGAATATTTCACACTTTTCTTGTAAGCATGACACCCTGAAATTTGAGCTAGTGGCAGATAAACCCTATAGCCAAAAATCGAAATTTCAATTTTGTTATTGGTACCTCAACTAATATCTGATTTTTCTTGGTTGACGTGCCAGTGACTTGTGGCTGCTTTTGACATGACGGGTCACAAATACAGTGTAGCCTGACATTTGCAGTACAACAGCATACAGTGAAAGGATTTGACCCTCCTACTGACAGAAAGAAAAGATCTGTTATTAGAGTAGAAAAGGTAACTCAAAAGTGTGAGAAATTTGTATGCATACAGGGAAAGTTCAGTTTTAATGTTATGACAAATAGATCTGCCTGCATTATTCAAAGGAATTCACTTCATAACTATTTTATCCTTCTGACTGTGCCACTGGCCTCACGACCCGACCTTTGAGACAATAATCTCAGAACCCAACTAAAAATATGAAGTATCCTTGCCTGTATCATATGTAGCAGTATGTGACTTTATTCTGGCAAATCTTTATGGGATGACATAACCACAACTTCCAAGGTTGAAATTGAATGTACCATTGACATTTGATCCCTGACTCAAGACACAATGAGTAAAAAAGTAACACTTTCAAACAACTGCCTTTCTCCACCATCTGTTTACTAGGCTGAGTAATCATAACTCATATCTTCGGTTGAGAACCAGGAGGACTTTATCACAATTTGGGGGTATTGAGTTATTGGTATCACAATGTACAGCTTGATCTCTGCTACGCAACGGTGTCAATTTTAAATAATTTTCTTTTTCAGAAAAATGTTTAAAAAGCAATACCACAAAGGCACTATTTTATTTGGAATAATCCATTTAAATCTATCCATTCTTGACTAGATAAACTTATTTCCTGAAAATGGGATTTTTTTTTGTTCTTATCTATGCTCAAATCTTAAGAATGTGATATGTGTAGTGTCCTTCTGGTTCTCAGCTGATGATATGTAAGCTGGGATACCATGACAATGAGACCATCACAAGATCTACAGCCACTGAGGCTATGGCTTAATCATGAAATATGTTGATAATTTCTTCATTTTTTTCTCTCGAATCTGTTTTCAGGTCGAGAGTTAAGTCAGTCCGAAGTCCAAACTCTATGAAATTTTGCAAACCTCTGCACATCTCTGCGACACTTCACAAAAAAAAAAAAAAAAAAAAAAAAAAACATAATTGGTAAATGACGAGGTGCAGGAAAGAAAATGGTATATGTTCACTCAAAACTCACATTTTTCACCAGGCATTCAATTGCCAAACTCTTGGGGGAGTCTGCACCTTTGAATGTTTCTACAACAGATATATGGCGCTAAACAAATGCTGTGGATCAATCAATCAATCAATAAGAGAAAGTGATAGAGCACTCACACTTCAAAAAAAAAATAAATAAAAGGAGAAACGTGCAAACAATCGATAGCAATGATCCACTTGAACAGGAAAAACCTATTTCCCATTTATCAGTTTGTATATGACTGATTCATCCCACAGTAGACTATGTTGAATAATAGCATTCAAACACCCCTATCTGTGGGCCAAATGAGCGATGAATGTAAATTTATATATATTTTCTCCATACCATGACAGCTGTTTGACAATCATTTTTTTTCCCACTCAGTTTTATAATTTGTGTAGCATACAGAGAACCACAAACTGTATAAAGGAACATAAAATTAGAAAATAGAGAAAGAACATTACAACATTTTGATGGATATGAGTAGACACAGTCCTTAAGATATGATTGCAAAGAAATTTCATCCGCTATTGATCTTGAGAGCCAGTGGCAAGCATTTTACATATTGATGTGCAAACCTATACGGCCAGTGATAGATGAGGTCTTGCAAAGGGTATGACATGAAGGGAACGTTAAACTGAGAGGAAGAGAAAGTATGACAGACAGAAAAAAGTGAGAGATACAGTAAGCATCATGGTAACGTAGTTCTATCAAAAACAATATGTTGTGTACAGTCTGAGCCTGCCTCCTCCTCTACCTCGCATGTGAGCTTGAAGTGGAGTCTGAGATGGCCTTTCTGCAAACCGGACAAGTGTTGTGCTGAAAGGAACAGAAAATGTACTAGATGTTATACTGGGGGGGGGGGGGGGGGAGAAAATAATGATTGAGTTCACATGCTCATTCAAAAATTAATATACTTCATATAAGCATTCATACAAATATTCCAACAAACAAATAATGAATACTGAATGAATAGATTAATAAAAACATGAACATGTTGCTATGGCAACTGGCATGCCTTTGCCATATCACATTATTCATGTAACAGGTCTACAGTACATATTGCTAATATGAGACAAGTTCATAGGATGATAGGCAAATAATCATTCTCGTAATTGTACACCAATTTTCATGACAATACCTTGAGCCATTTTCAAAACAATGGAAAAAGGTGAAATTTAGCCTTTTCACTTTTTGACCCAATGGCCCAAAACTTTCCCTTCATACAATGTAATCACTGTGTGGTACCAAATGCATGTACAAAATTGTATTTACCAAGCACAGAGTATAGAAGTGCACACAGTGCGCTGTTATAGAGGGCTCATGCTTTTATTTTGCATAGTACGCTCATAGGTAAGTGCAGGCGCCATTTTAGGAAACAAAGTGATCGATAGAGGGTGTATTTTTCCTGCCCCTATAATGGAGTCACTGTGGTGGTATCTGCGTATCTGCTTCCCTCTCATTTTCTCCTTTCGGGGGGGGGGGGGGGGGGGGCATACAGGGTAAAAGATGTACTTCAGACCTCATTACAACATTTAGAATTACCATTCCTGCCTAATCACGAAATATAAATGAAGAAATGCCCTTTATCATCCAATCTGTAGTCCCTAAAAAAACTGAGCTAACTATTAAATGACCTAATGATAGGGAGTATACCTAAACCATGGTGTTTGATATGCATGGGGTGCTCACAGCTTCAGAGCCCTCTCTCTCTCTCTCTCCCTCTCTCTCAGCCCTTCTCTTGGTTGGTTTTATTCATGATGTAGGCTAATATGATTTTCCCTAGAACAATCAACAGAAATCATTGTAGGCGGCCAAAATATCCTTTCTACACAGACTTTTACAAAAAAGCTACAGAACATTACTTATTTCTTCTTTGGGGTGGGGGATATTTGTATTTCTTTTCTTTTTTTCGGAGGGGGCTGCTGGGGATGGGGTAATGTAGATCTCTGTAAAACATGTGAGCCTTTTCACTGTGCTGTGGTTGCACTTTTGAATTGACATGGACCAAACGGATGAGTGGTATTTTTTTTATTATATATTGTTATGATGCACGGACATAAATAAGAAGAAAAGCCCTTCTGGCTGAATCATGTGCCCGTGCTGAAGTAAATAAATGATATGAAATGAAATGAAAATGTATCGTTATCAACACTTTTCCTCTTGTCAATATTTAGCACTATCGTGATCTTTGTCACTGTTACCTTATATTTTCACATTTCTGATTCCTAAAAACAACATCTCTTGTTAAATATAACAAATGTTGATTATTCTTGCCCTTATAGAAAAAAAAAATATCTGTATAAGTAATAAATATTGTGGAATTTATTACCACAACATATCTGTCAGTCGTCTTCATTGGTCTCATTCAAATCTTCTTTAAAGACTTATTTATTTGTGAATTGATATTTTTTGTATATGTGTGTGTATATTGAAAGTAAATTGTTACTTACAGTATGTTTTGTGATGAGATTGTAAAACGCAAAGGGAACATTCATTTGTTATATGCGCTATAAAAATGTCATTATTATTATTATTATTATGCAAGATAAGTGAAAATATGTTGAATTTTCTTTATACTTTCCTTACATTGTTGTATGCACATGACATCAAGAGCTGTAATAGTCCTCTCATCCAATGATGGCAGCACTGAAACTTCAAAATTTCATAACTTTTTTTACAGATTTTCCTCAAACTTTCCCTGATCTGTTCTACTGACACTGCTGCATTCTCTCAATCCGTATGTATATGAAGGTGGACTTGTCCTTACATTACTCCAAACTGTTTGATGGGTCAACAAATTGCATTACCTGAATTGTACCAGCTGAAGTAGCCTTTGAGATTGTAGGTGAAAGAAAACTACGGTGACAATTTGCAAATGAGGGCTAACTGAGATAAACTTGATGGTACCTACCATTTCTAGCCAAGTGGTTATGCAGTCTGGATGAAAGAAGTGGGTGCAAGGGAGCAGTTTGGCAGACTCTTCATTCTTGAAGTCTTCCTTGCAGACAGGACACTCCTGAGATTGTTCTACACATGCACAATCAGATGTACAGGATTAACTCTTTATGCACCAGTGTAAACCCCTTGTGTGCTACATGATTCTGAAACTGCAATGTAGGCATGCTTTTCATAGATTTCTGTTACACTAGACATGCAATGGGTAAGCTGAAGAGAAAATGTCAAGCTTTCCTATGATTTACATCTTACACCTCCTATTCCTTGACCTTTTACCAGGTCAATTTTGTTATATGTGTAAATCAAGACAAGAAGTTGTATTGAATACAAATTTTTGATGTTTTTTAGTCGAAGACTTTTCAAAAATTGTTCTAGAAAGGCTGCAAAAGTGTGTCAATTTTCCCTCACTCAGGGCCTCGGAATTCATCTAGAATTCAGCCACTCACTTCATGATGTCATTATGTGTATGACGCATTCCACTGGCGTAAATGCGCCGGCTGTCGCATATATGAGTTTGCATACATTTTTAGTCACAGTGAATGAAGTAGTACAAGTAATCTGATGATTTGTTATTAACGCAAAATGGCCTAAGTAAAGACGATCTTGACCAGAGTTTTGAAGTCCATGAGGGCGAAGTCTAAAAGGATCTTGAAAGCAGGAGTGATGACAACAACAGAGATGATGGAGATTTGGGGGTGTTATGGGACGTGGAAGATTGGGTGCAAGAGACAAAAGTACATAATGTAGATGGTGGTGCCACAGCCCGGCCTTATCATCATTGCTCCTTGGCAGGCCGAGGGGTTGAGGCCAACCACTGCGAACGAGATGGGTAAGCTTGAGTGAATGCACTGAACAAACAGGCACTTTTGTATCCATGTAGATATCTCAAATGCGGGAGAACAAAAAATGTTAAACTACTGGCTGTCCAGAGAGTGATACTGAATAGTGTTTACATGGCAGGTCTACCCGCAATGTTGTCGATTAGTATGGTTGAAATAGAAAATTAATTGTCATCTTAGTAAATAGACAGATGGTATCTATCTCTTCTCGTTGGGCTTCTTATGTAACCATGGTTGATCATGTTAACATGGTCAGTCAGGAGTAGAGACAAATCTTCTTGTATCACTTTATTGCTATGCAGAACTAGGTCTACAGATCCGTAAATTTTTCAGCTAAAAACGCCCTAAAAAGGGCAATTCAGCCTCAATGAATCAGCTCTAGTGGAACATCTAGAAGCATTATTCCTAATTGATGTCTGGCTTACTGATTTTGTGAATTATTCTGAAAAATTACTGTTATTTTTTTCTTGCACAGCCACAGGTCTTGCAGCTGTCTTCCAAAACACAGTGCCATTCAAATCAACTGCTGCTGTGCATGGCCGGGTGTGTGTGCACGCTGTTTCGCAGTTCACCGCAAGCACTTGGCCGCTGGTACTTCATACACATAACTACGTCATGCAAAAGGGAGCCAAAATGGTTACAGTCTCATGCTCAGCAAAGCAAGAACAATAAAGCTTTTTAATTGCATCTGATTATGTCATGGATATCCTTTGGGTATCAAAACCGCACCCTGTTTTATCAAAAGATAAAAATCGATTGTAAATTCCTTTACCACACAGGCTGCCATAGACTTATGATAGAAATCAACTATATAATCAATTATAACTCTTCATAAAACAGGGCCCTGATATATCAACATTGTGCATGCTCTTAGCTTTCTATTTTAAATGTATAATTTGCCATACTTAAGATATTTCAACAGGTAGTCGGTTCAAGACAAATGTGTGATAATTTTTCTTTCAAATGACTAGAAACTATTATACTTGTCTACGCATGACTTTTGCGCACAAAGCAGATACGGAAGCTTAGAAGTAAATCGCAAATCCATTTGGGAACACCACTTCATATTTAATCACCACATAATGCATGCTACATGTGACAGGTATGGAATTGGGAGTGACACATTCATTGTATCATCGCATTTGGCAATTTATCAATCGTGTTGAGCAGGTTTGTGCGTTTGAGCAAAATATGCGAAGTCGGGCGTGTGAATGTGGCATATAAGGAGTTAATCATTTCCGTCACACAGAAGTTCAGTGTTGAAACATATTTTTTTTTTCCAGATACTGTCTATACAAGCAATATCCATGACAATCTCACAGCCTGCCTCCAGTTTGCAGGAGTCTTACTACATCTTTTAGCGAGTGAAATAGTTGAAACTAGAAATGTCGCTATGGCGACTGGTATGCCTCCGCCATAATGCATGATTCTCCTAATACATGTAGGTCTATACTGTAGTACATCTTGACAATGTGTAATGACAGTTTAGCATAACTGGCAAAATATCAAACTGGCATGTGTTGAATGTTAGTTCACTTTCCTTGAACTAGGTTTAAATTGGATGAATGGCTATATCTTCTAAGAGAGCATGTACACGTACTTGGGGATTTGAGGATTTTTACTTGACTTTTGACCATCCTTTAAATTAATGCATCAAGTACTTTTTCGAGGTAAGGAGAAAAAGTGTAATTTCAGTATTGAATAATAAATAGTTAGCATTCTAACCTGACCTTTGACCCATGACCTTTGACCCTATGACCCTAAGATTCCCAAGAGAATCACTGTCAGGCAGATCATGCATGGATACGAGTATGAACTAAGTTTCGTGATGATACTTTGAGCCACTTCGGAGATACAAGCATGGAAGAAGAAGTGAAATTTAGCACTTTCACTTGACCTTTTGACCTATTACCTTTTGGCAAAAAACTTGCCATAGAATCTTTATTGGGTAATTCATACATACAAGAAAAATCCTGCAGGCATTGCAAAAATATGAAGTAAAAAGTGAAATTTTGAGGAGTTGACCTTGACCTTTGATACCTTGACCAGTCAGACTGCCAGTCAGAACATGCATATGTACTAAGTTCCATGAAGATACCTTGAACAAATACCGAGATATGGAGAAAAAATTAAATTTTAACATTTTCACATTTTGACCTTTGACCTCATGACCCGAAACTCTCTCTACAGAATCTTTATTGGGTAATACATGTATACATGTATAAATACATACATTGTACATCTTTATTGAGTAATACATGTATACATGTAAGTTTCAACAAAATACCTTCAGGCATTGCATAGATACGGGGAAAATGAGCATTTGACCCTGACCTTTGCCCTTGAGAAGGTGCACCTAAAAGTTGATAGGCTCAAGTTCAACCACTCATGCATATATATACATGCCAAGTTCCATTAGGATACCTCAAACGGTTTTTTAGTTTCACTCTCCACAAAATTGATTACAGACGGACGGAAGGACAAACAACCTGAAAATGTAATAATGTGTAAAAGTTGCACATTTTGTAGACAAGCAAAGTGCCAAAATGTGTCTCACTGTAGAAGAAATTAACGTTTTTCTATCTCCCAGAAGTTCCATTTACCCACCTATGACCTTTGACCTTGTGGTGACTTTCAACTCCCCAAGGGACATTTACCAGCCAAGTTGGGTCACAAACAGACATAGGGATCAAAAGTTATAATCGAAATGCGCCATAAAAACTTGGGCCCTAATAGCTTGTTGACCCCTGTCTGAGACCTTTGACCTTGTAATGAACTTCAACTAACCAAGGGACATCTACCATCCAAGCTTGGTAACAACGCACATAGGGATCAAAACTTATGAGCCATAATCGAAACACGCCGTAAAAACTTTACATTGGGCCCTAAAAGTTCATTGACCCCTGTCAGTGACCTTTGACCTTGTGGTGACCTTCAACTCCCCAAGGGACATCTACCACCCAAGTTTGATTACAAACTGACATATACATCAAAAGTTATGAGCCATAATAAAAATGCGCCGTAAAAACTTAAAGTTTGCCGTAAAAACCTAAAGTTCGTTGACCCCTGCCTGTGACCTTTGAACTTGAGGTGATCTTCATGTTTGTTGTTGTTGTTCTTTTAGATTTGTGGAGCTCTCTGCCGGGTGGGCAATTTGCTCCAAAAAATATATTTATTCAAATATACCCTTAAATTAAATTATAAAAACCTACACTACTTCTAATTATTTACAAAAAACTAATCACACTTATTTTTCATACAGTCAACTTCGGATACCTCGACGTCGGATAAGCCGAATATCACTTACCTCGGGGGCAAAATGAAAGTCCCGATTGTTCCTATGGAGTTTCCGTGTATTAAAATTCGCGTAGCTCGAAGAAAATAACTCGAAGTTCGGTTACCTCGAAGTGAAATCTACTGTCCCGATCTTAATTAACTTATTGTTTTTCCCAGCACATAGCTCGAATCGAAATTGTAAACATCACTCAGCATCTCCGATTAAGCGCGCGTGGACAGCGAAGAAGACATGTCAAAAATCTTTTTACACTCGACTGTAAATATTCCCGACCAGATAGAACAATCGCACGCCCAAAGAAATACCCGGTACACAGCTGACAAGAAAAATCCCCAACACCTATACTCACATCGTACACGGTATGCACATAGCACCCTTGCCAGTGGAGTGCTTACGATAGCACTACGCTCTACCCCATCATCTTCTTTTCTTTAACCACTGCGTTTTAATTCTTGATCATGATAGTCATACCGTGCACGTAGATTTTTTAACAATTGTGGCGCACCTGCGTAGGTGTTGATAGTATATCTTTGGCATTAATCACGGTCCACTGTCCAAACATCAATCTCCTGCGTAGTGCCTTTTTTTAACTTTTTTTTTTTTGCCTTTCACGAAGTATGTTTCATTTATTCTTCCTCGAGAACGCAAGCACTGATTTTTTTTTTTCAGCAATGCGATTACGAAAATATTGTTAGCATCCGACATTTGTTTTAGCATTGTAAAGAGCCGAAAGTTACCGTTATTAATTTCTTATTGTAAAAGCAATCATCCAACATTTATTAGTCTGTTAGCACCTTACGGAGCCGAATATTACCGTTAATCATTTTTAAATGTAAAAGCAAACAACCGACATTCATTTTAGCATCTTACGGAGCTGAATGCTATCCTTATCCATTTCCAAACGTGAAAGCAAACATCTGCTATTTGTTTCAGCATCTAACCGAGGGGATTAATACCGTTAATCATTTCCAAATGTAAAAGCAACAATCTGTTATTTATTTATCGTACGAAGCAGAATATTACCGTTATTCATTTCAAACATAAATTTATTTCATCATCATACGGAGCCGAATGTTACTGCTGTCCACTTCCGAAAGTGCAATGAATCATCTTACAATTATTTTATCATTGTACGGAGCCGAATGTTGCTGTTTTTCATTTTTTAACGTCGAAGCTGACATCAGACGTTTATTTTACCATCAAACGTAGCTGAATGTTATTGTTATTCATTTCGAAATGTAATAGCAAATATCCAATCTTTTTTTTAGCATCATATGGGGCAGAATGTTACTGCTATTTGCTTCCAAACATGCCAAACGTAAAAGCAATCATTCGAGATGTATTTTAGCATCTTCCAGAGGTGAATGTTATTGCTATTTACTTTCGAACGTAAAAGCAAACATCAAGCACTTATTTTATCATCGTAAGGAGTTGAATGCTATTGTTATTCATTTCGAAATTTAAAAGCAAACATCAGACAGTTATTTTAGCATCGTATGGAGCAGAATATTACTGCAACTTCCGAACATAAAAGCGATCATCTGACATTTATTTTAGCATCTTCCGGAGCTGAATGTTATTGCTATTTCCTTTCGAAAGTATAAGGAAACATCCGACACTTAGTTGGACACGGAGTTGAATATTGTTTTTCATTTCCGAACGTCAAAGCAAATATTCGATATTTATTTCAGCGTCTTCCGTAGCCGAATGTTATCCTTATTCGTTTCCGAACGCAAAATCAAATATCTGACATTAGTTTTAGCACCTTACGGAGCTGAGTCTTATCGTTTTTCATTTCCAAAAGTATAGGCAAACATCCGACATTTATTTTAGTATCTTATGGAGCCGACTGTTACCACTCTTCATTTTCAAAAGTAAAGGCAAACATTCGACTTTTTTTTGGTGGCGCGATAGGGCCACCAAAATCTTCATTTCTGAAATTTTGATTTCAATTCTGATTTTTCGTTCAATTCATTCATACAAAAGTCGATTCAATTCCAATTGACAGGCATGCAAACAATCGGTAGGCACTATAACAGATACCATGTTGAACATAGATAAACGTCGGATAAGTCGAAGAAAATTCGACGTACGTACGCGTACCTCGAACCATTTTCTTCAGTCCCGACGAATTCGAAGTATCCGAAGTTGACTGTATTTACAAGTGATATATTTACATAGGAAGGAAAGGGGACAGGATTTCGGAAAAGATGTCACCTGCCTGATCCTGCACCTAAATGCAGGAATACGCCGTTCCCGTCGGCAAAGCAGGTAGAGGACCCGCCCGCAGACGCCGGTGACGTTTTGGCCTTTCCCGGGGGCAGGCGCCTCTAGTTGTCTTATCGGCCTAAGTGTTATATTATTATTAGCCTAGTAGGCAGAGACATCGTGGAAGAGAAGGGATGATAGAAGAATAGCGGAAAGGGTGAGGACAGAACAGAGAAAACATACAGCTAGGGGGGTGGAGGGTGCTGAGCTCCTCTCTCTGACACAGGGTCAGCCCGTTACCAAGGTTACAAGCATGGGATGTGAAAATGAATCACACATAAGAAGCGTTGCCATCGGTCACGAGCCATTGATGATCCTGACCTGAGAGAAAAGTGCAGATATAGAACTAAGGACGGCGTTGAGTATGACGATGGTACTGGTATAGAACAGAGACGACGTTGAGTATATCGATGGTACATGTGTGTGGAGTTCTCCCAGTGAGTGGGAATTTAATAGTGAATTCACTCGATGAGAAACCTCTGCGAACATCAGGCCAAGGTATAATGTAGGTAGCGGAATAGAGAAAGAAGGAAAGAAACATCAAATATTAAAATACTGGTTTGTGTCCTTTACATACTGAAGCAGGTAGTCCATGGACTGCTGGTTCGAGAAAAGATCAGACAGCTGCAGGGTGGATTTATGTAATCTTTGTGCTAATGCTGTACGTTGTTTTAGGAATCGTATGCAGTATAACAGGTAGTGCCCTACAGTTTCTGGAGAGTTGCAGGTATAACAAAGGCCAATGGGGTGTTTGTGAATTAAATGTAGGAAAGCAGGGAGTCGAGCACGACCGATTCTGAGTCGGTGAATGATAATTTCGTCTCGACGGCAAGTGCAATCGATGGAGAAAAGCTGTTTGACATTACTATGAATAAAGTATAGATGACGACCATGGGTGGATGTGCGCCAGGCCTCGTTCCAGGCGTCCAAGCATTTTGTCGAGATTAATTGTCTAATTTCAGAAACAGTAGGAGGAATCTTTTTTTAGACTTTGCTTCGCAAGAAAGTCTGCACAGTCATTACCTTTTAGACCACAAAGTGAGGGGATCCAGACTAGGGAAAGAGAAAATCCATTTGATAATAAATTTGAACATTTCAATAAAATATCGCAAGTTACATCGTGTTTATTTGAAGAGTAATTTTCTAATAAAGACAGAGCGCCGAGGGAATCTGAAAATATCGCAACTTTCTGCGGAAAAGAAGTTTCTAGCCAGGTAAGAGCTTCTAAAATTGCAGTGAGTTCAGCATGGCATATGGATATCCGGGAGATTCTTTCATGAATTCTGATTTCATGGCGGGGGATATAAATCCCAATACCAACCCTGTTGTTGGTAGGGTCGTGAGAGCTGTCTGTGTAGAGATGAAGATGATTAGCATAAGTGGTGTTGATTATCTGGAGAGCAGTTTGTTTTTTATTTCAAGGTGGGAAGTCTTTGTGCAGTGGTCATGAATAGACAGATCAATTGTTGGATATATTGACCATGGCGGACACGGGCAGTCAGAGAGCGGGATGAGTTTGCTGAAAGTGGGAAATAAATATGAGGTACGGAGGGCAAACGGTACTTTGTGTTCAGGCCATTTGACTGTAGCAAACTGCCAGCAGTCCGAGATGGCAGCCCGGGCTTGGTGAGTGGTGGAGAGAGTAAACAAATATGCACAGTAGTTGAAAGGGCCCTCTCACGGCGTATGTCTAATACCCCTTTCCCGCTGAAGGAATTCTTCCCTGGGTGCACCCGGGGGCACCCGGGTAACCCCGCAGTGTGAAAGAAACTCGGTTGAAACCTAGGTGAGGCCTAGGTGAAACACTGATTAAATTTTGGACAATATTTACCCTAGAAGCGTCCTGGGTAAACACAGATAGTTCAACGGGACACCACCGGTGGTTCACCGAGGAACGCCCAGCATGAAAGGTCGTCTCAGTGAAACACCGGGGAAAATATGCAGATAATGTCAAAGGTCATGTTTTGTTTCTGGTCATGCACACGTTTTTGGCTAGCTAGCGCGCGCTCCCAAATTAATCCACACGTAATTCGTGTATACCCATGTAAACATACATACGACTACAGTAGTATGTCATTCGTGCGTGTGACGTTCACAGCCGCGACGGCACGTTGTAATGTTTAATTGTACGCATGCCGTATACAAATAAACTGAGCTGATTAGTTCGAGTGTACTCGAGTTGCCGTGTCTTCTTCTTCTTCCTCTTCCAGTCTGGTACAGTCTCATCCGTCTTTGTACTCGACTACTAGTATACTGCTGTGATTGCAACATCACTCGGTTTCTGAACAGTCCGAGTTGATTCAGAAGCATCAGTGACACAATGATAGCAAATTTCATTCTATTTTTTTGTACACAATAATGAGCTGCAAATATCGCGAATTTCAACACTGTGAGCAATAAAATGAAGGCCCTCCGAAAATGTGAATTACGATCGATAGAGGTAGAGAAGTTACGAGTACGAACCACTATGCACTGTAGTACAGTATATACCAGACCACATTCAAATTAGCGCGCAAAATATTGCACCATTATTACACACTTCCGCTGGGATCGGCCGCGGTGCGAGCAGAAAACACATCTAGGGGAAAGTTGCAAACAAAATTCACCGAGAGCATTGGTCGTACCTGTAGGTGTGAAACGACGGCACTGAAAATTTCACCGGGAGGTTCCCCAGTGAATTCATTGGGGAATCCAACGGTGGTTCACCGAGAGGGGCAGTGGGAAAGGGGTATAAAGGAGCTTCATGGCATTCTACTTGGAGAGAGTGTAGTGGGGTGGAGGGAAGAGCACCAGTGGCAATACGTAGGGCGTGGCCTTGAACTGAGTCCAGCTTCTTGGCGAGCGTTGGGGAAATGGAATTGTAGATTTCACATGAGTAATCAAGGTGGGGGCGAATTAATGAATGATATGACAATAGCAAAGTTTTAGTATCAGCACCCCAGGACGTGCCGGATATAGACCGAAGAAGGTTAAGACGTCTATTACATTTATTCAGTATATAATTTACATGAGATGACCACGTTAACGAGGAGTCAAAACTGACATCGAGGTATTTGTAATTTTGCACAATTTCTAAAGGAGTATCAGATACATGTATATTGAAATTACTGGCGGCAACTGATCGTGGATAAAAAATCATTATTTGGATTTATTGCCTGATAAAGTGAGGCCCCATTGTTTCAGCCAAGAGGCGATGTTGTCGATGTCCACCTGTAATTTGAAATTGATGTATCGTAGGTTGGTGGAAGTGCGCCAAATCGCTATATCATCTGCGTACAGAGATATATTGGATCTGCTGCAGTAAGAGATGTCGTTGATGAAAAGAGTAAAGAGAATTGGACTAATAACGCTTCCTTGAGGAAGACTGATATTTTGGTGATAAGTGTCTGACAGAGTAGAATCAGCGCGTACTTGTAAAGTCCGCGAGTCTAAAAAGTTGCGAATCCAGACAAGGAATCTACCTTGTAGTCTGATGGATTTAAGTTTGGCAATGAAGGCATTGTGGTCGACAGTGTCGAATGCTTGGCTGAGATCTAGAAAAATAGCTGCTGTGTAATGTTTAGTGATTAGGGATTTATGGACATCTGATTCAAGAAGAAGAAGGTTGTTGGTTATTCTGCGATGAGGTAAAAAAAGCGGATTGAGTGTGAGACACCAGGTGGTGTTTGTTAAAATTAAACCCAAATTAGTCTTGGGTCAAGCCACCATGGTGCCCTAATAGTAGAAGAAGAAACTCTCCCTCTCCAAGTACTTTCGCTTCACAAATCCACCTAAATCTATTATTGGCAGTGTATCAGCCACATGTGTGACTTTCTTGGACTGTGAATAGTTTTACGGGTATTTATATTGAATAAGTACAAGGTACATGCTGTATTTTTTGCTAGCAATGACTTGTAAGGCACTGTACATTTAGTATCCTGAACCTCCTTGCTTGTGTGTACATGTGCGGTGCACATCACAGCTAGGATACAGCTGATTTTCAGCTCCTGCGGTAGTCCTCTTTCACATACATTGTAATATTAGACGGCTAACTTCAGTTTTAGATTGCGCAGGCAGCGTACTTTTCATCTACTTTACATCTACTTTTGCCGCTTACACGCCGTCTTCCACGTCCCCTCACTCCCCCGCCGCTTGCACGCCGTCTTCCACGTCCCCTCACTCCCCCGAATCTCCATCATCTTTTTCGCTATCATCACTCCTGCTTTCAAGATCTCTCTACTCAGGTCGAGATTGTCTTTTGATACTTAGGCCTCTATAACAAAGTATTAGATTGCTTGTATTCTACAACTTCTTTCTTCGCTACTGAAAATGCACGCAAACTCATCAATGTAACGGTCGGCGTCGTAATGCATTGTACACATAATGATGTCATCAAGTGAGTGGCTGAATTCTAGACAAATTCCGAGACCATGAGTAAGGGAAAATTGACATATTTTGCAGCCTTTCCAGAATAATATCTTTAAAATCTTAGACTAAGAAACATTATAATTTGGATTCAGTACAACTTCTTGTCTTGATTTACAACAAAATTGGTCTGGTAAAAAGTCAATGAATAGGAGGTTTAAATGGTTACAACCCGCAAAGCAGTGCTAACTTCTGCAATAAGACATATACAACAAACAAGAGACCTGCTGTTAAATATTGAATCAAAGGAAAGAGAAAACGAAGTAAAGAAAAACACATCAGACTCATCAGACACCACGAGTATGCAGCCATTGTCAAAAATCATATAGACTTAATATTCTTCTCCCCCCCCAAAAAAAAAAAACAAACAAACAAACAACAACAAACAAACAAACAAGAGACCAGGGGGTCTTGCACTCACCTGAGTATCACAAGTTCACACCATTCCATGATTTTTGCAGACTCTTACCTAAGAACATTGGAGCAGGGGGCAACTTTGAAAGGTGGGGGCATGGCATCCATTTGCATATATTCCATCACACTCGTACGAATACCTGCCATGCAGTGCCAAGTACATTGTACCAGAAAAGTTGGGCTATGGAGTTTGGGAGAAAACTTCTAAAGAAGAATATCACCGAATATTCCTTTTGGAGGTTTGGGCCCCCTGGGACCCCCAAGGGGAGCATGGTGCCCATTCAAACACAGTGAGATCCTATCCCCCTGGGAATGCTATTTGCCAAGTTTGGTGAAAATAGATTGTTGTTTTCAAGAAGAAGATGAAAATGTACAATTTAGGCATGCATTTGGATCCCTACCCCCCCCCCCCCCTTCTGATTCTGATTCTGGAGAACAAATTCAAAGATTCATTAAT
The DNA here is from genome assembly GCA_033980235.1 of Diadema setosum. Lineage (NCBI taxonomy): Eukaryota > Metazoa > Echinodermata > Echinoidea > Diadematoida > Diadematidae > Diadema > Diadema setosum. The sequence continues at coordinate 16,308,278 of CM067063.1, forward strand.
TGTGTGAGGTTTGGGTCCCCTGAGGCCCTCCAGGTGGGACATGGTGCCCATTTGAACAGATTGAGATCCTACACCCCTAGAGATGCTACCTGCCAAGTTTGGTGAAAATGGGTCATGGGGTTCTCACGAAGAAGATGAAAATGTACAATTTAGGCCCCATAAGGACCCCTCCCCAGGGTCCCAAGGGGGCACCCCTGATCAAAACCCCCTAGGGATGCTACCTGCCAAGTTTGGTGAACATCCATCATGAGGTTTTCAAGAAGAAGATGAAAATGTACAATTTAGGCCCCAATTTGGACCTCCCCACTCCTCTCCCCTGCCCGCAAGGAAGGCACCCCTGGATCTGCTATCAAACATACTTGAAACTACAGTCATCAATGTACTAACTCATACATGCAGTATTGACTTAGCTGTATCACTTCTGGTTCTAGAGAAGAAGATTTTTAAAGATACCTTAATTTTGGGGTGTTTGGGCCCCCTGGGGGCCCCAGGGTGGGGTATGGTGCCCATTTTAAAAAAATTGAGATTCTAACCCCCTAGGGATGCTACCTGCCAAGTTTGGTGAAAATCCATCATGGGGTTTTCAAAAAGAAGATGAAAATGTACAAGTTAGGCCTAATTTGGACCTCCCCCCACCCCCACCCCCCGCGCCAAGGGGGGCACCCCTGGATCTGCCATGAACAAACTTGGCACTACAGTCATTAATGTACTAACTCATAGTATTAACTTAGCTCTATCATTTCTGGTTCTGGAGAAGAAGATTTTTAAAGATTCCTTAATTTTGGGGGGTTTGGCCCTACCCCCCCCCCCCCCCCCCCCCCCCCCCGGGTGGGGCATGGTGCCCATTTTAATAAATTGAGATCCTAACTCCCTAGGGATGCTACCTGCCAAGTTTGGTGAAAATCGGTCATGGGGTTTTCAAGAAGAAGATGAAAATGTAAAAAGTTTACGCACGAAGGATGACGCACGACGCACAACGGACGCCGGACGAAGAGCGATCGCAATAGCTCACTTGAGCCTTCGGTTCAGGTGAGCTATAAATTGAAACGACAGTCATCAATACAATAACTCATTGTGTTAATGTGGCTCTATCACTTCTGGTTCTAGCGAAGATCTTTAAACATTCCTTAATTGGAGGTGGATGGGCCCCCCTGGCCCCACCCCCTCCTCCACAGTGGGGCATGGTGCCCATTTGAAGGAATTGAAAGCCTATCCCCCATATGAGATGCCACATGCCTAGTTTGGTGAAAATTCATCATGGGGTTTTCAAGAAGATGAATATGTATAATTTAGGCCCTCATTAGGACCCCTCCTGCCCCTCTCCTTGGTCCCAAGGGGGCGCCCCTGATTCCACTATGAACTAACTTGAAACTACAGTCATCAATGTACTAACTCATAGTATTAAGTTAGGTCTATCACTTCTGGTTGTAGAGAAGAAGATTTTATTTGAAGATTACTTAATTTTGGTTTTTTCTTTTGGGGGGGGGGGTGGGCTCCCTGGGGCCTCCCCAGGTGAGGTATGGTGCCCATTTGAACACTTAAGATCCTATTTCCCTAGGGATGCTACCTACCAAGTTTGGTGAAAATCGGTCATGGGGTTTTCAAGGAGAAGATGAAAATGTAAATAGTTTATGGACAATGAACGATGGATGCCAAATGAACAGCAATCGCACTAGCTCACTTGAGCCTTCAGCTCAGGTGAGCTAAAAAACAAAAAACAAAACAAAACAAAACAAAAAAACAAATCTTTTGGTTTCTATGCCAGCCTATGGTCAGGAAAAATAATCAAATACAATGTACACTGCCCAGTATTCAAAAATTCCCGATGGCTACTTACCAATGTGGATGTTGGATATTCTTATTGTCTCCAGACGAGAAATGGCTGCCTGTGGAGCTGGGGGAGGCCCATGACCACCCTCTGCATTATTCAGCAGCTACAATAGAAAAGGGCAAACACAAAATTTCAGGTTGGAATCCAAACAGTCTCTGTAAAAGTCTATATCACAATAAAGAAATTGCTCTTCCTTCAGTAGGGTTAGAGTATGGTGTATCATTCTTGCCTCATGCCTGATAAGGAAATTACCCCTATGAGAGCTATACCACAATTTAGCACCTATGTTCCATCTCTCTTTGTCTAACTCCAAAAATCTTCCACATTTAGACAAAACTGTAGAAGTTGCCTTTATCTTTACCTACACAAGAAGAGGTGAAATACATTGTAGATTGACATGTAGGTGATCATTAGCTATTGTAATATCAATGGTCTAAAATTTTAGATTTCTGCTAAAGATGCTATTATCAACCCATACTGCAGTTGGTATGGCTCCCACTGAGAGAAAACTGAAGGGGATGTGGTGCACCCTGTCACTATAATCATAAAAATGTAACCAGCGACAACGGTTTCATGCTAAAGTCTGGAATTGTGAAAATTCATTTTTTCATTGAATCACATTGCCCATTTTCTAAGCTTTGCATTCATATAAAAACACTTGTATTTGCCGGCACTGTACATGGGTATATAAAGTGAAATACAATTGTATAATGCACTTTTTAATTTGTTAGCCTGACAAAAATTTCAAGAAAACAGGCTTTGAAGATTCGCCTCTTGCTAAAAGACAATGTCCAAGCAGCAATGTGAGGTGAGTATCACCCAATCGTAAAATAGTGCCAATCAAGATTAAGCTCCGCCTCTAGCAACCGATCTGCTAGCTGACTGAGAGAGTCAAAATTCCTGGGCACCTTCCTTGGAACTCAGCGTATCGAGCTGAAACACAATTGATAAGTTTCACTTGGGTTTGTTAACCAGCAGTACATCTTTCAAGATGGCGCATCAATAATTGCAAGCTTGCTGGTGTATACATGCATATGGTGTATGCGTTATCCAATGGCATCCACATACCATGCCTGTGTGTGCACATAACAAGAACATATGGCACAATCGTACAAATCTTTCTTCTCTTTTGTATACAACTTGTGTTTTCATTGTGGTTGAATTTTTTTTTCCATCATTGGGGACTCTCCAGAAGGCAGAAATATTGCTTGAGCTGGAAGGGTCATGCTTGCTCTTATTTTTTCTGTTTTGTTTTTCAAGCTGTGCATGTGCTGCATTGTGCGATTGTGTTCACTATTTTATATGGGTCAGAATTTTGAATGATGTACAACTGAGACAAAACAGCACCAAATTTTAAAAATTAGAAATTACTCAAATTTTTTTTTTTTTACCTGAAAGAGTATAATTCAAGCTGTAATATGAATCCAATTATACCAGGATCTTTCCAGATGCATAGATGACAGGTTCAAGTATCATGGTTCCTTGTTAAATTACCAATCAGCAGTTGTGATCTTACAAATTTCGTTTGTTAGAGAGGGAGACAAATTGCAGAAAATTAAAAAAACCTCAAGAATTTCATTTTAACTATTGTTCACATTTTGTATATGTAACAATATCTAGCACTGATTATAATGCTTATATATATATATATATTTTTTTTTTTTTACGCTGGTTATTTCTATCCCTAACTCACATTTCAGAACTATTTTGAAGCACTAAAGTTGGGTTTTTGTTTCATCTGCAAATGGAATACAATGCCCTTAATGTGCAAGACTTGAAAGTGGGAGCAAGTAATTTCCTAATTAATATATTTCTTTCCTATTTTTTTAATGTGAGCACAATATTACATGAAAGTGTCATAAAAATAAAAAAATTAAGCGTCTTTTCGTCGCTCAACCCACGGCTTAATAGCTGGTATTACTGTCTAACCCCCTTGGGGTCTCGAGCTGTTTCTTGGCCCCAGGAGGTGGCAGCTGCTGCCATGATCATACGAGACTCCAATTGGCGGGAAAATTGAAACCTAAATGCTGGGTCTATATGGTGTGCAAGTGCATTATTCTGGATGTTTGCTTACCTTGATACTTATACAGTGGAGTACTTCTAGAAAGATGTTAATTCCATATGCTAGGGCTGCACACTTACCACATTTTCCATTAGTCCGACAAGTCCCTGTAGGACCAATAGGTACTCAGTTTTTTCCATTTTGAAGGAATGCACGTAAAAATCTACTATGCTTTCACAGAAATTTCCACAAGCCTGGCCTGGGTGGCATGGCATGGGCGCAAAGTTTCCTTCTCACCCAGCATGACATTATTGCACAAAATGTGGGATTTAGACGCTGACTGGTCATATATGATCGCTACTGTATTCCAGACAAAACCTGATGTGATCACTTGTGTAAAACTTTAAAAGAGGTGCAAGTGTCTTCAATTTGTCTCCCTCTACAAATAAAATTTGTTAGGACTGCAACTGCTGATCTGTAAATTAGCAAACATGTCAGAAAAAAGGAACCAGTAGGACTCGAACCTGTCATCTACTGCTTTCTGGGCTGCTAGGATAGGATGCTAGGCACAGCTTTCTTTGATGGAAATAAAAAATGAAAGGACAGATTGTGATGTAAATTTTCACCATAACTAGAAATGTCCACTGCCGCGCAATGCAATTGTATCCCCTGGCACTAGAGAGAGCACACAAACCATCAACAAACAATATGACCTTTGACCCTATAAAAGATGGAACACTGGGGGCAGCACTTCAAAAATCAACAGGCTTGTAGTTTACATCATGGTATAGCTTCCTACCAAATTTGAAAAAAAAAAAATCTGTCAAGAAATATAGCCTATAGAGCACACACAAACCATCCATCAACAATATGACCTTTGACCCTATAAAAGATGGAACACTGGGGGCAGCAGATCCAATATCCATAGGCTTGTAGATTATATCAGGGTAGACCTTCATATTAAATTTGAACAAAATCTGTTCAGAAATGTAGCCTATAGAGCACACACAAACCATCCACCAACAATATGACCTTTGACCCTATGAAAGACGGAACATTGGGGGCAGCAGATCCAAAATCTATAGGCATGTAGATTATATCAGGGCAGACCTTCATCCTACCAAATTTGAACAAAATCTGTTAAGAAATGTAGCCTATAGAGCACACACAAACCATCCTCCAATATGACTTTTGATCCTATAAAAGACAGAACACTGGGGACAACGCATCCAAAATCTACAGACTTGTAGATAAAATCATGATAAACCTCCATATTTCCTCAATTTGAACAAAATCCGTTTACAAATGTGACCACTAGAGCACACACAAACTATGCACAAAAATATGGCATTTTACCCTTATAAAAGCGGAACACAGGGGGCAGCATCACCCAAAGTCATAGGTGTGGAGATATTACCAATATGAACCTCCATACAAAATTTCAAAGAAATCCTTCAAAGTTTGTGGCCATTAGAGTGCACACAAGAACATGACGCAGCAATGGCAGCAGCGGCATAATGCTGCTGAATCCAATGTATCCTCCGGCATACATGCCGGAGATAAAGATACAGGCACTAGTGTTAAATGCTATTACTGAACATAGACATGTGTTACCTGTGTTATTACAGCATCAAGACCGCCCTCACCCCATGCATAGTCCCTTGGACTGCCATGGATGTTTAACATCTGACTGCAAAGATGATTGCAAAAAAAGAAACGACAAAGAAAAGAAAATGAAAAAGTGTTACATTTCAATATCAAGCTGAACTGCACAAAGAAAAACACATCAGTTGAATTTTCAAAGGTGAAATGTAATTTGGATCATTCATCATTTTTTAGTTATACCAAATTTGACACCATACTCACTTGTTACTTTTGGCACAACTCTCTGCCTGCCAGTTATACAACTACGTATGGGCACAAGCGCAAGTATAAAATATCTTGTTTGCTTTCTCCAAATGCCCAGTACACACACTCTAAAGTACCTGTAGACACGATATCAGCTTCATGGTCTTTCATTGATAGTGAAAGATGTTATAATGACAGTTGTGCGCCTCCTAGAGTCTGATTACCTTAATGTATTCCATTTGTGATAAACCGAATCACCGAATTCTGTATTTTCAACTGCACTATTATGAGTTATCATGCAGCACCATGCCGATATACATCTAGTACCTTATCATCTATTAAAACTAGTAATCAATTACGGAGGACAAATGCCTTTATTAACTTACATTTGATTGTTTATTATGTTATGTATGCAGGCATGTGTGCATTAAGTAATCCAGAAGCACCTGCTGTTGTTTTATCATGAAGAATTACAGACAAGGAATGTGTATTTTGAATGTGTTCTATCACTTTTGGTTCTAGAGAAGAAGATTTTTCAAAATTCCTTAATTTTAGGGGGTTGGGGCCCCCTGGGGGCCCCCAGGTGGGGCATGGTGCCCATTTCAACAAACTGAAATCCTATCCCCCTAGGTATGCTACCTGCCAAGTTTGGTGAAAATCAGTCAAGGGGTTTTCAAGAAGATGAAAATGTTAAAAGTTTACGCACTAAGCTGCTAAGCACAACGGGTGCCGGATGAAGAGCGATTGCAAGAGCTCACTTGAGTCTTCGGGTCAGGTGAGCTAAAAAGGAGATATCATGAGTTATTAATCCAAATATGCAGTTTATGCATTCTCATTTTGATATTTTTTCAAGTTCTCCTCTTATTCATCCATTTTGGGCAGGGCACAGAGGAGTTTGACCAGTTCCTACAAATGTTTCTTAGTCAGACATTATATATTTAAAGGACAAGTTCACCTTAACCTGTTGAGGAGGGTTTGATATTGCTACAACACACATTTTCCATACACGCTTGCAAGAGTATACTCGGGACTTGTCCTCAATGGGTTAATAGTGTGGGTTGAATGAGTGCAGCAATATATAAAAGAAACATAGAGAGAATTCCACAAAATTTATTATTTCTTTTTTCGAAGTACACATTGCCTTGATTTCTTAACAGCATATGTTAAGGGCATTATTCCCCCTTCCTTCTGAAAGAGGGAAGTCAAATGTTCTTTTATTATGTAAGAAAAGTGAAAATACAGTGTACGTTGAATTTTCTCTATATTTTCTTCATATCGTTTTACACATGTGACATTACAAACTGTAATAGTTTTCCCATCCAGCGATGGCAGCACTGAAACTTAAAAAGTTCTTATAAACTTTTAAACCAATTTTCCTTTAAACTTTCACTAATGTGTTCTACTAATATTGCTGCATTCTCTCAATCCACACATACATGTGCAATTGTATATTAAGGTGAACTTGTCCTTTAACCCGTTGAAGACGAATCCCGAGCATACTCGGGCAAGTGTCTATGGGAAATGCGTGTCGTAGCAAAATCAGTCCATCCTCAATGACTTAAAAGAACTCATTTGGGCCATTGTTATGTAATTTGTATACTTTTGGTACTTACACTGGGAAATAAACCCCTCCTGGGCCGGGAGGAGGATTGGCCATGCCTAGAATTTGTTGTATAAGACTGCAAAGACAAAAGACATTGAGAAAAAAAATGAAGAGCTTTTGAAACTAATAAAAGAAAAAAAAATATTGACAGAGCAATTATATGGTATTTCACATTAATATAAAAAAAGAAGGAACCATTAAAACTAGAAATGGGACTGATATACCTTCACCATGATGCATGGTTCTCCCAATAAGTCTATAGTACGTCTTGACAATGTGTGATGGCAGTTTCACATAACTGGCAAAAAATTAAAATGACATATTCGTCACAAATGTGGTGATTGTTCACTTTCCTTGAAGTAGGTTTAATTGGATCAATGGTTGTATTGTTTAAGAGAGCAGGTATTAGAGGATTTGATGATTGTTACTTGAGCTTTAACCCTTTTATATGCATTGACTAATTTCCAAAGTATGGAGAAAAAGTGTAATCTCAGCATTAAATAGTAAAATTTTAGCATTGTAACCTGGCCTTTGACCTTGAACTGTGACCCCATGACCCTAAAATTATCCAGGGAATTACAGACAGGCAGTACATGCATAGATATGAACAAAGTTTCATGATGATATCTTGAGCCACTTCGAGATATGGAGGAAGAACTTGACCTTCAACCTTTTGACCTTTGACCTTTTAGCCTAAAACTTTCTCAGAGAATTTCTATTTGGTATATGTATACACCGACTGTCAAGAAAAATCCTCCAGGCATTGCATAGAGGTGAGGGAAAGAGTGAATCTTAAGGAGTTCACCTTGACCTTTTGATCCTTGACCCCGTAACCCCATAATTCCAAAGAGAAACATTGTCAGGCAGTACATTCACATGTTCTAAGTTCCATGAGGATACCTTGAACCATTTCCAAGATATGGAAAAAAAAAGTGAAATTTTAGCACTTTCACATGACCTTTGATCTCACATTCCAAAACTTTCTCTGAAGAATGTTTCTTGGGTAATACATGTACAGCTGTAGGTTCATAAACTAATTTTAAAATACCTTCAGGCATAGCATAGATATGGGGGAAACAGTGAAATTTTGAGCATTTATACCTTGAAATTTTGACCTTTGACCTTGAGCATGTGCACCCAAAAGTTGATATACACAATTTTGTCCACTCATGTATATATACACCATGTACATACCAAGTCTCATTAGCATAACTCCAACGGTTTTTTAGTTACGCTGTCCACCAAATTCATTACGGACGGACAGAAGGACGGAAGGACAGACAGCCCATAAACATAATGCCTGGGGAGACACTTTGTGGCAGAGGCATAGAGACAAAGTGGCAAAGACAGTAATAGTAATAGAAGGACACAAGTCCAATTCTTGGCTCCCCCTGAAATGACGAGACTGTTATCACAACCCAGGTAAAAAGAAACAACATAGTGTTACTCAACGGATCTGAGAGATCATGATCCAACCAAGGTCAATGTACAATAATACACTGTACAACTGAAGTACAATTCCTGAAATGCATCAAGATGAAAATCTGTTATCAGTAACTTTTGAGTCCACTCTGACACATGGATCATATATTCTTGTTAATTACATTTGGCTTTATAAAGGACAAGTCCACCTTCATATACATGTGGATTGAGTGAGGGCAACAATATTAGCAGAACACATCAGTGAAAGTTTGGGGGAAATCGGACAATCCATCAAAGGTTATGAATTCTTTAAAGTATCTGCGCAGTCACTGCTGGATGAGAAGACTACTACAGTGTGTGATGTCACATGCGTACAACAAAATAAGGAAAATAAAAAGAGAATTTCACAAAACCTTACTTATTGAATAAAGAGCACATTTCTTTGACTTGTTACTGATGTATATTAAGGGTAATATTATTCCCCCTGCCTTCTGAAAGAGAGAAGTTGAGTGTTCTTTTGTTATGCAAGAAACATGGAAATACATTGAATTTTCTTTATTCTTTCTTTGTATTGTTATACACATATGACATCACAAGCTATAGTAGTTTTTTCATCCAGCCGTGACTGAGCAGAAACTTCAAAAATTCATAACTTTTGAACCGATTGTCCAATTTTCCTCAAACTCTCACTGATATGTTCTACTAATATTGCTGCATTCACTCAACCCACATGTCTATGAAGGTGAACTTGTCCGTTAAAGCAATGTCCGCTTAATGCCAGATTCTCATTACAGTGCTCACCTGTTAATCAGGAACCTCTTTAGTGGGAACCCCGCTTTACAAGTGGATCAAAACTTGATGTAACAAATTTTTCATGTTATTTCCACTGCTTAATCAGAACCATGAACCGCTTTATCAGGACAAATCTGGCTGAAACACTTCCATTGTTTGTCATTTATTTCTAAAAATAACAAGTAAATCCTTCGAAATAATTGCAGGAATTTTCTTTCCTTTACACAAAGAATTATTTTCTATCCAGTTCCTGATAGATTATGCCGATTGCAATCTAAACATTTGCCGATCTAAGGCAGTGAGACATAGCGCAGAGGTGGTCATCTTATCAAGTATCGATCATCAGCTTCTACTCATGGGCTCCATACTGTACCACCCCTTCTGTTCGATACGGAGAGGTCACTACCCCCTTGTGCAGCTCATACTCTCCCTGTTCGTGTGAAGTATGCATGAAGTATGTGTGTGTTTGTGTGTGAAAGCATAACAAGGGGGCATGAATATGAGGAATAGTGATGTGTTCGTACGATCATCGCCATCAGTTTCGTCATAATGTGTTCATTGTTACCATATGTGACCGTGCTTCACATAACGAACAAAAAGTCGCACACACTGATTTTGTGTGCGGACTGAAAATTTGTGAAATGGGTCAACCAAGCCGATCTTGACTTTTTCATATTTTCTGAAAGGCCAAGTATTCTTCTGCATTATGCTAAAGTTTGGGATCATAAAACAGGCAGGAAAGTGTGTTTTTAAGCACATTATCTCGAGCATTTTTTGGTAGAATAGCATGATTGCGGGTGTCTTCAGAGTCCCCTTTTCATTTCTTACAGACCTTGCACACACTCTTCACTTTCAACTCTCATAACTTTTGACAGGATGATGATACTGCTTTGAAAGTTGGCATGAACTATGGACAGAATGTGTTAATAAGGCATGCTCAATTTCAGTTTAATCTGATAATCCCTTCATTGTTGCTATTTCGGTGGTTAACATCCTGTTTTTTGTCCCATTCATCGCACAGCCAGCACGGCTTGGTAAAGATTAAGCGCTTGAATAGACACTGTACTTCAGAGCCTCTTTTCTCAGTTCACACTTTTCCCCGAGTGTGTGCTTTCTTTCCAATATTTAGATAGGTTAGGATAGTCCATTTGATTTGAGTTATACATCATTTTAAAGTATAAAGTCTGCTCTTTCAGAATATGCTCTTAACTAAAATTTCATGTCTGGCGACTTTTTGTTTGTTTTGTGATGCAGGGTCACATACGGGTATTATAACAGCGTGTGGAAGTTAGCATAGCTGCCTCTTTTTATAGTCGAGTAGACAGTGACATACGGTGTAGAGTACAAACACAAGGGTTTTTTTGTTGTTGTTGATTCATGTTCTAGAAGGGTGTTGAAGTAAATTTAGCCTGGTTGCCGCCTCGGCAACCTTGGGCAACTTCTTTCATTTGACTTAATAGCACAATTACATAATTAGCAAACATGTAAAATATGTAATAGATTGCTAATGTTACTGCAGGAAGCCTGAAACAATGGAAATACTCCTTTTTATGGGTTTTCTATAACGAGGAATCCATTCACAACTCCAATTTCCAATTTCAAATGACGTAAGTGTCTTAAATATTGTAATTAGCATGAGCAATATGCACATGTACTATAGTTGAGTAATATATACCATGTACATGACCTGAAAATGTTTTTAATGACAAGTTTTTGCTGTTGTTGTTGTTGCTGTTGTAGATTCATATTTTAGAGGGGTATTGTAGTAAACTGTGCTTGGTTGGTGCCTTGGCAAACTTAAGCAATCATTCTTACTAGTATCATTAGCATTCAGCTAATTAGCACAGTATGTAATACAAAATGTTGTTAATTTCGCTAAAGAAAGCCTGAAAACACAGGTATAATACATCTTTTCTGGGGTTTCTATGACCAGGAATCCACTTATACCACCAGTTTGTACTTCCGAACGATGAAATTGTCTTAAATACCATAATTAGCACAATAACGCCAACGATATGCTAATTATCTCATTTGTGATACCAGTTTTTATGGGGGCGGGTGGCTGATGGGGTGGAGGGTGGGGACATCTGCCTATAAAGCAAATTATAGTTTTTTGTTGTATGATTAAAAAAGATGTCAATCTTGTACCCAACAATTTCTTATAATGTATGTGTATGTACAATGTACAATAGTCCAGTTGATGGTACCATATGCCATGCACTGCATATGACTTCGAAAAGTTGGCATGAACAAGGTTTTTGCAGATTTGTGTTTTAGATGGGGACTAACAATGCAGTAGCTAAGCTTGGTTGCCACCCTCTTAACCTTGGGCAATTATCTCTGATTAGCGTATCAGTAACTAGGTATGTCCATTGCCCCGCAATGGGATTGTATCCCCCAGCACGAGCAGCAGCTTTTGCTTCATCTTCACATTTGAGCAAGGGACAAAGATCCCCTTCCCCTCTTCAAACATAAAGGTGAATATTGTGAAGACTAGGCGCAGCTTCACAAAACAATATTTATGTATGATAGATAGGAGTATAATGCATCTGTATACGAAATTCATAAGTACTATATGAAGATATGTCACCTGCATGCAGAGTGTCTACAGGACAGCTGCTAATGCCCCAGTTACACAGTTGCTCAAACAATGCTCAGTGTCTGGCATTGCATCGTAAAAAGTGTAATATTTTGACCCTATAAAAGACGGAACACTGGGGGCAGCACTTCCAAAATCAGTAGACTTGTAGATTATATCATGGTAGAGCTTCGTATCAAATTTGAACAAAATCCATTAAGAAATGTAGCCTATAGAGCGTACACAAATCATCCACCAACAATATGGTCTTTGACCCTATAAAAGATGGAACAGTGAGGGCAGCAGATCCAAAATCAATAGGCTTGTAGATTATATCATGTTAAACCTTCATAACAAATTTGCACAAAATCCGTCAAGAAATGTAGCCTATAGAACGCACACAAATCATCCCCCTACAACATGACAGTTGACCCTACAAATGCAGAACACGGGGGGTTGCACATCTAAAATCTATATGCTTGTAGATTACATCATGATAAACCTCCATACCAAATTGGAACAAAATCTGTTCACAGATGTAGCCTACAGAGCGCACACAAATCATCCAGCAACAATATGACCTTTGACCCTATAAAAGACGGAACACAGGGGGCGGCACATCCCAAATCTTTCAACTTGTAGCTCATATCACGGTAGACCAGCATAACAAATTTGAACAAAATCCATTAAAAAATGTAGCCTACAGAGCACACACAAACCATCCACCAACAATATGACCTTTGACCCTATTAAAAACTGAACACTGAGGGCAACAGATTCAAATTCTATAGGCTTGTAGATTACCGTATATCATGGTAGACATTCATACCACATTTGAACAAAATCCGTCATGAAATGTAGCCTATAGCACGCACACAAACCATCCATTAAACAATACGACTTTTACCATATAAAAGACGAAACACTGGGGGCAGCACATCCAAAATCTATAGGCTTGTACACATTACATCATGATAAACCTCCATATCAAATTTGAACAAAATCTGTTAACAAATGTGACCTCTAGAGCGCACATAAACTATTCACAAAAATATGGCATTTTACCCGATAAAAGACGGAAAGAGCGCAGGTTTGACTACTTGGTATGCAAATTAGCTCATTATGCTAATTCGATATTTGAGACACTTGCATCATTCGAAATTGAAAATTGTTGTTTTGAATGGATTCCTAGTTACAGAAAACCTGTAAAAAGTTGTATTTCCATTGTTTTAAGGCTTCCTGTATTAAAATCAGCAATATATTACATATATGCTAATTACATAATTATGCTAATGACGCTAATGAAAAAAGTTGCCCAAGGTTGCCAAGGTGGCAACCAAACTAAATTTACTTCAATACCCTTCTAGAACATGAATCAACAAAAAAACCTTGTACTTAAAAACTTTTCCACGTCTGAAAAATTTCTACTCCACTACTGTGCATTAATAGGGTACTAGACATTGTGATTTTACATGTACTTTGAACACTAAAAAAAGGATTATTTTGTGGATCAAATGAATGAAGGTTTGTTTTGATGATGCATCTGCCAGAATTATGAGACTACATGCTGCATGTGTCTTTTCTTATCGCCGTTTTGTGTCTACACACGTGTCATAGCGCATGTGTACTTGTTGCCGTGGTTATCGGCGGGTTTGATTAACTGTGCATGATTTTATAGTGTAATGCCCATATATTGGGCTTTATGTTGTGTGCTTTGCACGGGCCAATATCAGCCACCGCTTAAAGGTACTAGCCCACATTTGCAAACCCACGAAAATCAAAACTGCATAAAACAGGTCCAATATGACTTCAAGTACAAGTTATAACAGTAACATACCTCACCTGTTGCTCTTTGTCTATACCATTCGATAAAAGAGAGAAAATCATCGTTATAAAATCAAGTCAAAATCAAAGTCAACCTGACCCAAAATCGAATTACGAGCGCGGGCTAGCTACGTACATTAACTTACACATGTATCGCATGCATGTAGTACGTGCGTGGACCGGAGCTAGCGAGCGTTTTTATACGCATGCATACGGTGCATTTTCATTTATTTTTATGAAAGTAATGGACTAATTGGAACGAAATTTTGCACAGGTGTTACTGCAATCATACCCAAACTCCATGCTAACTATGAGACCAATTGCTGCAGGTTTACAAATGTGGGCTAATACCTTTAAATGGGAGAAAAACTTGTCTCCTGACTCCTCCCAATTAAGCGGTGAGCACTGTACTATTATTTTCCTCTGTGTTAAGTGAAGTCACGTCTGAGATTATTACAAAAGTTCTGGTGTACAGTACACTGAGCTGGTGTGTTGAAAATTTCATGTTATGTTCTGCCAGATTATCAACAGGCTTACATGTATGTTAATGCAAATCAGATTTTCAGTTTTTTATCCAGACACAAATGACAGGAAAAGAGAAAGTTAATAGACACAAATTTATGTGGGTAGGTCACCTGCGCATATCATCATGTCATCAAACTGAAATCAGGTTCATTTTTTGTCAAATGGCACATTGTGCCTATAGAGGATTTACAACATTTGACCTTTTGTCAGAGTGATTTCAAGATTTTGTTAATGATATGACTCCTCTACCATCAGAAAACAAGCTACGTCGTAAGAGATACAATGAGCTGGATGCATAAATGCTAACAATTGCTTGTGCTGGCCTTTTGCTTGAATCTGTATGCATAAAAACAAGCAATTGCTTGCGAGCAAATGCTTTTGCTCGCAAGCACAAGCATTTGCTTGCTGCTAGTAAGCAATTGCTTAGAGACCAAGCATTTGTCTATAAAGGTATGCATAAAACAGACCTTTTGCTTGTTCTTGCTTGCAATTGCTTATGATTTTCCAAGCTCTGTAAAACAAACTCGACAGTTTACTTAACTGGGACGTTTGCAGTAAGTAGATTTATCATTATCATATTCATAACAAAAGACCAGACTTGTGCTGGAGTGGTATAAATCTAAAAGAAAGTCCTCTTAAGTAGTGTAAGAAACTTTTTCGTTTCAACAACAGGAATGTCCAGTAGGTAGCACACAAAATGTTATGAGAAACAGGTACGATGTCTGACATCTGTGGAGAGCAAGAAGACCTCTCTCCACATGCGACCTGGCAAATCCAGGCTACTATAAGCAGTGATGGGAATCAGCCAGTACATGTGCGTGTATAGATGTGTGTGTGTACATCTGTGTATGTGCATTTGTGAGTGTCATTTCATAGCTCTTTTGCTATGTCAGGAAATGTTTCTGCACACACACGCCCTTTCAAATACATGCTGTCACACCCGCTTGCACCTGACGTATAGAGAGAGGGGTAACGTAGCAGCATGTGAAGCTTTCTGGCACATGGTTCTTGCCTTTCATTGTACGACATGCATCTACTTTGAACAGCACCATTTTTCATCATTTATGTTTGTCCATGGATGTATGCACTACCACAAGGATGCTGAGTGCCACTACAAGATGAATCATTATGAATATTTAGAGGACACAAACTTTACCAAAGCTCCTTTCCATTTGTAAATTATTACCTAATGTATAGACACACTGCACTTCAAAACTGCAGTACATTGTAGGACTTTGGGAAAACCTGCATTATAATGAAATACTGTCCTAAATGATGTAGAAATATTTCCACTTGACTGTGTTCACATGTCATATGCTGCTAACCACATCTCATGCCAGCACTTACGCCATCATATCCGTAGAGGGTGGGTGAGGGCCATCCATGCCATGACGGTGAAATGTTAACGTTGTCCGATTAATTCCAGGGCCGTGCATCATTGTAAATGACCTATTACTATCAGCTGCTCCAGGACTCCTCCGTGATGTAGCATTAGACGATGACATATTTGATGAAGAATTTGATGAACCCGATGCGCTCGATATACTTGATGTATGATGAGAAGAGTTCTGAGAGCTAGATGAGTTTGAAGCTGAGGATGGGCCACCACCGAGGGGTGATTGCGACGTTGATGAAGAAGACGATGATGGTGAACTGTGATTGCTTCTCCCCGAGGATCTATTCCCGGTTTCACCTAATTCATTGAGTAGCTATAATGCAAAAAAAAAAAAAATTAAAAATAAATCAAATCAAATATGAAAATTGAGTAAATGAAATCAAAGATGCTCTGGTGTATTTTGTATCTCATATATACAGATTTTTAAAGCCAGATGTTATGTTACATGGTTTCGGTCCTGAACAATACAATTTCCAGGAAAACTGCTTAGTTTACTCATGGTAATGGATTACATAAAATCTTACACATTCCTGATCATGCACACAAGCCAATTTGAAGGAAAATCAAATCCCTATTAAGGATATCAATTTATCAGTCCTATGTATGGTTTAAGTACAGAGCAGTAACAACACAATCAGGATATTTAGGTTGCAGACTAATCTAATAACCTTTTCCATTGAAAATTTGTCAATTAGTTAATTGACTGTCATAGTTTTGTTCTCCCTGTGCTGTTCTTGGTTAAACTTTACTTGCGCATAGTAAAGCTGTAGAGTAATCTTCTCAGGTGATTTCCTTTCTAAAGTGTGCTCAAGGCCTAAAAAATCCCGAACTACTGAGTCTGCTGCATTTATTGTTAAGTTGTGTGAGCATACTGCCAAAATGCAGGATCTTTTCAATCACATCCATCTCAGATATGAACTCTTGCAGCTTAAAACTCGACATAATTGGCTTATAATCACTACAGGGAAAATTCTGTATGTGAATCCTTCTCCAGTGTTTCTTGAATTACTCTCCTTCACAGGGGGATGCTACTGTAAAAGTGGATATTTTTGCGCAAGTAATTTTTCGCGCTCGCCCAGAAAAGATGGATTTCGTGTGTTTTTCATTTGGCGGAATCAGGACAGTTGCTAACTACTGGAATATACGGCACGCAAAAATATTCACTTGCTTTTATTATCATGCTAGCTTCTGGTTGCGCGAAATGCGTGAAAATTTCCACTTTTACAGTACTTCTTTACAAATAATTGCTTATTAGTCACAATAGTATAAGCATATAATCAAACATGCACACAAGGAAGTAAAAATTACAAGAAAACTGCAATTACTGACATTTTCATGCTGTACTACAGTTTATAGTAACATGAGGAAACTTGCCCTGCACAAAAAAAAAAAAATCTAGCTTCACGTACTGGTAATTTTTGTTAGTGCTCTCGCATGTTCCCTCTTTTACACTGTTAAACAAAAATTTTGATTTTTTTTTCCCCCAAGGGCCTGTTTTAACTGATTTCATCAAAGTTTTAAACAGAGGTTTACCACAGTCATATCAGAACTCCTATGTTTGTTTGTTGTTGTTGTTGTTGTTTTTTTTTTTGGTGATGCTGCCCCTAATGTTCCGCCTTTTACAGCGTCAAAGGCAGCCACTTAAGTATGTTATATGCAAACTTTTTGATTGATTTTCTTCAAAACTTGTATGGAGGTGCATCATGATGAAACTTTTATAGACCCCTCACTGTTTTAATTGATGCTGCCCCGTTGTTCTGACTTTTACTGGGTTTTGTTCAGTGTCTTGTGTGTGGCCTACAGGCTGCATTTCTTGAATGACTTCATTCAAATTCGATTTGGAGGTGTATTATTTAAAAATCCACCCACCTGCAGCTTTTGGTGGTGACGCCCTGGCTTGTTCCATCTTTATATAAAAAATGGCTAATTTCTTCTTTTTTTTAGTGTCTCCTTGTCTGCACTCTATTGGCCACAGTTATAGACATATTTCATTCAAATTTTGTGCAGTGCATCTTCATAAAATCTTGACTGCACTGTGAGTGACCCCGGCTCGGCTTAGATCACAAGCTGGCCAAGCTTGCAGGCATTCAAGCCTACCTGTTTGTCCTTCCAGAAGGGTAGAAAACTTATAGAATTTGTGAAAAAAATTGAGTTTTAAAGACAAATTCAAGTCTAAATCAGTTAGCCTGATAAGAAAGATAAAAATCTTACAAGTAGGCCTGTTACAGTGAATATCTGACCAAAATAAGAAAAAAATTAGGGAAATTATGACATCGTGAAATTTCACTATTTTCTGCAGAACAGTTCTCATACAGGTGCAAGTTTCTTCACTTTGTCTCCCTCTACAAATTAAATTTGTTAAGATCGCAACTGCTGATCACTTAAGGAGTTAAATTTCATCCTTTAAAAAGTCATGCACATCCTCAAAGTGTTTTGCAAGGAGTACAAACCGATGATACTTACAGTTGAAACGAACAGTGTCTGCAAAGGGTCACTTTCAGAATCCACTGAACTGCGTCGCTCATCTGCAGAACGACTGAGAAGACAAAAATATGTGATGAACTGATCAATATCTAATCATGAGACAAGCAGTTCACACAATTTTTATATGACTCTGGTTGCATTTCTGGGTGATTGACATACACTAGAAGGAAACTAAAGAATAATGTAATCTGGAATATATTGTTGCATATGTAAATATCCAAATTACAATAGTGCAGTGCGTTGTCATTTGAATTCTTGTGTACCTTGTTTTTCCTGTCAATTATTTTAAACATTTTTCCTACAAATAAGTGTACCCAGCCAAAAACAACAAATACAGGAACAGGGGGCTGGGGATGACACTCAAGTGAACTCAAAATAACTCAATCTTGATGCAATTTCCCTGTGGTGTGGAATGTCTGTGAGTTGTAACTGCCTCTTCTAAAACAATTTTTGTATGTTATTTACATTTTGTATGATTGCATCTACACCCAATACAACGTACACCTGTACTCCCAAGATACAGAGATGATTAGTATGTATGGACAGCAAATCAGTCCTAAATACCCCCGCTAATATCACTGGGTATACTTTGTGCCCAATCTGATAAAAAGGAATTTTAGATGAAATTATGAACTCAGTATAAGTTTTCCTTGGAATGAGCCAACCCTTTGAACCATTCTGAACAGTAATCTTTCCCTACAGAGAAATCTACACATAAAATGGCATTCAAAAAAAAAAAAAATCATTAATACTTAGAATTTTATGGGCTCCTAGACCCTAAGTGTTACATGCACAGTTCAAGTAATTTTGTTAATCCCAACATGTAATAATGATTCCTTCCAAACATCAATGATAAAGGATTCATGAAAAGATGAAAAAAAAAAATAATAATTTCATCAATATGTTCAGATCTACTGTAGCATGCTAACCTCTCAGGACAACATGTGTCACCAACAACATTGTCATCAGCAAGTTTTAGAACTGTCATCTTCATTCTTCTTAGTTTTGTGCCTACTTTTAACATTGTCCAGATATGGAAGGACTTTGCTAAACTTCTGTTGAATTTGAAAGGGATTAAGTTTGAATTTACACATTTCACAGCTTTGGTGCCCTAATCTTGTGTCACCATGACGGCCACCTGTACCACTTTAACAACTCAGTATCCCTACCCTTATGATGTCTGCCAAGTGTGGTTAAAATCATGTGAGTTCATGACGAGATGCTTAAAATACAAAGCATAGATAGAGTTCATGGATGATGCATATTGTACATCTGCATACATCTTGGCTGATGGATTAAAACTCGTGCTTATCCCAATGAGTGGCTGGTGATCCTTAGTACACTAATTGCATAATTGTATCATTTTATACTTCAACTGACTTATGACTGTATGATTATTTCCTGTATGTCACTACCCACTGTAAAAAATTATGCAATTCTGCTATCTTGCTGCAAATACCTATTCCTTTATTTTTAAATAAACCTTTTATCTTTCACCTCTACCTTTACCGTTAACCATTAGCCACTACCATTACCATTACTAACTTTGACTCATCTGATTGTGAATGTGACTGATCAGTACTGTCCTCTATCTGCTCGATGAATCCTCCATTACAATTAGGACACAGATAATCCTGTAGCAAAGAAAATAACATCATACAATAGAAAGCAGTATACACCAATTAGACACAAGGCTGGGGGGGGGGGGGGTGGAGGGAGGGGAGGCGTGGAAAGGTTGTCACCCTCCCACAGTAGGGAGCTGTTGCATTTATTAGCTACTGCAAACAGTGTCCATTCACACTTCACAATCTGTAAATATTTTCATTTCCAGGATAAAACTGAAATTACAATTGTACATAAAAAGTAAAATAAAAAGTAATAATAAAATGGAAGGGAGCTTTTGTGTATCTCAGCTTTATAGTGCAATCTGATGCATAAAGTTGTGGACATTCGATTCACAAATAGCAGCAACAGGGAGGTGGGAAAGCAATTGAATATTTTCAATGCAAGGATAAAATAAAATGTTAACAATTGTAAATCATAAATTTTACTTGTATTTTCTGTTTCCGTAGTCATTGCGAAGAATGCTGCCTGTGCGCATGCGCTATCATATTGCCAGCTCCATTTTCTTGGTGTGTTCATGACCAAAATTTAGCGCTATCTTTCACTGAAGCAATCCTTCAACATCGGACGTTGTATTAATTATCTTTGCTATCCCTTTTCCCAATTTTCTTGTTTCGGACAACAAACAAGATCATTTTCATGGATAATATGGCTCTATTGAGGTATCTGTTGGAACCAATGGGTAAGGAGATTACTTACACTTTATGGCACCATGTGTACAATGTAGACAACAATATACTGAAGATATACAGACAAGCTTTCACTTTTCTAGCATAATGACAGAGCACCTGACTAACCGCTTTTAGAAAGCAGGGGAAACAATTACTACCCTTTACATATGTCAGTATCAAGTTGATGGAATGTGTAATTTTCATGAAAAATGAATTTTTGTGGAATTCTCTTTATATTTTCTTTAAATTGTTGTCCACACATGACAACATGAACTCTAGTAGTCTCCTTATCCAGTCATTACAACACCCAAACTTTAAAAATTAATAACCTTTGCATCGATTGTCTGATTTTCCTCAAACTTTCACTGATGTGTTCTACTAATGTTGCTGCTTTCACTCAATCCACATGTCTCTCAAGGTGGGTTTGTCCTTTAAAAGCCCCATTATCGCTAGATCCTGAGCAAGAAGAGCTAACAGTACAGTGATACTTGGACCAATTAAAGACATGCTCCACAATGTACAATTGTAGCGGCAGTCAGATACCTCAATAGGCCCAGGAAGAGTTTTGGTTTTCTTTAAGAGTAACAGCAAAGTAAAGTGGGTGGTTGGCTGATGTAAAGTTTTTTTTTTTTTTTTTCATGCACACAATTATAATGTGAAAGTGAATGCATTGACTGCACGATGCCCTTTATCTCGCGAAGCCTAGACGCAGTGCATCTGGTGGAAAACCGTACTGTGACTTATGTCTCGTGCACTAAAATATGCGCTTGTGACAAGAGTGGTGCGCGTGCGCTTAGCAAATATTGCCATGACAGCGTGATAGTTTTTTTTTTTTTATTATTTCCCTAGGGAAATCTTTGGACTAGGATTTCCATGGTGGAAATATTTGTCACTTTCAATGCCCTCGACAAATCAGAGGACAAGAAATAACTTGTGAGGGATACAATAACCCTTATCCTGACATGAATGTGATGTACGTGCATGCATTTATATATTTTCTCCGTTCAATACTTTACTTGACAATCACTAATTTAATCACTCGGGAAGCTGTCAGGAAGTCTCGTTTCACAAAAATTTAGACTCGCTAACTAAGACTTACATATCAATGTCAGTAATAGACACGTGCTAGCATGATTGTATTAAAGAGCAGGAGTGCATGCTGCCACCCAGTCGAATCGCCAGAAAGCATGCATGCAACCGAGCAAGTTACGAGTGGAGACTCACCTCTCGATCTTAGTTGCAGCAAAGTGACATCTTTAATAACATAAAATAAATCACACAGCACTCCCCCAACATAATTGTATTCAGGCTTATAAAAGTGAAAGAATAGGAGGATGTAGAATATAGAAACAAGGTGAGAAAAAAGGCAAAAAGTGGATAAGGGCAGAGAGTAAGTATCTACTCGAAATGACACACAAACCGTCTTAGATTCACTTGAATAAAACTGAGGGTGTACCCCATCGAAGAAGCACATGAACTTAGGCCTAGACTAGAGCATAAAGGTAATCAAACACTATCGGCCCGATCATTGGGCATCTCGTTTCATCCAGAATTTTCCTTGACATGTCAAGCTTTGGCTACCTCTTGCCATGTGCCAGGTGTCTTTCCGAAGCCAAAATATCTCGCAATAGCTTTCTGCATTAGTTCCATTAATTTTCCCCAAAAGTTAACTTGCATTAGTGATCAGTAATTTTATCGTTGAGACTGTTAATTTTCTGAACATTCCACTGAAATGTTATGCGTTAATGGAACGTTAATGTAAATTAACACAAAGTTTTTTTGTATATAATACAATACTGTTGTTATCAAAAAGCTTGCATAATGAGATGTTTCAGAGTGCAGAGTTTTTGTTACTGCATTATGTAAATTATCCTTCAAAGTATTACTTCCTTAAGGCCGTGTCACACCAGCCTTGCGTGCGACTTGCAAAGAACAATTTTGACTACCCGGAGGTCCCCGTAGATATCCGCACTTGACAGTACCTAGCATGTATCTCGAAAGTAGTCGCCCGGAGGTGTGCACGCGTATTTTTTTACCCGCAACCGTGTTTAGGCCCTGTCACACCTTTCCGGGCAAGCTACTCGGGCTTGTTACGTGTAGGGATTTTCTAGCATACCGGACATTCCTGAGGGCGGAAAAGAATTTGTGCGAGTCAACGCATGTGTCTTACTTGCTGGACGCGTTATACTTGCGAGTATACTGTGTGACCTTTGTACCAGTCGCGTGGGGGCTGTCAACTTAGTGAAGGAATTCCTCTAATGGAATGGTTGAAATCTCACAGAATTTCATTATCTTGGCTGCATACGGGACTGCGAAGTACCTGCGTGGGAATTGCCTGGGAAGTACTGCCGCTAAGAGTCTCCTACTGGCGTTCTGCGTGGACCTCTACGGGCGTTCCCGCGACTCACCCAGAAGAAGTTTTGGTCATGCTCAAAACTTGGCTGCGGTTAAATCGGACTTGCGTGAGCACCTCCGGGCAACTACGCGCTAGATACTGTCAGGTGCGGACCAACAGCGGAGAGCTACTTGGAGTAAATTTGTTTCCCCGCAAGTCAAGCCGCAGAAGTTCCCCCGTATGGTATGACAAGGCATGAATGAAAATTGCAAACATTCTTGTTCGCCCGCTGAAAATCTTCTACGTGCTGGAAACTACCTCCTCGCCACAAGCCCGCGTTATGGTGTGACACTGCCTTTACCTTCAGGCATTAGAACCACTCAGTAGATCACAAAACAAAGTCTTACAGTAGTACAGAACATTTTAAAGCTCATCTGGTGCACACACACAGGAGTAATTTTTAGTAGCTGCACACATAATCATTGAACTAGAGCACCCTTCATGATTTTGATGCAAGCCCTACACAAGTGATCTATACACAGAAACTCAAGCATGCACACACTGGCATTCATAATTGTTAAATTGTGCTACTAGCGCAAATGGGGAAGTTTTACACTTGAAAGGGGAATCCCCTGTCATTTTGGTCTTGTGAAATAGCAACTACCCTTCTGTATAATGTCAGCCTCATATCGCACCAAATTAGGAAGCACAGAGAGTGGAGTCCATGTACCTGGTAGTGTTTTTGCTTCTGGGACAACACAAACAAATGTAGAAAAATAAACTGCAAAGCTGTGTGTCACATTTATTTTGAACTGAAAAGAAAAAGGTTCTTTACAAGTAATCACAGTTCTGAATTTGAAGACAGTACTGTAACTGTAAAACATGATATTTTCGTGGCATGACATTTTCGCGGATTGGAGCCAATGGCCTTTTTTTCAGCATGAAATTTTCACAAGTTGCCTCTGTCTATATGGGTGTAGTGTAGACAAAAACTTTCATCTATGTGCATTTTAATTTCGCGAATCTTGGCTCTCGTGAAATTAAAATGCACACAAACATTCCTCTTTTTACAGTATTGTGATACATTCCCTCATACAATAATGGTCATGTAATGCGAGTATTTCATGAATACATGCCCTATATTGTATTAAATATCACGGAACGTTTACTGATATTGATCCAGCATTTTATTCGAATTCATATTGGAAGCTACAAATTTTACGTTTCTGCAAATACCGGCATTTGACTACATCATGTACTTGCAAAATCCATCCAAAAATTTGAGATCACATAAACAAAAGTTTTGTATTGGGTTTCTGTACCAGTAAGGCCAAAAAAAAAAAAATTGTTGCATTGGCGTAACCCGCCCGAACCTAAAAATTCCACCGACCCCATGTTTTTTTATTATTTTTTTTGCTATCGATATCAAATATCTTGTTGATTGCGATCGCGATCGCACAAACCCGGAAGTGGAAACGGCTCTGGGGATATCGGATGTACGAGGGAGATCGAGAGATCTAGCGCCTCGCATAAGCCTTCCTTGATCAGTACGTCATCTGTTTCCAACACGGACACGTACTCTAACAAGATTTATTCAGTGTATACGTAGCATTCAGACTGCGATGTATTGTGCACAGTTTTGCCATAGGTTTCTTGTGTGGAGAACTTACACGAATCTGTATATGTGGGACTGTAATAGAGATCTCCGTGTGCGATGAAAAGATCGTACATATGGGTCAATTTGCATCTATCTTATCTAAGTTAAAATAGTAAAATATGAAGTGAAAACATTCAGGATAGGGATTTCAACATCTTTAAGTTCTGTGAAGGGGTATAATTCCAGTAATATCGGCCTCATAATTATAAATGATTTGTAGAATAGATGAACACAGCACATTCGGTGCAGCAGTTGTATTAAACTGTTTACTGAGCTGAGCACGAGTTTTACACATAAAATGCAGGTAGAAAAAAAAAAAAAAAAAAAAAAAATCCGCCCGACCGACCCTATTTGAAAATCTCATGTTACGCCAATGCAACAATTTTTTTTTGGGCCTAATTGAACTTTGAGGGCAAAATCTGCAAAGAGGACCTCCAGGAAAAGGAACATCTGATTTTGCTTTAAAAACCATGCCAATAGAATATATTGATGGCATGGCTACGATTCATCTGCTTGTGAATGTTCATAATACCTGTATTTCCAAATTATCATATCCACTGAGTACTGTTAGGGGAAATTCAGGATGGAAGCACTGCAGGGCACAGAGTTTAGCAGCCATGCTCGTACAACTGATTGTACCATCTCATTCATCTCTTGCACTGACAACAGAGACAACACACAGTGACAAAACCCATCCAAAACATTTTTTTTTTTTTGCCTCTTCTGTTCCCCCATGGTAATTCTGTCTTAGACTTTCATTTTTGCATAAAATGAGTAAATTTGAATTTTTGATGTACCACTTTGGCAGTCCTGTAAATTGTTGATTTTCTTGATAACTAAACAAATGTGGTAGTTTGAAAAGACATCAAAGACATGTACAGTGCTCACCCAATAATCGGGAACCACTGTAACAGGAATCCTGCGAATGTGCAACAGAATTCAACACAATAAACTTTTTTTTTTTTTATGGAACCATAAACTGCTTTATAGGGACATATTTTAGCTGAGACACTTCCACAGTCCATCATTAATTTCTATTAAAACTATGATAAGTAAATCCTTAGAAATAATCACAGGGAGTTCATGTCTTTACTACAAGGTTTACTTTCTAACCATTCATGGATGTTTGCAGTCATATCAAGCATTGTCTGCTTCTACACATGCACTTACCACCCCTTCAATGCGAGTATGGCGAGTCACCTTCCCCACACGTGGCCCACACTCTTCCTCATTGTGCATCTGTATGTGGAGTGTGTGTTTGTGGATGTGTGTGATATGCTTTGGCCGAGTTAATTGCACCATATTGCCGCGCCTGTCATAACCCTCAATAGATGAGATTGTCATCGGGTGGAAGGGGCACAGACGGGTGGAAAAACATAGTTTTGTTTTTCAAATAAAAACATGGGAAAAGAAATATAAATGATGATATAACCAATTTGCATCTTTTTAATGAACCAAAAAAGTGTATGTGAGTGTGTCTGTGTCTGTAATGATCCATCAAACAAGTGTACCAACATCAGGAATGGACGACAACCCGCTTAGATGGGATTGTCGTTGAGTGGAAAAATTACTATTTTCTTTTTTAAATGAAAACGTGGTCAAAGAAATATCAATCATGACATGTAAGCCCCTCTTCAGCTTTCTAATAAAGAGAAAAGATGTGTGTGCGTGGGGGCCAGAGGAGATTCTACGTATATGTATATATTTTTTTTTTTCAACTGGGGAGACTGAGGGTGACTGGCATGGGGGAGGGGGAGATCTGCAGGGCAAATGTCAAGGGCAACCCTTGCATATCCCTTGCAAGATATGCTCCATATGGATCTATAGATGTTTGCTTACAATGTTGTGTTGTATAGCTCATCTGAGACAGTAACAATGCTCTTTGTTTTATGGCATTAAGAGGCCACTTCTAACTATCTGTCTCCTGATACAACGTAATCAAAAGATGAGAGATCTATGCAATTATAGCATTTTCATAGGTCTTTCTCGGAAATTTTGAATATGTGTACAATATAATTTACACAAAAAAAAAAACCACTGCTATTCCAACTTATACGTATCAAGATGTTCCACACTACAGTGTACCTTTCAATTAAATCACAAATAAACATCAGAAAATAACTAGAAATGTCGCTATGGCGACTGGTATGCCTCCGCCATAATGCATGACCTTTGACCTCATGACCCAAACTTTCACCAGAGAATCTTAATTGGGTAATACATGTATACACTAAGTTTCAAGAAAATATCTTCAGGCATTGCATAAATATGGTGGAAATAGTGAAATTTTATGTATTTGACCTTGACCTTTGACCTTGAGCATGTGCACCCAAAAGTTGATAAGCACAACTTCACCCCCTAATGCACATACATGCCAAATTTCATTAGGATACCTCAACAAGTTTTGATAGTTACCTTGTCCACAAAATTCATTACGGACGGACGGAAGGACGGACGGATGGACAACCCGAAAACATAATGCCTCCGGCACCACTTCTTGGCGGAGGCATATTAAAAACAACAAATCAATCCTCATGAAATTATAAAGCTCACATACACACTGTATGTGGGTAACTCCATAAAATAGGGACCCACTTTGTGACATGCCTATTTTGCCAATAAAATCAGAAAATCTGATTTTTGTTCAACATAACTTTAAAAAACATTCATATTGAGTAAGACCCTTGAAAACTGACTGAAAATTACATTCTAAACTGAAATTGAAGGAAGTCAGCATACCAAATTGCAGTGTATGGGGAAAAACTGGTTCACCATGTAAAGGGGGACACCATTGGTATCCCCTTACACGGTGAACCATCCATTTTGGCATCTTACCACATATTTCAAACTACTTCTATGTTTGTTTCAATAGAAGTGATTATTTTGAAGTAAGAAATTAACTACAGTTAAACTCGCCTAAGTTGACGTCGCATATGTCGAATAATCGCGTAAGTCGATGATTTTAAAAAGTCCCGATTTTTCCCCATTGACGTACGTGTATTAATTCACTCACAAGTCGAATTTTGTAAGTCGAATACTCGCCTAAGTCAATGAAATTCCAAGAACACTTTCACGGAAAAACCATTGAATTCACTGTGCCTAAGTCGAATAAGATTTCATTGTGTAATAAATCACTGTCATTTATTATTCATTATTTATTACTCATCATTATTTTGTTTGTCAGATGAGTTTGAGGTAACAAAAAAAAATGATCTAAAATCAAAATTCAAAGCGATCGCATGGGATCGTTTAACTTTCTTCGTATTTGGAGGTCCGCTGGTACAGCCCTGTCAGCTGTCGCGCTACGTACATACAGCGTTCGTACATTACACATGCATTCATTTACAGTATTGAGTTTGCAGTGTACATGTCGCTTGGCATTTGCAGCGCTGTGCAGTGGAGTGGTATAATGGATGAAGCTGCTGAGTTTTCAAAGCGGAAAGTAGGGGGAAAGTTACGGGCACGGGTAAATCAGAATTGCACCTCTACACGCATTTCAAGCCACGGTATGGTAAACTGGAATCAATCACTGCTAAAATATCATTCATATTCACTTCCCCAGGTTTAACAAGGGTGTAAAGTAATTGGACCTGTGCAAATACTAATGCACTGTCCATGCAAAGTTAGCCGCGGCCCTGCTGGGCGACCCGTGCTGCGGCACACCGCTCCAGCTCTCGGCTCCAGAGTAGACAACATGTACATTAATTAAACATGTATGTACCTGTGGTGAAACTGTAAGTCGATTTTTTTCGACTTACGCACAAGTCGAAAATCGCCTAAGTCGATGTGTTTTGCTCAGTCCCGAGAAGATCGACTTATGCGAGTTTAACTGTATGCTATTGAAAAAATGACACAACCCTTATTTTGGCCAGGAAAAAGATTCTTCAATGTTTCTCATGTAAGGGGACACCAAATATTACTAAATTGCATTTTTTTTTTTTTTCAAATTAATAGAGTGGTCAATTTTTTATACCTGTTACAAAGAAACCACAGCTACATTGTAAAATATGCCAATGAGGAGCGATTATTGTTGTGATAAGACACAAAAAATTAGCTATCACTGTGCCCCGACGTAATATTTAGGGGGACACCAAAGCCACGTGTGTGAAAATTATAATTTGGCCTTTTTTTCAAATGTATTTATTTTACCCCAATTTTCTCTTGAAATCTTTTAAACTATGTGATTGCTACCAAAATAACAACAAACAGTTCAACACTGGTCCTTAATATGGATTCCACACTCATAAATTAAGGTTTCTCGTGTAAGTAATTATGGGGACACCAACACTTACACGTGAAACGTCTTTCTTGGGATTTACGTGCGCAAATGTGTATCAAATAGTGTTCAAAATTTGCTCATCTTTTATCATTTTTGACCCCTTAAAATAGAGTTTAATCCACAAACAAGCTGTAAATCTGTTTCACTGGTGTTACAGTAAAATGTCACACAATTTTGCCCAAAAACGTTGTGATTTTGCACTTTTTGTCAAAATTCATGTGGAACTTTGAAGAAGCAATTTCTATATTTTACTTTGAAAAGGAAGATACTTACCTGAATAAGAGTATTCAGAAGCAAAATTGATTTAGGGTATGTAATTTTTTAAGCAATGACAATATGAAGCGAATAGAAGGGGCATTTAACTAGTGGGACCCTTTTTAATGGAATTACCCATGTGTCTGTTACAGACGTACACGTTACAATAATTAACTTAATTAAAACAGAGAGGAAGTTTCTTTATGAGTGTTTCAGAAGAGGGTTATGGGCTTACTTTGCATTAGTATTTCCTCTTTACTGAGTGCTTTTTTTTTTTGAAAACTTAAAAAAACATGTTTATTTGTCACGGCCCAATGGACTGAAATTAACGATTAGTACAGAGTAATTACACAGGTCAAATTGATTGTCACTAACAAATTTTTGTTCACTTAACTAAACTCTTCATATACAAAACCAAAAGTGGTAATTTCACATTTACTGAAGAAAAGTATAATGAAAACAATTAGACAGCATTTTGGAGATCAAAATGCACCTAATATTTTTTCTTGTTTGAAAAGGATTTTGTGACCTTGACCTTGGCACAAATGATTTCTTATGTGTGATTTCTGAAAGTTCATACAATAAGCTTTCAGTTGATGTGTCATTTAACTTGGTGTGTTCAATTTGAAAATTTGGCCTGCTGGTTGACACAAATGGAATTGCCCATAAAGAGCAGATGATTCCGCAAATAGCGCACTTCAAATACATGTACATACTCGTGTACGATCCTGATACAGCCGACTGCCCATACATGGCCCTACACAATGCAGCGGCTGGAGAATAGTAGCAAGGGTGGAGAAGAGACTCAGAAATAGTAGTACGCGATCTTGCAAAAATCTGGCAGCGTTTGTAGCAAGAATTATTTTTTGATGGCTGTAGTTCACTCACAATGACATCGTTGAGAAGCTGAAACATATGATAATAAAATGTCTGTAGTATAAAATATCAGTATGTGTCATTTTAAGTTTGTTATTCTGTAAAAGTGGAAATTTTCGTGGTGTTGAAATTTTCGCGCATTTCGTGCAACCAGAAACTAGCACGAAAATAAAAGCACGGGAATATTTTTGCTTGCCATATGTTTCAGTAGTTGACGTCTTGATTCCGCGGAATTAAAAACACGTGAAACTTTTCTAACCCCGCTGAACGCGAAAAATTAGTCGCGCGAAAATATCCACTTTTATAGTAAATCATGCTTGTAGGTGTCCAACACATCAACACTGTACACTGAAACTGATACCCCTCTATGCACTGCGCGTAAAGAACATGGTCACACGCAGTGGTTTTGCATTCTTTACTGGGAATTTGAAGATGTCCAAATATTACTGAAAACCCGCTAACAAACATGATCAACAGCAAAACAATGATCCATGATACCGTAGATTATAAATGCACACTGGAAAAGCATTACCGGTACGTGCATTTCACACGTATTGTCAATAGAAGGTAGGGCCATTAGGGGTGTTGGTTTTAAAATTATGGCGCAACTGAGTGCATCAAGATAATACCCCACGCGTTCAAAGCAGGTTACTTTTATCTTGGAGCGTATAGATCTATCGCAAATCACATTTTCAAAGCATGCACGTGAATTCACAGTATTTTCTTTACATGTCCTTGAGTAAAATTTTAGGCAAATTGTGAGATATTTTAAGTTTGAAAAAAACATTGGGTAGGAAAACATTACAGTTTGATGTATTGCTACTGGACACCCAACCATACAAGTGTAGTGATCTACAATACATGTCATCATGCTCGTGCGTCGAGTGCATTGTTAAAGGCACATGGTCCCGGTGGTTTAGTCGAATGCGTACGTGGGCGCACGGTGCAAGTTTCCTATATAGAGACCTACACATGTATGCTATCGACTCCTCTTTAGCGCTTACACTGTGACCCACTTCCCCGAGTCCAAAGAAATCTGATCCACTGACACTGTAGTCTGTAGTCAGTGGTCCGACCACAGTTCGGCTCATGATTCGGCCGAGGGGGATGACAGCTTCAGCAAACTTCTTTTGTGATGTCACAAAAGTAAGAAGCACATAATGCACACACCCTGGCATTAATTACTACAGACTGCGCGATGCGCAGAGAAGACAATGAAGGCAACGTTACTTAGCAACACCTACACACTTTACTCTTGATGACAGCTCAACTTCGGTAATCTTTGTATCAATGCTAATGGTGATCAGCAGTATCATCAACAGCGCCCTCTACACTACCGGGACTATGCGCCTTTAACTTGAAGAGTCCCAAGCAGAAGTTGTCTAACAAGTTAAAGTTAGGCCCTAGATCTAAAGTTAGCCTATCACATAATGACATAATTCTCAGGTTTAATCAAGTGTCGTCCTCTTGCTAGCAACTTCACTTAGTCTAGACCTAGGCCTAGAATCTAGATCTAGACAATAGACTGCAGTGACCTCACTCACAGTCACCTTCATCACTATCTCTCGACTGTCTCAGTGACAGTGTCTGTTGAAACGTTGACATTTTAGGCCTAAGTTCCACCTAACGTTCTAGAAACAGTTGTCGTCGTTAGCCTATTTGCCCTAACCAGACGCCCGACCAGACGCACAGTGCGACACTTGTGTACAGCGATAGGGCCGTGTAAATTTAAAGATCCCTCTAACACTGCTAACGGTTAGGCCTAACAGTAATTTGGGTATACCGTAATTTGTTAGAGTTCTAACGTTAAAGCAAAGTTTGAATAGTTAGGCCTACGTTGTTAGTGCTGTACGTGGTAATGGTATCGAACAATACATGTTAGATCTAAGTTAACATGTTAGAATTGAGAAAGAATGCTAA
The DNA here is from genome assembly GCA_033980235.1 of Diadema setosum. Taxonomy (NCBI): domain Eukaryota; kingdom Metazoa; phylum Echinodermata; class Echinoidea; order Diadematoida; family Diadematidae; genus Diadema; species Diadema setosum. Next base: position 16,340,199 of record CM067063.1, read on the forward strand.
CGTTACTGTTGCTGACAGTTTTGACCGGAGAGGAAGAGAACCGATAAAGTGAAAAACATATTAAAATACACGTAACGTTAGGCCTACTCCTTCGGACAGACGGATTTTTCTGTCTAGGGCCTACTGACAGTTGGAACGGGATTTTCGAACTTACCGGTAGAACGGGTCTGATCTCGGTTATGCACTTATGACAAAAAAATGTCGGTTGGTCTCTAGAACTTGCTTCTGCCATCGTTCCCTCTGAGACCACTTGTCTGGACCTGGTTCTGTATATATCTGCATGCAGCAGCTATAGTTATCAGAGTAGGCCGGCTAGAATCTAACAACGTTAGAAGCTAAGGTAGCTAGAGGGCTTACCACTGCACTGGGGCTTACCCCTGCGATTTCGTGTACAAGTACTACATACGCGCGTACGCTCACATACAGGCGCCATTGTGGTAACAAATCGATAGAGGGCGTACATTGATATTACGTGACCATAGTGCCGTATGTCAGAACTCTTGTGTAGGAGTTCTGTGTGCCGTATGGTACATGTACTAGTACCAAAGAGCTATTACCAAAGATCGCACACTGAATAAGACAAGATGGCCAACTCTCGGTCGAAAAGTGAAACGCCAGCGAGGAGTGCGCCAACTAGCGTTCAGCGGGGATAGATTTCAGCGGGTGGAGTTTCCAGGCCACACTGTGGTGCCTGAGCATGATGCACTTTCGCGATACAAGACAGGCTATAAAGACAAGAAAGAAGGAATTTTCTGTAGATCTAAAGAATCATGAGTAAATATAGGAATTGGTGCAGTGCATTAAGCTGCACCAATAGCTACACCAAACCATCAACAGGTTCATCATTATTTCGATTTCCACGTTTCCAAGTTGGGTTGTATGTAGGTTCCTATACTCTTACACACAGTAACTATTATTAATAGCCTATATTATTAGCACCGACGGAGACAGGATTTGATCTTACGGGGGGAGGGGTGGTATGGGAGGAGGGTGTCCCCCCCCCCCCCACACACACACACACACAAACAGTGAGAACTTTTTACACTTTGATGTTGTAAACGGTACAATTTGATGCAATTTTTGCGTTTTACCAACTTAAAATGGTCCCACTGGTTTAAGGTAGCAGTTTTGATATAATAGATTACTAGTATTATTGAACAATTTGCCCTAAAAATGTTATCATTTAGATAAATTTCTTGTATTACGATGAATATCATGAACGTTGTCTATTCAGCAAACAAACAAAAAAAAAAAGCATGAAAACGCCGGATGGTGTATAGGAGAGGGGTATATCTCCTCCAACAGGAGGATGATTTTGCCTTTTCAGACCTGAAATTCAGCGATCTGGTGCAAAACCTTTGGTACAGTACTGGTTGAGGTGGGGATTCATGTTTTTTTTTTTTACATTCTTAAGTGAGATAATGAGAAACCTCTTATGAAATATGACAGAGCATGCAATTTTAAGAAGGATTCAACGTTTATTTGATGAAAATCAGTGGTTTTCAAATGGCTGAGATATCCAAAAAATTGTTAACAATAAAAGACTACAGGCCACAACTTTATTAGGATCTCTTTGTTTCACCTTGTTTTTGGGTATCTCGGCCATTTCAAAACCGATTTTCATCAAATAAACTTTTGATACCCCTTAGAACAGCATGCTCTTTGACATCTCATAGAGTGGTTTCTGAATATCTCGCAAAACGTTAAAAGCTAAATCCTCTCCTCGACCAGAACTGTACACACCCTTTAATGTTAGAAAAAAAAATATTTAAAATGTTTTAAAAAAGAGAAATAAATAAATAGATGATGCAAGTAAGTAAGGCTTTTTTCCTGCGTTTTTAGTATTGAAATAAAGCGATCTGAGACACAATTTTTTGTGTGTGAATAATTCGGAAATTGTTATTCCCCAAAGTGTACTAAGTCTATTAAAGAGGGGACCAAGCAATGGGAAGGTGGCAAGATACGTCTCCCATAATCGAGGGAGCTTTTTCATTCTTAAGAAATGAAATTCAACGATGTGGCGCACACTTTTACTGGAATTGTCAATCAGAGAAGTGCAAGTATGTGGAAGGAGACAAAGAAGGAGGATGTGGGAGGGGATAAGCCCTATTCCCCCTCCTATCAACACGAGGGAGACTAATTGCAGTTAAACGTTTTGGTGTGCACATTTTGTTGCATATTTGGAAAACTCTCAATGTTCAAAGTGTGGCCATAGTCGACTATTACGGCGTGGGGGGGGGGGGGGGGGGGGTGATTGATGATGATAGTCACCGTCACATACAATCACGATTTCAAGCCCATAACCGGACTGGCGCAACAGTTGGGGGGGGGGGGGGGGGGCTTGGGGAGCTTAGTGAGGAACTTGGTGGGGACTTGGGAGCTTGGTGGGGACTGCCCCCCTTGCTGTTTCGCTTTGACTTTTCTTTTCGTTTTGAAAGACAATTTTGACACCCTCACTTTTAAAAACATAGCCTCGCCCTGCATAATGAAAAAAGAACTCAATAAAATAGTAGTATTGATATTCATTTCTTTGTATGTAATAATGTAGTATATTTCTTTATACCTACTGCGTTTCTAAATTTTCTTGATTTAAGTCAATTAAAGCAATAATACCCACGGGAATTGTTCGGCAGTTTAATCGATGGGGGTGGGCCAAAACATTAAATATATATATATATATATATATATATATATATATATATATATATATATATATGTGGGGCCGAGAGAGCGGAGTGACCGTGAGGGCGAAGGGAATGGAAGGGACAGGGGCATCGATCCGTTTTCACGATTGGGGGAGGGGAACTTGGAGTTAAAATATCTGTGCGAGGGTGTGGGAGGGGGGCCTCCCACGAGAGGAAGATTTTACATTTTTAGACCTGAAAGTCAGCGATCTGGTGTACAATTTTGGTAAAAAGTTTGATTTTTTTTTTCGATAAAAAGTAAGAAAATGAAATACATGTATTCACAGATATAGTTATTGAATGACATAATTGTGGTATCTCGTTCCGAGTGTGCGACATCACCGTGTAGGCCTACTGAAATTAATGATACTTGGAAGTTTTCAGGGGAAGGGGGACGGTGTGGGAATTAAGGGGTACAGCCCCCTCCCAAACGGAACGTTTGCATTTTACGATTGACATAGAATGATGCGCACTTTTGTGGAATCATTCGGAAAATGATTGTCAATCCCCAAAGTGCTCACAGAGTCTAAATCAATGGATAGTAACCGACAGCGACCGAGCGGGGGAAAGGTAAATTAAACGAGGATTAGGGAACTTTTACATTTCAAAGAATTGAAGTCATGGATGATGCAAACTTAAATGAAACATTTTTGAATCTGTCAATCTAAATGTGCCAGGAAAAGGACCAAAGTGTCGCGGGGGAGGATGTGAGAGAGGGATACCCCCTCCCACGCGCGAGAGATTTTGCTATTTTAGTATTGAAATTTAACGATCTGGTGCACACTTGGAGTGAAATATTGAAAAATTATAATGTTAATAAGAGGTTGAAAGGGAGCGGCTTCATGCACATGCTTACAGTATACATTCAATTTTTCATCCCCCCCCCCATATAGTAGTCAAATAATTTACTTTACTTGTCAAGTATTAATTTGAATAAAGAATATAATAATAACTCTGAATTAATATTGTGTATTGCCATAATTTTATTGTGGTTGTTTCAATCATGAAAATCCAAATAAACAGAAGTGCAGTTTGTATCTAAGCCATCTCTATTCTGTAAATGTAGTGTTGAATGACAGTCCCTGTTGTGCATGTGTAGCCTGAAAGATCCGGGAAAATTGTGAAAGCTCTCTAGAGAACTTTTGATTGAATTGAATAAACCGCTGAGTAAATTATAGAAACTATTGTCATCAAAGTTTAATGAGATACCAAAAACTGAACCAGAGCCCCACAATAATCTATTTTGGTGGCGTTGCCCATGTATTATAGACTCACATAACTGAACTGCTCCCATTGAAAAAAAAAATAAATAAATAAATAAATAAATAAATAAATAAATAAATAAATAAATAAATAAAGAGCAGATGAAATTCTCTGATTGAAATTATATCTTGAGAAATGTCGAGAAACGTAAGTTATAGTCATGATAAGCTGTGATATTATTAGCTGCTAAAGGTCTGTTTATTTTGTTCCTATAAACATAAATATTTTTCTTTTAAAGAAAATGGCAAAAAAAAAAAACTAATAAAGTGAACGTGTATTGTGTCTAAGAAACTTATGTAATTAAATTTGAAATTTTAACCTACAAGAGGTACCTGTAAAAATATGTTTTAAACCCTTTTTTGTCAGTTCAAACCCCTTTTTTTTTAATTGCTTAAATTCAAAATATGATAAGCCTCACGAGAATTGTAGCATGATTTTCAAGCGAGGTTATAGTGTTATTACAAAAATTTAACATTTCAGCGAACATGTGAAGTTGACAAAAATTCTTGCCATTTTCTTAAGTAGAAAAAAAAAAAGTTAATAACCTCATATTTTTAGAGAAAATAATATAACAGTGGATTCTTTGACTAGTTTTCACTCCAGAAATGTATACTTTCATTCAGATAAAGAAGTAATAATTTGAAAGTAAGAGCGCTGAAAAGGCCTATAATTTAAAAATTCCTAGGTTGACACAATTAAGCCTGCCAGACGTCTTCTGACCACAACTGTACTGAGTAAATACATAGATCGAGTTCAGTGCTTCCGACCCACGTTCGGTTATCCCCGCTCACCGCTAGAGGGCGGCAGCCACTTGCGTTTCACCAGCGGCCCTTTAAGAGTTGATCATCTCCGTGTACGATCATTGGCTATACTCTTTGCCAGTACCATGGCACTGGGCTCGTAGTAATTACTAGTATGGAGTGATTTCTGTCTCCCTTTCATTTTCTCCCCTTTTCGGGGGCACACAGCTAGGGGAAGAGATGTACTTAAGATCTCGTTTAAACTTTTGTCATAAGGAAGTATTATTCCTGTCTAACCAAGAAAAGCAACTGAAGAAATGTCAATTACTTTCCAATCTGTATTTCCACATAGTTTGAGCTAACTACCAGTAATTCGTAGGGCATTTATGTTTATTTTGTAAACCATCGTGTTTCAATGGTATATATCATGAGCATGACAGTGTTCACCTGGCCCCAAGCTTACAGTTCTCTCCCCCACCCCCTCTCCCTCCTTTGCAGTTCTCTTTAAACAGTAAAGGAATTTTAATTCCTTAATTCATGTTTTTTCCGAGTCCCCCTCTTTTGCCCTTCTCTTTTGGGAATCTTAATTCCACCATTCATATTTTGGGGTCGTCTGAGACACTACTGAGCTGTTTTTGTTTTGCTTTGTTCTTTGCTTTGCTTTGATGTTGTTGTAATAATAATGATAATGATGATAACAATAATAATAATTATCATTATTATCATTATTATTATTATTATTATCATTATCACAAGTGTATTCTCACAAAGGATATAGGATCACGAGAAAATAATGCAACCAGTAAAAAGAAGGGTAAAATCTGTAATCGTTTCTAGATTTTCTTATTTACTGATTAAAATCATTTGAAAATCCACCATCTGATTCTTGAAAAAGAAGATCTGAAAACCCTTTCTCCCGGCTGTGTGTAAATGAGACGTCCATGGTGAGTTTGGGTCACTCTCATTAATATCTCGCTCAGCCGTTTCTCGTGGTCAAGATTTTCAGCTATAACGCCGACTGCGGGAAGTGGGGTGGGGGCGATCAACGTGTCACGGTTGTAGATATTTTATTATTATTTTTTGGGTTTACATAATTTTAAAACATTTACATTTAAAATATTTAAAAAAAATTATTCTGTTGCATTTGGAAATTTTGGAAGAAGTTTTCACTTTTATTTTTCTTTCCTTGTTTCACCAGCGGGGGGGGGGGGGGGGGGGGGGGAGATTTACCCTGAAACCTACCTTCTGTAATCAATAATACAGGTCAAGTCTTTTCTATTAATGCAGTCTTTGTACAGAAAGGCTGCTGAAACAATTTTTTAGTGGGGAGGAGCGGGGAGGGAGGCTGTCATTCAAACAATCAACACCTCCTTAAGTGTGCAGATTAACCACAAAACATATAAATATGAAAATGACTCTTTCTTATGACTAAAATATGATAAGAAAAATTTAATTTGTTGTTTAGGAAATTGCATTCCCTACATAAATAATTATCTGAGGAGAATTATGGAACTGTATACCATAATATCCTATCCATACATTATCAAAAGAAGCGAACGACCTAACGATATGAATGATGGAATCAATATTCATATTATTCAGTTAATATTACATTGGGGTCTACAGCCAACAGGGCCTGGTAAGAGAGAGAGAGAGAGGGAGAGAGGAGAGAGAGAGAGAGAGAGAGAGAGGGGAGGGGGAAGAGGGAGAAGAGAAAGAAGTGCTTCTAAATACAACGGCGTATAGCCAGGATTTGATCTTAGGGGGGGCGGTTAGTCTGCGAGGGAGCGAAGCGACCGAGCCCGAGCGAGCGGAGCGAGCGAGGGGGGGAGGGTGTGGGAGGGGGGTGTCCCCCCTCCCACGGTAAGAACTTTTTGCATTTTGATGTTGTAAATGGTGCAATTTGATGCATGTTTTTGCGCGTTTTATCGGCGTGAAACAGTCCCACTTGTTTAAGGTAGCAGTATATTTTAGTGTAGATTATTATTGAACAATTTGCCTGTAAAATGGTATAATTTAAACGCACTTCTCAATATTAATTCTTTTCACTGGTATAATTTTAAATACACTTCTTGTATTAATTCTTTTCACTGAATATCATGAACGCGACTGAACCCGAGCGAGCGGAGCGAGCGAGGGGGGGGGGGGGGGGAGGGGAGGGTGTGGGAGGGGGTGTCCCCCCTCCCACGGTAAGAACTTTTTGCATTTTGATGTTGAAAATGGTGCAATTTGATGCATGTTTTTGCTCGTTTTATCGACGTGAAACAGTCCTACTTGTTTAAGGTAGCAGTATATTTTAGTGTAGATTATTATTGAATTTGCCTATAAAATGGTATAATTTAAACGCACTTCTCAATATTAATTCTTTTCACTGAATATCATGAACGCGACTGAACCCGACCGAGCGGAGCAAGCGAGGGGCGAGGGGAGGGTGTGGGAGGGGGCTGTCCCCCCCCCCCTCCCACGGTAAGAACTTTTTGCATTTTGATGTTGTAAATGGTGCAATTTGATGCATGTTTTTGCGCGTTTTATCGACGAGAAACAGTCCCACTTGTTTAAGGTAGCAGTATATTTTGATGTAGATTATTATTGAACAATTTGCCTATAAAATGGTACAATTTAAATACACTTCTTGTGTTAATTCTTTTCACTGAATATCATGAACGCGACTGAACCCGATCGAGCGGAGCGAGCGAAGGGGGAGGGGAGGGTGTGGGAGGGGGGTGTCCCCCCTCCCACGGTGAGAACTTTTAGCATTTTGATGTTGCAAATGGTGCAATTTGATGCATGTTTTTGCTCGTTTTATCGACGTGAAACAGTCCTTCTTGTTTAAGGTAGCAGTATATTTTAGTGTAGATTATTATTGAACAATTTGCCTATAAAATGGTATGATTTAAACACACTTCTCAATATTAATTCTTTTCACTGAATATCATGAACGGGACTGAACCCGAGCGAGCGGAGCGAGAGACGGGGGAGGGGAGGGTGTGGGAGGGGGGTGTCCCCCCTCCCACGGTAAGAACTTTTTGCATTTTGATTTTGAAAATGGTGCAATTTGATGCATGTTTTTGCGCGTTTTATCGACGAGAAACAGTCCCACTTGTTTAAGGTAGCAGTATATTTTGATGTAGATTATTATTGAACAATTTGCCTATAAAATGGTACAATTTAAATACACTTCTTGTGTTAATTCTTTTCACTGAATATCATGAACGCGACTGAACCCGAGCGAGCGGAGCGAGCGAAGGGGGAGGGGAGGGTGTGGGAGGGGGGTGTCCCCCCTCCCACGGTGAGAACTTTTTGCATTTTGATGTTGCAAATGGTGCAATTTGATGCATGTTTTTGCATGTTTTAACGAGTTGAAACAGTCCCACTTGTTTAAGGTTGCAGTATATTTTAGTGTAGATTATTATTGAACAATTTGCCTATAAAATGGTATATCATTTAAATAATCTTCTTGTATTAATTCTTACACTGAATATCATGAACGCTGTCTGCAGTTCAGCAATCAAACAGAAAAAGCATGCACACGAGGGTGTAGATAGGGGCATATCCCCTCCCACACGAAGGTGATTTTGCGTTTTCAGACCTGAAATTCAGCGATCTGGTGCAAATTTTTGGTGCAATACTTTTTCATCGAAGTGTTAAAATCACGGAATTTAGCTCTTATTCCGAATGTGCACCATCTGTGTGTATGTATAAAGTCTAGTGAGGTAGAGCTTAGGGGAAGGGGGATTCCCCCTCCCGCTCGCGGAGCTTTTGCGTTTTTAGAATTGAAATAAAGCGATCTGGGTATAGCCACAGTCTACTTCTATGAATGGCGGAAGGGGGGGGGGGGGGAGGGGCGGGCGATCAGGGAGAAGGCTTGGGCGAGTGTTATCTCCACCCTTCCCTTCCGATGGAGCTTTTGCCTGAAATTGAGATATCTCGTATACGCATATTTGATGGAATCAACATTTGGGAAATCACAAAAAAAAAAAAAAAAAAAAAAACCTGATGGGGGGGGGGGGGGGGGCTGAGGGAGGAAAGGGTAGATTAAAAAGGGAAATTCCCCTTATACATGAGGGAACCTTGAGTTTTCGGAATATAAGTGATAAGTCTTGTGCACTCAGAATTATTCATATTTTGTGTGTGTGCGTAAATCTAAAAAGTGTACTAAGCTAGGGAAAGAGGCACAGAGGGGGAGGGTTTGGGAGGGGGATACCCCCTCCCAAGCACCAGAGATTTTGCATATTTTGAATTGAAATTCAACGATCTGGTGCACACTTTGAGTGAAATATTCAAAAAAATATCTTATTTGATGAAAGGTTGCAAAGGAGACCCGCTTCATGTGCATGCATACAGTATACACGCATTTTTTTTTTCCGCCTCCCAAATCCCCGGTCCAAATCTTAGGGGGGGCGACCGCCCCCATCGCCCCCCCCCTGGCTACGCCAGTGTCTAAATATGAGCACGTTTTAGTTTTATAGGCCTACATACTTTCATTAGCTCGAACTTTGAGGGACAACAAAATTTGGAACAAAAAAGCAGTTTCTTCAATTTCATATCATACTTCAGTAGAAATAATGCTTCTGTATGATATAACAAGGTCCTAAATATATCTGAAACCTTATACATGCCCCATAAAAAGAAGAAAATGAAAGGGAGGCAGAATTCACAGTATGTACGGCTTTGCTTCGCGAACGAAGATTTAAGGAAGTCCGCGTCTGCTGCAGGCTCGAAAGTGACTGATGAGTCCGATGCGGGACAGGCAGGCACGGTTGCAGCGGTTGCACGGGAAAGTCGGTTGGTTGGTGTATGGGTTTTTCCTCTGTTGTCTTTTTCTGTTGAGTTGGGCCCTGCGATCATCCTCAAAGCCCAGCCCAGCGCAGCTGAGTTTTCATCAGTGTAGCTTCGATGGTTGTAGTCTCTGCCAGCTCAAGAACTTTGATGTTGGTGACAAAGTCACTCCAGTGGATGTTCAAGATGAAGCGGAGGCATCGCTGGTGGAAGCGCTCAAGAAGGTGTAGGTGATGCCGGTAGACGGCCCATGACTCGGAACCGTACAGTAGAGTTGGTAAGACAACGGCTCTGTACACGCTGATCTTTGTCTGTTTCCTCAGGTGGTTGTTTTTCCAGACTCTGTCGTGCAGTCTACCAAAGGCGCTGCTTGTCTTAGCTAGTCTGTTGTCTATTTCTTTGTCGACTCTTGCGTTTGATGTGATGGTGCTGCCGAGGTAAGTAAATTGACCAACTGTTTTGAGTTCTTTTTGCCCTATGGTGATGTGGGGGGGGGGGGGGACTGGTAATTCTGTCGAGGAGCCGACTGATGAAGAACCTCTGTTTTCTTCAGGCTCACTTCAAGGCCAAATGCTTTAGCAGTAACTGCGAAGCAGGACGTTAAGCACTGGAGAGCAGACTCTGAATGAGCAACAAGAACGGCATCATCTGCAAAGAGTAGCTCACGGACGAGTAGCTCATGCGTCTTGGTGTGAGCTTGCAGACGCCTCAGATTGAATAGACTGCCATCTGTGCGGTACCGGATGTAAACAGCATCTTCGTTATTGAACTCTTCCATGGCTTGTTGGAGCATCATACTGAAGAAGATGGTAAACAGGGTTGGTGCAAGAACACAGCCTTGCTTTACACCGTTGTCAATTGGGAAGGGAGAAGTCACTGTTATATCTAACCCGACCTTGCTGGTTTACAAGCAGTTGGATGATCATATTGAGGAATTTCGGGGGATCTACACCCAAGGCGCTCAAGAATTTGCCAGAGCCCTTTCCTACTCACTGTGTCAAAGGATTTAGTTAGGTCAACAAAGGTAATGTAAAATCCCTAGTTTAATTTGTTCCTTGCACTTTTCCTGGAGCTGTCTGAGGGCAAAGACCATGTCAGCAGTTCCTCTGTTTGCATGAAAACCACACTGAGATTCTGGGAGAACACTTTCTGCGACACTAGGCGTTAGTCTATTGAGAAGAATTCGAGCAAGGATTTTGCCCGCAATGGAAAGCAGCGTGATTCCTCTGTAGTTGGTGCACTCTGATTTCTCTCCTCTGTTTTTGTACAGGGTGATGATAATTGCATCCCGAAGATCTTGAGGTAGTTGGCCTTGGTTCAAGCAAAGCGTGAAGAACTCGTGAAGCTTGGTGTGTAGGGCTTTTCCACCAGCCTTCCATACCTCTGGGGGGACTCCATCCACACCTGCTGCTTTGTCGATTTTTATTTGTTCAATCGCTTTAAGTGTCTCCTCAAGGGTAGGGAATTCTTCCAGCTCAGGTTTAAAGAGCTGTTGGGGAATCTGGAGCAGGGCAGATTCTTGTACTGTGCGGCTGGCACTGAAGAGAGACTGAAAGTGCTCTGACCATCGGGTGAGGATGGGGATCTTGTCGTTGAGGAGAACTTCGCCGTCTGCGCTACAAAGAGGACTTTGAACTTGGCCTGAGGGTCCATAGACAGTCTTCAGTTCCTCATAAAAACCCTTCAGGTCGCCAGTGTCGGCACAAATTTGAGTTTGTTTGGCAAGGTTTGTCCACCACTCATTCTTGATCTCTCGGAGTTTGCGCTGAAGGTGACTGCATGCAAGACGGAAGGCACTTTTTTCACTGGACAGGATGGATTCGTGAGATGAGCCCGGTGGACAGATCGCTTCATAGCCAGTAGCTTTTTGATTTCCTGATTGCTTTCGTCAAACCAATCCTTGTTCTTCCTGGAGGAGAGTCCCAGTACCTCTTTGGAGGATTGTTGTACGGCTGATTTCATCCTAGCCCAAAAGACTTCAGGAGAAATGTCCTTGAATTGATTTCATCTTCAAGCCTTGTTTGGAGATTCGTCTGAAAATTACATCTCACTTCAGCTGACTGCAGGTAACCAACATTGAATTTCTTTTGATGGGCCCCTCTGTATTTCAGCTTAGGCTTGAAATGAAGGTTTAACTTGCAGCGAACAAGCCGATGATCAGTGTGGCATTCAGCACTAGGCATAACTCTGGTGTGAAGCACGTCACGTTGGTCTCTCCTGCGAACCAGAATGTAGTCCAGTAGATGCCAGTGCTTGGACCGGGGGTGCATCGAGGTAGTCTTTAGACTGTCCCTCTGCTGGAAAAGGGTGTTTGTGATGACTAGTTGTTGTTCTGTGCAGAACTCCAGCAGGAGGCGTCCGTTGTCATTGCACTTTCCGACGCCATGTTTACCAAAAATTCCTGACCAGGTTTCTGAGTCTTTCCCAACGCGGGCGTTGAAGTCACCAAGGATGATAACCTTGTCGTCTTCCCGAACTTGTTGGGAGAAGATGCGCAGATCAGTGTAGAACTTATCCTTTTCGGCTGGTTCCGCCTGAAGGATTGGGGCATAGACACTGAACAGAGTGATATAATAGACCGTTGCGATGGGAGAGACGCATGGACATAATCCGGTCAGAGTGGCCTGTTGGAAGGTTTTCGAGCCTGGAGGCGATGGAATTCTTGACCATAAAACGAAGTCCTGATAGACGTCAGTCACACCGTTTGTTACGGCACATTTTGGTAAATTGCACCTTTTGGTAAATTACCAAAATGTGCAATTTACCAAAATGTGCCGTAACATATAGTTATGGCACATTTTGGTAACTGCACATTTTGGTAAAAGAAATTTGTTACCAAAATGTGCCGATTATAGTGCACCTATACCTGACGGGATCAACTGTTACCAAAATGTGCAGTTAAAAGTGGATTTACCTGCACATTTTGGACAATCAGCACACTTTGGTAACTGAACTAAAAACCATGGATGGGGGCTCGATAGTTATTATACGGTCAAGGAGTTAAGGTGATATGGTCCTGCAGTAAAGACAAAGACACTTTTTAGCTCACCCGAACCGAAGGCTCGAGTGAGTATGTAGATACCTTTATAATTATATGAAGAATGTAGTTTCTTTACGGCAAGACCCAAGATGGCCCCCTCGGACCCTAGAGGGGGTGGAAGTTTGAGGGGTGGGGGGGGGGGGGAGGAGGGGGAACATATGAAGAGTTTGTTCGCAAAAACCGATAAGTCCATATTTGCCAAATGGAGATATTTGCGATTAAAGGTCAAGAAAAATAAAGAGAATAGGAAAATTTTTGCTTCTTTTGACCATAACTTCAAAACTGTACCTTTATATGTTGTGACCAATATATCATTTAAAAGGTATTCTTTTGTACTTTGTGACAGAGACTGTACTTCAAAATCTTCAAAAATGGACTTATCGGTTTTTGCGAACAAACTCTTCAATTACATTTTCATCTTCTCCTTCAGAATAAGTTGGCAAATTTCAATCAAACTTGGTGGGGATCATCCTAACGGGGTAGGGACCCAAAGTTGTTCATGTGGAGCATGTGGCCCCCAGGGGTAATGGGGTAAGGATGGGGGCAGAAATGGACGAAAGTTTCTGATAAACCAAGCAGAGATGTTCACAACCAAGGCATCCGTTTTTTATGCATTGAATTGTGTTTAATACTTTTGTATTGTTCTGTGTTCATGCATTCTTGTTTATAATTTCAAGACATATTAAAACATATTGTACAATCACCAGTTCACCAAACAACACAACGACAATTTGCATGTTTATACTCCTGAATGACACCGCACGCACATAAAAGGACAACGCTCAAACAGTAACCAAACAACGCATCATTCAAAGACAAACTACATTGATCTCACATGGCCCGCAAAAGTTAATAAGATATCAATATACAACAAGACGTAAAGCCTACACTGTCCTACACTGTCCGATGGGGGCGGTCGCCCCCCCCCCCCCCCTAAGATTTGGACCGGGGATTTGGGAGGCGGAAAAAAATGCGTGTATACTGTATGCATGCACATGAAGCGGGTCTCCTTTGCAACCTTTCATCGATATCTTTTTGAATATTTCACTCAAAGTGTGCACCAGATCGTTGAATTTCAATTCAAAATATGCAAAATCTCTGGTGCTTGGGAGGGGGTATCCCCCTCCCAAACCCTCCCCCTCTGTGCCTCTTTCCCTAGCTTAGTACACTTTTGAGATTTACAAAAAAAAATATGAATAATTCTGAGTGCACAAGACTTATCACTTATATTCCGAAAACTCAAGGTTCCCTCATGTATGAGGAATTTCCGCTTCTAATCGACCCTTTCCTCCCTCAGTCCCGCCCCCCATCATTTTTTTTTTTTTTTTTGATTTCCCAAATGTTGGTTCCATCAAATATATCTATACGAGATATCTCAATTTCAACCTTAAAAAGGCAAAAGCTCCATCGGAAGGGAAGGGTGGAGATAACACTCGCCCACGCTTTCTCCCTGCTCGCCCGCCCCTCCCACCCCCTTCCGCCATGCATAGAAGTAGACTGTGGCTATACCCAGATCGCTTTATTTCAATTCTAAAAACGCAAAAACTCCGCGAGCCGGAGGGGGAATCCCCCCCCCCCCCCTAAGCTCTACCTCACTAGACTTTATACATACAGATGGTGCACATTCGGAATAAGAGCTAAATTCCATGATTTCAACACTTCAATGAAAAAGTTTTGCACCAAAAATTTGCACCAGATCGCTGAATTTCAGGTCTGAAAACGCAAAATCACCTTCGTGTGGGAGGGGATATGCCCCTATCTACACCCTCGTGCGCATGCTTTTTCTGTTTGATTGCTGAACAGACAGCATTCATGATATTCAGTGTAAGAATTAATACAAGAAGATTATTTAAATGATACAATTTTATAGGCAAATTGTTCAATAATAATCAACACTAAAATATACTGCAACCTTAAACAAGTGGGACTGTTTCACGTCGATAAAACGCGCAATAACATGCATCAAATTGCACCATTTGCAACATCAAAATGCAAAAACTTCTCACCGTGGGAGGGGGGACACCCCCCTCCCACACCCTCCCCTCCCCCCTCGCTCGCTCCTCTCGCTCGGGTTCAGTCGCGTTCATGATATTCAGTGAAAAGAATTAATACAAGAAGTGTATTTAAAATCATACCATATTATAGGCAAATTGTTTAATGATAACCTACATCAAAATATACAGCAACCTTAAACAAGTGGGACTGTTTCAACTCGTTAAAACACGCAAAAACATGCAACAAATTGCACCATTTGCAACATCAAAATGCAAAAAGTTCTTACCGTGGGAGGGGGGACACCCCCCTCCCACACCCTCCCCTCCCCCTCGCTCGCTCCGCTCGCTCGGGTTCAGTCGCGTTCATGATATTCAGTGAAAAGAATTAATACAAGAAGATTTTCTAAATGATACCATTTTATAGGCAAATTGTTTAATAATAATCTATATCAAAATATACTGCTACCTTAAAACATGCATCAAATTGCACCATTTGCAACATCGAAATGCAAAAAGTTCTCACCGTGGGAGGGGGGACACCCCCCTCCCACACCCTCCCCTCTACACTAAAATATACTGCAACCTCAAACAAGTGTTACTGTTTCACGTCGATAAAACGCGCAAAAACATGCATCAAATTGAACCATTTGCAACATCAAAATGCAAAAAGTTCTCACCGTGGGAGGGGGGACACCCCCCCCCCACACCCTCCCCTCTACACTAAAATATACTGCAACCTTAAACAAGTTTTACTGTTTCACGTCGATAAAACGCGCAAAAACATGCATCAAATGGAACCATTTGCAACATCAAAATGCAAAAAGTTCTTACCGTGGGAGGGGGGACACCCCCCTCCCACACCCTCCCCTCCCCCCTCACTCGCTCCGCTCGCTCAGGTTCAGTCGCGTTCATGATATTCAGTGAAGAGAATTAATACAAGAAGTGTATTTAAATTATACCATTTTATAGGCAAATTGTTCAATGTACAGCAAAATAAACTGCTACCTTAAACAAGTGGGACTGCTTCACATCGATAAAACGCGCAAAAGCATGCATCAAATTGCACCATTTACAACATCAAAATGCAAAAAGTTCTTACCGTGGGAGGGGGGACACCCCCCTCCCACACCCTCCCCCCCCCCCCCCCCTCGCTCGCTCCGCTCGCTCGGGCTCGGTCGCTTCGCTCCCTCGCACACTAACCGCCCCCCCCCCCCAAGATGAAATCCTGGCTACGCCGTTGGTTCTAACTGGTGTGTTCTAGAGTGCTAAGATGTAATGGTAAAACCATGTACTGCATATCCATGTTGGTTTGACACTGACATCTGCCTGAAGAAATTCATTCATGGAACCCATTTTAATACCCGATCGCTTGAGATCTATCATGAGCCCGGCGTAAACGTATCACTGTCGCTCCGATCGTATCACTGTTGTAGCGAGGTCTTGATAAGCTTACGAATATCGCAATACGATCGCTTTGATCGCAGAAGTAGCGCGTCTCGTCGGCTTGGAAAAGCGGCAAAAACGTGGTAGCGTCGTGGCCGAATGCATAAAACAAGCAATTGCTTCAAGCAAAAGCACAAGCTCGTCTAGCAAAAGGTCTAGCTCACGCAATTGCTTAAATCCATATGCATAATCTTTTGCTTGTGCAAATACCTTTTGCTTGTCCCGCACAAGCAATTGCTTGCGTTTTCAACAAAAGGGACGTCACGCCTGTGCGAACACATTCAAAACAAAGGCGAGTGTGGCACATGTATTTGAAAGGGCGTGTGTGGGTGCGAAACATTTCCTATAGCAATAGAGCTATGAAATGGCACTCATAAATGCTCACACAGACACACACACACACACACACATCTATACACACACACACGTACTGGCTGATTCCCATCACTGCTAAAGCCTAGCTCACACCTTTGCGTTTCGAGCTTGCGTTCAGTTGCGTATTGCCCGAACGCAGTCTAACGCAGCCTAACGCAGCCTAACGTAGTACTACGCAATGAAACGAGCTAATACGAGGTCAATACGCAGACTAACGCAGAGGCTTTGCGTTGTAGCTCGCTAGTTTGACATTTTTTCAAACATCCGCAACTGAACGCAAGCTCAAAATCCATACGAGCTAAGACGTGGGGCTACCAGCTAATGCGAGCCAAGGACGAGCAAGGACGAACGACAACGAGCTGCTTAACGCAGGCCAACGCAGCTTTACTTTGAACTGCGTTTCACTGCGTATGGTTGCGATTTACCTCGCTTTAGTTCGCATTACCACGCTATATCTCGCATCACCACACTCTGTTCCTAGTACTCTGCTCGCATTAGCAAGGACCGTTGCGGATGTAGCTCGCTACATTGCGAATCTAGCTCGTCCGTCGCTCGCTCCCCCTCGTTCATCCTCGCCTAAAGGCCCGGCCCCACTGGCCGATGGACACAAAACGTATGCAGAAAGGACACAGCGGACGAGCAAAATTCCGGGGATGGCTCCATCCGCTTCATCCGCTCCAGAATTTCACAAAATTGGCAGAAATTGGCGAAAACAGAACGGAAAAAGATCGGACGTGGGTAGTATGTAGCGGTGATGTGAAACGGATGTTCATCGGAAGCCTGGTGGATGAAAGCGGATGGAAAGTGGATGACCGCTCCAAAGGGGTTACTGGAGATAATTGCGAAACGGACGCATAGTGGAAAGAGCGGATGCAGAGCGGATGAAGCGGATACATCACGTACGCCTAACGGAAACAAACGCTTTGTCCGTTCTGAATACTTTATATACGAGATGCATACGCTTACATCCTTTCTATTTCCGTGCTATTAACGATGTACAGACGTTCCATGTACCATAATACAAATGTATATCTTTCCTCCCTCTTTCCGTTTTCAGGTGCAGCGGATGTGAGTTGCGCGGATGCCCAGAGGATGCAGAGAGGATCCAGCGGACGTTTAAAAGAAAACTGTACTGACATTTTCTAATTGTCCGATAATTCTAATCTACATTTTTTGATGCCCACAACTGGAAAAAGAGGATTCTAAAACCCAGGATAACTTAATAAAAGGGCCAAAGGTCAAGCAAATATCCTCAAATCCCCACATACCTGAAAAGCAATTATCGTCATCCATCCAAACCAAAGAAAACCCACAATATTGTAGTTCAAGGAAAGTACACATTCAACACATTTGTGACAAACATTTTAATTTTTGCCAATTATGTGAAATTTTTCTCATATTGTCAAGATGTACTATAGACCTATTGAAAGAACTATGAATTATGACAGAGGCATGTCAGTCACCATAGCAACATTTCTAGTTAGAAATAAACTGAGTTTAATAATGGAAACCCAAACCCAAAGAGAAATGTGGATTGAGTGAAAGTAGCAACATTATAGTAGAACACATCAGTGAAAGTTTGAGGAAAATCAGACAATCATGTAAAAAAATTAATTTTTGAAGTTTGGGTGTTGTATAGGACTGGATAAGGAGACTAGTAGAGTTCATGACATCAAGTGTGGAAAATATAAAGAAAAATATAAAGAGAATTCCACAAAAAGTCATTTTTTCATGAAAATTACACATTCCATCAACTTGATACTGACATAACGAATTATGTTAAGGGTAGTAATTATTCCCCCTGCTTTCTAAAAGCGGTTAGTCAAGTGCTCTTTCATTACGCTAGAAAAGTGAAAGCATGTTGAATTTTCTTTACATTGTTGTCCATACATGTCATAAAACTCAAGTAGTCTCCTTATCCAGTTGTTCCAACACCAAAACTTCTAAAATTCATAACTTGCATCAATTGTCCAATTTTCTTCAAACTTTCACTGATGTGCTCAACTAATGTTACTGCTTTCACTCAATCCACATTTCTCTTTGGGTCTTGGTTTCCTTTAAACTTATAAGTTCTTAATGTATTCAGATACTCTTGGATCAACACAGCATAATTGTGCATGTTTCTAATCAGTACAAAATTTGTTCCTGCATGGGATGTATGTTCCTTGGGTCAAAAGAAAATGACTCATCTAAAGAGACAAACTGTCTCTATTATGCAAATACATATAATTTGCATATTGCATTTATCAATACCTATACATAGATAATCAGGAATAATGAAATAAATGTCCTGTTTTGAACTTAATATCCAAACAAGGCAAGTGCCAAAATGTCTCGCCCATTCGCGTAGAAGAAATTAATGTTTTTCTAACTCCTGAAGTTCATTGACCCTGCATATGACCTTTGACCTTGTGGTGACCTTCAACTCCCCAAGGGACTTTTACCAGCCAAGTTTGGTCACAAACAGACATATGAATCAAAAGCTATGAGCCATAATCGAAACGCACTGTAAAAACTTAACATTGGGCCCTAAAGTTCATTAACCCTGCGTGTGACCTTTGACCTTGAGGTGACCTTCATGTTTGGTAAGATGGGTCTAGATGCCTACATGTGTACCAATTTAGTGATTTTAGACAAAATTGAATAAGTCTCAAATATTTGACTATTCTGCTAGACTATATACCGCATTATATGAGGTAAGAATCCTTATCCACTGGATTGTAGTAGGGTTTCTCTCTTTCTACTTGCATTCAACCAAGGAGATCACAAGACCTATTTCATAATTCAAAAACATCAACAATGTGAGACTCAAAATAAGACAGAATAAAAAAGTTACTTCTTGGGCACTTTGGATTTTAATAAAAAAAAAAAAAATCAATTTTGTTTTGCGACTGATTTGTACAGAAATACACCATCACCACATGACAATATGCTTTGTGAGGTTGCAAGGCTTATAAGCAACAATGATAATATCAACCTCTTGGCTACAATCAATTTATGTTATCATCACATTTTCCTTCAGCATGCTATGAATTTGGTCTCCATTTCTAGCTCATTCCTAGTTTGACGGGAGTGATTTTAAATCCCACATGTTGGATTTTCCTACCAACACATCTGTCTTGTGAATACATGAATAAATCAAAATAATGCAGACTAATTCATGAATTTTCTTGTTTGAATCATTCCTTAAATAATAAATACACAAATACATGATGAAACATTCCATTTACATATTACCTATGGTTGCACAAACTGCATTATAATACATATCATATCCTATGTACAAACGGTGACATTAACAACACACAGATAGAACTCAATCATACCAAAGCCTTCTGACCAAACGGGTTATCACCATTTTTCTTATTCTGTTCAGTGACATATCGAGGTGAACCCAACTGCAATATTGCTGTCAGGGTGTCATGAGCGATATAATGCCTCTATTAGTTGTTTTTCCCCCTAACATACTAATACACGTCATGCACTAATGAGCCATTCTAACCACCATTACCTTATTTGATAACACCTTAACGGGATGGTATAGTTGTGGTTGAAACAAGGATTCAGGTTTTAACATTTTGCGAAAAAAAGAGGGTCCCACCTTTGATTGGGACCACTGTTTTCCTTTGTTTTTTGGACATCTCAGCCATTTCAAAAGCAATTTTCATCAAATAAACTTTTAATTCCCCTTAGAGTTGTATGGTCTTAGATATTTCCTGTAAGCGGTTTCTAATTACTTTGCAAAAAGTTAAAATCTGAATCCCCATCTCAACCAAACCTAAACCATCCCTTTAACATTGCAAATAGCTCTACAGATGTGTTTGTATTAAAAATGCACATTTCCATGACACTGCCAACTTCCAGGAAATAAGTTCGCAGAATGCAATAAAAGCAATTCGCTGATCTCAATTTTTAGGACAGTAAGACTTGTAATACATAGAATTACAGCAAATCACTGCTCACAAAATGCATCACATTTTGTTTTACATTTCTATATGTGAAATAATGAGCAGAAGGGCCAAGTGTTGATTCACAAATAATTTGCATACCAGTGAAACTAAAAAATTATACATATGACAAAGGGACAAATGTAAATTACACTCTTTAAAAAGCCCTTTGAAGATATACATGTATGAGACACTCTAATGTAACTGGATAGACCTTTTTTAATCCTCCATTGTTTGGTTGAAAAAGATATATCAGTGAAATATCTCTGAGTGGATTTCATTTCACATGCACTCTGACAATACAACACATTTTTATACTCAAGCCCCCGTTACATTTACTGTAGTTTTCCTATAAGGAGCACAGTACTTGAGTATCATATAAATCCTTAGAATTGTTGCAATGTTGTTGCAAAGAAAGAAGGAAAAACAAATCTCTATACAAGTCATACAAGATATGACTTCAAAAACGAATGTGAATGATAAGTAAACCTTGTAATAATTACAACATATTTATGAAATGTGTAAAGTCATCTTTTTATCTGAAGGAGAGGCAATGTCATATGTATGGTAAATAAAGTGCATGGGCAAATATTTATTTCACTGTCATTACAGCATCAAAGCATTAAACTAACTATGGAAACAGTGTCTAAACAATGCACATGGACATCTAAGTACCGGTACAAATGATAAAAATAAAAATTTATGTGATTGTGCATAACCCTTAAAAAAACAAGAACAAAACAAAACAAAACAAAACAAACTAAAAAAAAAAAACCCTGGAGGCAATGCATATGTCTTCACGAGAAAAATACTAATGCCAATCTGACCAGGCAGAAACCAATTACAGTAATTCAGTTTTAACTATCTGCACAGCATTTGATGTATTTGGAATAAAAAAGAAAAAAAAATGGAGGATTTTATTCCTGTTTGTCTTCAGATTCTGCAGTATCTTCTCTTTCCCACTCACATGTAGGCTCTGCATCACAGAAGCAATATAGCAAACTTTAATACAGTAACAATCAAAATGAAACATAAAGAGTACATCCGATATTGAAACATAAAGTACACAGTGAATTCCTGTGGAAGACAAGTCATAACTGAGTAAAGCAAAGTTGAAGGCAAGTGTGACCTTGAGTGTATCACAACCTAAATGTTACAAACAAACATAAAATCAATAGCTTTTGTGATAATCAACATATGAAGCACATATGTACACTACAGGTATAAAGTGCAATATGTACAACTAAACACAGCTTATCTAGGGGAAATTTTTAATATGTTATTGTGTTTTTATAATGGTTTAAAAGCATTTGCTCGCTTCACCACCACTTGTAGATACAATCACCATTATACAGCAAACAAACACACACACACACACACAACTAAACAGACATCTACATAAACCACAGTGGCGGATCCAGAGGGGGGCGCAACCGGTGCACCCCCTTTATTTTTTGTTAAAAACAATAGAAATAAAAAGAAAAACATGAAATGAAACCCAGAAGTGGCACCAGAAATATTAGTATTGCCCCCCCCCCCCCCTTTACAGAATTCTTGGATCTGCCCCTGAACCATGTGTCCATATGTAGGAGTCTTTCTGACATGCCTTCTAGTTTGATAGAGGGTCATTTGCTGCAAGTGCTATTCTCAAACATGGCCTCAATCTCAGTATCCATTAGCATTGATAATAACATTTTCACTCACACTTCATATTTCATGCAGAACAGGTAAACAGTTTTGGTACTGGCAAAGTCATTGCACAGTCAGTGCTATACATAGCTGCATTAAAGTACCAGTATAACAATATCCTGAATATTAACTTTGTCACATGGAAGAGCATTGTTTTAATAATGTTTTCTGACAACATGAGAGTGGTGAAGCTCTTCATTAATGGAATAAGAATATTCCAAAATGCACTAAAAATGCATGTCTTGGATAAAGACTAGTTGACAAGCACTATTGATAGGCGTTGATATGGGTCAATAGGTGCACAGGTTGGATATTTTTGTATGGATCTTTGTGTGTACCAACTGTAGTATACATATGTGCATGATGGCTTGGCCAGCTGTAGCTACGTACATTGCACTCACTCGATTGGCCAAGAGTGGGTTCAGGCATGTGATGCTTTATAGGCTACCTTGCATTTTCCTATGCATTTACTAAAAATCTTCGAAACTTCTGTAACATGGCACAGGCAAACTCACTATTTGTGACACTGCACCACAAAACAAACAAAAAGTCGCCAGACATGGATTTTTAGTTAAGGGTAGATTCTGAAAGAGCAGACTCTAAGCTTTAAAATGATGTATAGCTCAATTGAAATGGACTCTCCTAACCTATCTAAATATTGGAAAGAAAGCACACACTCTGGAAAAGTGCGAACTGAGAAAAGAGGCTCTTAAGTACAGGGTCTATCTGTCTATTCAAGCGGTTAATCTTTACCAAACCGTGCTAGCTGTGCGATGAATGGGACAAAAAAAAAAAACAGGACGTAAATCACTGGGGCAACAACAATGAAGGGATTGTCAGATTAAGTTGAAATTAAGCATGTTCCATTAACACATTCTGTCCATGATTAATGCCAACTTTCAAAGCAGTAGCATTATCCCTTCAAAAGTTATCAGACTTGAAAGTGAAGAGTGTGCAAAGGGTTATCAAGAAAAGAAAAGGGGTCTCTAAGACATACCTGATCTCACTACTCTACAAAAAGAGTTGTAGAAAAACTGCTGAAATTGCACTTTCCCATTCATTTTATGATCCCAAGCTTAAGAATAATGTAGAAGAAAGGCAATTCTTTTAGAAAACATGAAAAACTCAATATTGACTTAGTTGACCCATTTCACTTTTTTTGAGTCCTCACGCAAAATCAAGGGGTGCAACTTTTTGTTTGTTTTGTGATGCACGGTCACATTTGATACTCGATCAAATGTGTAAAGCCTAGATGCTGACAGCTATACATATGTACGGAAGTATATGTTGCTCACAAGCCATGCGTGCTATCAGTTTTATTACTGTATATTGGACATAGCTGCACATGTATATGGAAGCACAAAACCTGAAAGGATGTTGAAAACCCCACTGGATTATGAAACATAATATGATTTTTTCCTTGGTACTGAGGCAAGATGCAATGTATGCAGTATGCATCCTGCATTCATGTTCATGCTTGCAAGGTCTTGATAATTTCATAACAGCTGCAATAAGCGGACACAAAGACACAAGGAAAACATGTACACATGAAAAGAACAATAATGGCATTCATTTGGGAATGAACTCTGTATTAGGGTGCTGGGTATAAAATCAATTATTTCTGTAACTTAAGGAGGAAAGTGACAAATAATGAGGAGCATATTTGAGGTAACTCTCAGGTGCTCTTCCATGTCACAAAGTAAATTCTTAGGGTACTGATGCACTTGAAAGCCTTTCACCTTTAAAGGGTGTGTACAGTTCTGGTCGGGGTGAGGATTTAGCTTTTAACGTTTTGCGAGATATTCAGAAACCACTCTATGAGATGTCAAAGAGCATGCAATTCTAAGGGGTATCAAAAGTTTATTTGATGAAAATCGGTTTTGAAATGGCTGAGATATCCAAAAACAAGGTGAAACAAAGAGATCCTAATAAAGGTGGGGCATGTCGCCTTTTATTATTATCACTTTTGGGGATATCTCAGCCATTTGAAAACCAATTTTCATTAAATAAACGTTGAATTCTTCTTAAAATCACATGCTCTTGCATATTTCATAAGAGGTTTCTCCTTATCTCACTTAGGAATGTTCAAAACATGAATCCCCACCTCAACCACTACTGTACAGTCCCTTTAAGGCTGGGTCTTACTGACAGCTATGCAAGTCAATCAGCATTGTAATTTATCAGGTCAAGTGTAAATCTAATATAACTTACTTATCATAACTATTTTTTTTGCAACACCATTTCAGTGCAATGTAATGCTGAAGCTGTGAGTGTGAGTGTGTGTGTGTGTGTGTGTGTTTGTCGGCATGAAGCAATCTGGCAGTCAACACTAGAGGTGGGAAGATATTTGATTTTATGCAAATTCAATGACAGTTGACACAACTTCTTTGTGCAAGTACCATTAAACTAAAGCAACGCTTCAGACTTTTAACTTTTTGGCACAGTTAAACTAACACACATATTGATTAATCATTAAAGAAACTGATATGGTAAAAGTATTACTCTGGCTATATATGGTGACAAAAAAGGAACAAGTGACAAAAAAGGAGCAAGTATGAACTGTGTACTAGATAATATTCTGAGTGCACTTTTCATATACTGTATGTGATCGTGCATTACAAAACCAACAAAAAAGTTGCACAATCTGATTTTATGTGAGGACTCAAAAAGGTCTGAAGGGTCAACCTAGTTAAACTTTAGCTTTTTAAATTTTCTGAAAGAGCAATTCTTCTACATAATCCTAAAGTTTGGGATCATAAAACGAATGGAAAGTTGTGTTTTTTTTTGCAGTTTGTCTACAGCAGTTGTTTTGTAGAATTGTGTGGTTAGGCATGGACCTACTTTGTTGTAGGTCCATGGGTTAGGTAAGTCTGCTGGGCGTTTTATCATAATTTCTCAAAAACAAACAAACAAATAAACCCACAACCTTTACACACTCTTTACTTTCATCTCAATTATTTTTTAAAAGATGATGTCACTGCTTTGAAAGTTAGTTTTAGTCATGCGTTGAATGTGCTTCTTCAGTGTGAGAAATTTCAGCTTAATCCAACAATCCCTTCATTGTGATTGCTTCGAAGTTTTATACGCTGTCTTCTGTCCCATTCATTGCACAGAGCACAACTTGGTGAGTTGAAGTACTTGAACTGACCATAAGCTTCAAAGCCTTTTTTCCTCAGTAAACATTTTTCTTGAATGTTTACACTTTCCCATTACTTGGATAGGTTTGATAGGAAAGCCCATTTGCACTGAGTTATATATAATTATAAAGCTCAGAGCCTGCTCTTTCAGAATGTATGTTTGGTGATTTTTTGTGTGTGTGTGTGTGTGTGTGTGTGTGTGTGTGTGTTGGTTTTGTGATGCAGGGTCACGTATGCACTCCACTGAAACTATGAAACCACAATTGCCATTTATCATAGGCTGCAATGGACAATCAGACAAAAAAATGCCATAAATCTTGCTAGATATAACATATAAAGTTACTGTTACTTATATGCAAGGATAAATGTGCTATGAGGGCTTCACTTTTCTTTTGTACAGCAATTCATTGGAGCTATAAGAATGCTTAAATTGTGGTCATGTGGCATATCATACCATCATAATACACCAGTTAACTGTATGACATACCTCATGATACTTTAAAATGGTGCATCACTTGTTCAATGTGCATCAGATTTTCATATTCTGTACCATGATGCACCTCTGCGTCATACATACAACAGACATTCATCTACCATGACAGTATCCTTAATTATTTTGTGGAATACCATTTTTTATTTTTACAAACTATTCCTGTCCTAGTGATGGATCAACCACCAGCAAACTTTACCCAGAGAATAAGAAACTAGACATGCTGCATGCCACTCACGAGCATATCTCCCAAGGGTCATTATCTCTGTCATACAACTGACTTGTGCATAATGTCCATATGATGTCCTTACAGACATGAAACTAAGATTAAAAAAACAAAAACAATACTGATGATTAATAATACATGGATTATTTGGACTCATATTTGATTTATATGTTTTTCTTGTTAATTGTAAAGTGCTTAAAAACTTTTTTATTCAGAGGCGCTATATACATTTGTCATATCATTATCATTATCATCAATAAAGTTCACTTCAATCCCATACACATGCATTACATCAGCCAACAATCTGTCTTCATGTCCGTCAATAAATGCATTGAATCTACATGTTGTGTGTTATTCCAATGGAAACACTAAATTTGCTTTTTAGCAGCCTAGCATAACAGACTTCAATCCCTGGTTGTGAAATCTGGTGATGTTTCACGGCCAAAACAGCAGAACAAGTAATATTTACGATTCATGTCATCAGAACAAGTAATATTTACAAATTATGTCATAATCCCGGCCAAATTCCAAGGTCTCAGATAACCTGTACTTCTAAAATGCAGCACAAAGTACACTCGGTAATGTTGGTTTGAACTCACTAATACCTTGTGGCATCATAGAGCTATGAAGTGTCATGTGTGCATGCAACTTAACTACACAATGTTTTAAGTAAATTTGGCAGAACACAGCATATCTTAAGAATATTAATCTTTAATATCTTAGTAATAATGCCTTTTGCACCTTTGGTGCACAGATGCAAAAGGAAAGGAGTATACTATCAAAACAAAAATGTTCAACCCTAAAAATAGCTAATGTGTCTTATCTGATCCATAATCAGCACATGAGGTTCTGTCAGTGGCATTGGCCAGAAAAGAATTGTCATTGATAATCACTGGAATATGGGTAACATTGCCTTCTGTATGTGTGGATGCTTGAGGCAAGTAAAAACCAGCTTACTAATACTTGCATATGCTGTGGGAGTTAATCTTTATGAATACTTCACAAGTATGTCCTCTGTGAGGCTGCAAGCAAATTGTGCGGACGAATCAATAAGCAGACCAGTTTTAAGTGATGCCCAACTGAAATTGGCAGTAGTGCCTGACAACTTACATTTACAAGAAAGCAAATGAAAATAACATCACATACAAAAGCTTGTATTCTCAATGTAAACACAGTTGTCATGTCTTCAAACCCATCTGATTTGAAATATGCAGTGGAAGGAGCCATTATAGAGTTTACATCAAATAATGCAATTCAAAATTTCCCCTCAAACAAAATATAACTTCCCACATATCAATGTAACTTTCATCTTTTCACAATCTCTTCCTTTTCAGTGGATAGTATGCCCCACTAAAGACACAAGCTTGTAGGTCTACCCAGTGCCTATGAATAGTTGCCATTATCAAGAACATGCTCACATTGCCCACTTTTGGTAATACTTCAAACTAGTGGACAGAATTTCAGTAAATTAGTCACCATCTCATACACAAACAACCATTATTTACAATTTCTGATAATCACTACAAAGGTTGTTCTGCTGTGCACTACTAACTGAATTATTAACCTAATTATGGCATCAAGACAGTACACTACAATATGCGACTCTATCCTTAAACTAAGAATGAAGCATTTTTCGACAGGGGTGCATTGCCACCAGTCATAAGAGACAGTATACAATATACCTGGGTAACTGTCTACATGGTTTGCACTGTTTTAATGCAAATATCTGAGAGTAAATAGTTGTCGCACATTACATGTCTTTATACTGAAAAACCCACTCCTATAACAAGGGGTGAGGTGTGACTGTGTAGGTATATGCATATGAAAGTATCAATTTGCTTGTGAGATTCTGTAAATAATGCTGAATTTCATCACACTGTAATACTATGAGAGAATGACTTTTAAAAAGGGAGTGTCAAATTATCTCATCTTGAGGCTCTAATACTGGCGTATGGTTTCATTCTTTGATTTGAAAGTGAATAGCTGTCATAGCAATTGTATATCCATAGAGGTCTGTGAAGACACATCAACAGAATAGACAGGTCATCCTATATTTATCATAAAATTTCCATGGATAAAATTTGATAAGCATTTCAGAAGAAAGCTATGAAGTATTTATACTTCATTTCATCTTGAGTAAGTACAACATATATGTGACTGCATAGACATCTTGTACAAAATGACTACTGCACTTCCAATGTTACCAACCCAGTTGCAACTGATTTTGAAAGAAACCACCAAAATAGACCCTATTAAAAACAAAACAACAACTGAAAATACAGAACAAAACAAAACAAAATGTAAACAAGTACACAGAAAAAGGGGGATTTTACCTAAATAGTGCTTCTAGATCATTTGGTGTGGAGGCCCAAATGAGTGGTTGTGAGTAAGGTACAGTATCAAGTTCGACACCTCCTAATGTTGACTTATAGTCACTAGGTATAAAACCAGTTGGTTTAATTCCCAGATCATCTGACACCAATACAGCTAAATCCACTTGGTCTACCTGGTATTGTCGATTTGGTCCAATGGCCATTTGGTCTAATCTGCACTTGGTCTTAAACCCAATTTGGCTAACCGTCATTGCGCCTAATGACCGAATGGTCTACTGGCCAGTTGCCACCTCATTTCCGCTCCCCCCCCCCCCCCCCCACATTTTGTGTGATACCATCTGATCTATTACCAGTTTCTCCAACTCTCAGTTTAGTCTCTTTTTATTACTTGGTCTATGGGCAGTTGATTTATTTAATCTAAATTTCACAAGGTTTCATATTCAATTGATCCATTTCCATTTTGTATAATTCCATTAGATCTTGTTCCATCTGGTGTAGAAGTTAATTTGTCGCATTATCATTTTGTCTAAATTTCTCAAACACTGTTTCGGCTAATTACAATTTAATCTGATTTTCATTTGGTCTAATTACCGATGGGACTACCCGCTTCATCTACGAGTTACAAGTTCTACGCAGATTTAAAATCTGAGCAAGCGTGACTCATTAGTTTTGCAACACAGGCCCACTTTATTGCATAATACACAGGAATACATAGATAGGGTCTAACCACTTGGTGCCCATACTTTTTTTTTTTTAAATCCTGGAAGTGGCACCACAAAAAAAAAGTCATTTGTTTTGCTTGTGAGTCGATGTGAAATGGAAGGCCATTGCAAGTTGTACTAGAGTTTGTTTTCTTTTCTTTTTTTTTGTCAGCCGATGAAACCTGGAAGTGGTAGAAGTGCAGGAAAGGTCTCTTTTCTTCCCTTGTCAGCTGGAAAAACCTGGAAGTATGCTGAAGGCCTTTTTTTTTTTTTTGCTTGTTAGCTGGTTGCTTGTTAGTTGGTGGTGCCGGCCATGCAACAAGCATTTTCTTTATATGATACAGTGTAGTTGCATGCAGATTGTAAGTCACAGAGAGGATACAGATCTAAAATCTCCATCTCACTAAATAACCATTCTACTACAATTCTCCAAAATTGACAAAGTATGACATATCATGGCTTGATCATTTAAAATCTTCTCTCTTGTATCTTGAGAAATCTAAGAAGCATCATTGCTTGCCATCATCTTCCTGGTCACTACTAAATTTTGGAGAATTTTTTTGGAGAAATTTTTGGAGTGTAGACAGCATCACAATTGCCTCATGAGTACACTAAAAGCGGTATAATATTTCTAGCCCTAACATGGTAGCAATGCCTAAAGCATAACTCAGTTAAAGTACATATGCAATGCAACATACTCTGGCTTGTATTACATAGTTCTAGACCTGAAAAGGAGGTCTGAAAAAAAAAAAAGAAGTAATTTTAGGCATGTTTTCTGATGCCAGACCTTGAGATTCAGCCAGTATATACCCCGCCCAGAAAAAAAATCAGCTCATCAGCATGAATGAAATGGCCAATTCACCCCATGGACAATGTACGCAACAGGTACAGAGGGGAAAGTCATGATATCATATTCATAATTTCATTACATTTTGGTGGAGGACCAAGTGCATGACTACTTCCAGTCAGACATGATTTACATCAAGACACCCCCCCCCCAAAAAAAAAAAAAAAAGTATGAATGAAAGGCAGTATTAGCAGTTTAATTAAATTTTATGCAGACAGCACCACCTCGATGCAGTCAATCAAGTCTTTACCACTACATCTGCAATAGCTTCAAGTGAAGTACAGTTGTAGCATAGATGTATGTGTGCACTGCACAGCACACTGGCTTAAACTTGACCAACAATCATGTACAAAAAGTAAACAGCATGCATCATGTTGGCCTAAATTGCTAAATAGAAATGTCTTGAGAACAGTTTTGAACTTTAAAACTTTGAAAGTTTCCTTACATAACATGGAACAGTGTTCCACAGTGTGGGTGCAGCATGTTTCTTTGTTCAGTTATAACGAAATTTCTATATAACCAAAGAAAATTGCTGGTCCCAAGGACTTCATTTTTTAACGGGAATGGTGAACCAGATCTCTGAATTTTTAAGATTGAAAATGAAAAAATTGCCCTAATGTGGGAAGGTGTATCCCCTTCAGCTCAGGATGATCAAGATTCACAAAGCCATTTGTTGGCTGGCTTGATCATTTTGCTCTCACATACTGTATTTGTTAATATTTCTGAGGTGAAGATTCAATAGTCTTTTATGCCAAATTCTGTTATTAATGTTTCTATAGTATGTTATGAGGACAGTCACATTAGATGGGTTTCTTTCCCAGACATCAAAAAATCTTAACATAAGTGAAAAATTTTCTGAGTTCATAAATAGCTCTGAATATATTTTACTTAATCATTGGTATAATTTTAGTACCATACTACCATTTCTATGAAATCATTGCAATGTGATGCACATGACCCCCATACCTGCAGAAATCAACATTGGCACACAAACTTGGGGTTCTTGTCAATATTTTTAGTATCAATTGGAACGGGAAGACAGATAAGAGTAATTGGTCAGCTCTATAGTCTTGAGACAATTGAGCAGCATTTGCATTAAAGTAGCATCTTTCTGATGTTAGCATCAAAGGTCAATTCTATACATACAACGTAATTAATCAGCATCTGTTAAAACTTACATAACTTTTGTACAAACTTACATACAGATAGCATTCAGTGGCCTCAACAGCTCCCCCCCCCCCCCCCATGAAAAAGTCAAAGCAATGTCCCTGCTGGATACTATGCCCCCTGTTACAAGTTTCCCACCAGAGTACTCAGCATTTTAGCATGGGGTAGGTGGGTGGGCAAGACACCCAATACACTTTGCACTGGCAGTGTCTCCCCACGCATATGATAATTGTCTCCAAAAATGAGAACTTTTAATCTCTGATACCATAACTTGATCTGCTGGATGTGGCAACACTTTAGCAATACACGGACTCCGTTGTGAATGGTAGATGACAAACAACTACCAGTAGACCATGTGAACATTATACAAAGTGTGCATTAGACTCTAAATGGTCACTGGACCAATTGTGTATTGGACTACTGGTAATAAAAAGGCCATTAGACCAACCAGCCAGCAGACTAACTGAAGTAGCCCAACTTGTGATGAAATGAAACTTTGCCAAAATGGTGATTAGACTATGTGATAAACTGCCTAGCATGAAGACAGAAGCCAAAATGAATGGAGTCTAAACACGTACACTGTATCTCACAAAATGGTAATTTAAATTACCAGTAGACAAAATGAATACAAGGAAATAATACATGAGACAAACGGGTGATTGAATGATCTGGTAGATACACTAAGTGGTAATAGACCAGTTGGATATTAGACAAAATGGGCATAAGTGGTAATAAGATGAAATGGCAATTAGACCAAATGGTTACTGTCCAAAGATGAATTGGCCGTAGATGAAATAGGATTAGACCATGTGAGATCATGCCAAAACTTGGGCATTTGACAAAGTACGGTTGGACCAAGTGGCGATTTACCCTTTTGATAGCTTTCCCAGTTTCTACAGACTCTTATCTGAATATAATTAAAATCAAAATAATTTCATGTAAACTTTCTGTTCAGAGTATCTTTCAGCTTGGCAGTGAACAAGAAAAGACTGATGAATTCAAGTCATTTCAATATTCTTTTACAACTTGCTTTTTTCCAGATGTTCAAGGGGAAATGGGCCACGCATGTTCATCAGCCACATCCTACAACGAGAGTCAAGACTTTGATATCTCCATCACGAGTTGCCAATTATGTATTACTGATCTTGTTTTAAATCATAACCCTTAAACCCTGGTCACACTAATTCAGAATCAGCATGAATCAAGCAGAACCAGCTGGAATTAAGGATTTTCAAAATTCGCACCACATTCGGGAGAAAAATTCAAATTCTAACAGCTTGGTAGGAATGCTGTTCGAATACTTGGAGTGCACCTCGAACCCATCTCAAATTATTCTTGCACATTCCGAATGAATTGGCTCTCGAATGCTGCTTGAATGTAGTTGGAATGCTGTAGGAATATTCAGAATGCGGTGAGAATGCAGTCAGAATTTTTAGAAAGCACTTTGATTGCCGCATGAGCGCGGTTCGATTGCTGCCCGAAGTCTGATGGTCAGAAAGCGCCTCGAATGCAGCACAAACTTATTTCAAATGCGGTCACAAGAATGGGCCCGAATGTTTGGAACACATTCAGAATGTCGTCAGGATTTTTAGAATGCACTTCAAATATGCAGGAATGCAGGAAGAATTTTCATTCCACTGGCATTCCGGCTCATTCCGCCTCTAGTGTGACGGGGGTCACAAGAATGGACCTGAATGTTTGGAACGCATTCAGAATGTTGTCAGAATTTTTAGTATGCACTTTGAATATGCAGGAATGCAGGAAGAATTTTCATTCCACTGGCATTCCGGCTCATTCCGCCTCTAGTGTGACGGGCGTATCAACAAAGGCTTTGCAAGTAATGCTAGATCTTGTAAGTTGACGCTTGCTTGTATAAACACACACAGTTCTCAATACCTATGAATAATGCTTAAAGACTGTAAACACACTCCAAACAAAGAAGAGAAAAACAGAAGACTTTCATTTTGGTATACACATGGTTGCTGTGTTTGTCATTATATCAAAGGACAAATTCACCTTAATATACATGTGGATTGAGAGAATGCAGCAATATCAGTAGAACACATCACTGAAAGTTTGAGGGAAATTGAACAATTCGTCTAAAAGTAATTAATTTTTGAAGTTTCAGTGCTGCCATCGCTGTATGAGCTACAGCTTGTGATGCCACATGCATAGAATACAAAGAAAATATTAAAAATTCAACATATTTTAATTTTTCTCTCATGATAAAAGAGCGTTTGACTTGCCTCTTTCACAAGGGGGAATAATATTACCCTTTAAACTTATATCAGTAATGAGTTGAAGGAATATGTAATTTTTTCAAAAAATGAAATTTTGTGAAATTCTAATATTTTCCTTATATTGTGACTGCGCATAAACATTAGAGATTCATAACTTCTAACGGTTAGTCCAATTTTCCTCAAACTTTCACTGATGTGTTCTACTGATACTGCTGCATTCACTCAATCCACATGTATATGAAGGTGAAGTTGCCATTCAAACATTCTAGATGCATAAGGCATTATTTGATACAATGTATGTCAAAATTCTTGTATCTATTGTTTAAATCACCAAAATTATATACAACAGGATTGCGGTTTCTTGACCCATTTCCCATAACTAAATAACAAACCAAGAAACATGGCAAACAAGCATGGAGAGAGACAGAAAAGAGATGAAAGCAACATACATGAGAAAAGAGTAATGAGTTTAAGGTAGATGGTGAAGAATATATTTTATACAAAAGCAAGACAAAATGACATAATGAAATGGAAAAAGAAAATCAGAAATCCCCATGACACAGAACACTCCGTCAATCATGAGTCACTGTTTACTATAGCATAGAGTGACTTGAGTTTGTCTTCCAGCTCTACAAACTTTGGCCTTTTCTCTGGGTTGAGGTTCCAGCACAGTTGCATCAACCTATGAACATCCTTGCAGTTTTCACCAGGGGTGGCCATTGTGTTTCCATCAGAGAGAAAAGCCATGACATCATCAGCGGGCTGCAATATTACAGACAGATTCCACCAAACGAATAACATGTTAGCTCCTTGAAGGGTGACAAGCTATTCATAGGAATTCAAAGTTTATTCAAAGTTTTGAAATGGCTGAGGAATCCAAAAACAAAGTAAAACAAAGTGGTCCTAATAAAAGGTGGGTCCCACGTTTTATTTGGACCTCCTTGGTTTTGGATATACTCTTTCATATTTCATAAGAGGTTTCTCATTATCTCACAAAAAAGTTGGAAACCTGAAGCTCTATCTTAACATTACAACACAAAAGAATCATGTGATAGCACCTCAAAAAGTGATTACCTGATTTTTATTTGAGTATTTGATCTATCTTTACCCCCGCCAAGGGAGGAGGTTATGTTTTCATTACCGTTTGTTTGTTTGTCCATGTGCAAAATAACTCAAAAAGTAGTTAACGGATTTGGATGAAACTTTGGATGAAAATTTGGATTTGGAGGAAAGGTTGAGAATGACACAAGTAACAAATGAAAATAATTTTGGTACTAATCCGATAATTTTTTGGAATTTATGAAAATTTTTTGATATTTTGACAGGTAGGGTCAATGAACTTGGGATTTCAAGCTGCGCATTTTTGAGGCTTTCAAATGCGCACTAAAGTGCGTGCTCTAGTTTCTGCTAGTGGGAGGCGCGCCGCGCAGCTGAGGGTTTATGACGTAACAAAGGATTTCTATATTGGGAAATCGGGCAATTTTTCGGCATGTAAACCTTTGGGTGGAAATCACTGCTCTCACCCACGGAGCTTTTCCCCAGTGGTGGAGAGGAGAAAAATCTCTTTGGGAAGAGCAAGATCATCGGTGGAAAGTAGCTGCTTGGCGGAGGTCTGCGCTCTCAGAGTGCATTTCTAGTTCCAATCTATCAATCTATATGTCTGTCTACCTCCCTTGCTAGCTACAAATCATTCTATATATACCTTGACTAAAATGACTGCTGTCAGGTTGTCTTAAAATACCATAAAATATAGTAAAGCAAACAAGCACATCTTCTGAATTACTTGGTTACTGACTGAATCATACACATGTATGTAACATCAGAATTACAAGGGAGTGGTTACTTACTACTCTGGGATAAGGTACTCTGCCAAATGAAAAGAGTTCCCACAGCAGGATTCCAAAGCTCCATACATCTGATTTTGTAGTGAATTTCTGAAAGAAACAAGATATAACGAGCCATTCTAAAAAGTATACCGGCAATTCATCGGGTGAGAATGATAAGGCCGTTTAAGGTGCCTCGCACACTATGGCTTTATATGGCCTCTTAATGCTCTTAGCATTCTCAACCAACGAATTTCAAATTTAAGAGCTCATATACATACTGACATTGTATGTAGTTAATGGCAATCATGTAAAACAATTCAAGTAAAACAAAACAAAACGGTGCTAGTGTACTTTCGCACCTGTTGTATCTGAGTGAGATTCAAGTCCAGTAGAAAAGGAATTTTCACCGTTTTGACACTTTTTACACTTGTCGAAATACGTCGATCACAGCTAGTTTGCTCTGCGATAACTGCGTCGCACAGGAGCAGACAGCGCAGCACAGTTTACAAAACACGCTCACGGCAGTGAGCCGAGTGCCGTGAGCCGGGCGCCACGATTAATCTGAATGTAAATATCAGAGCATGACAGTTCTTCTATGGCATCTTTAAGAAGATCATACTCTTTTTGTTTTTGGTCTTTCTCTCAGCTTGCACCGAGTCGCAGTAGCGATTGATTGAGGATTAAGGTTGTTCGTGTTGTGTGTGTCTGTGTGTGCGTATGCGTGAGGGTGTGTGGTTGTGGTTGTTTCTTTTCCCTTTTTTTACATACAAAATTCTCTGTTTTCATTTGCAATATCGACAATGTTGAATTTATGTTATAATGAAATTTGTGTTATCTTGTCATGAATTAATCTATACTGTTATATGGAAAAGGAAGAAATATAAGGGATTGACAAAAACAAAAAATTGTGTATGTGCATGAAAGAAGATTGTAAAATATGTGGTTATAAGACAAGGGTGAAAGAATATAAAGCCTTTACAAATAAGGCTAGGAAAAGGGGGAAAAGGAAATGAAAAAAAAAAATAAAACGAGACATGAAACTTGTCACTGTAAAAGACGAGTTAGGTGATACGCTGGGAGTCATCAGATATCGGTTACCTGTGATCGACATCGAAAACAATCAATATATAGCGACTTTAAGTTATATTGCTGCAATAATATGTTAGTAAAGTCGATTTTTTTTTACCTTTCTAATTCAGATCAAATTGTTTATGACAATGGCAAACAACAGAGAAAGTCCCGTACGTGTTGTCTGTAGAATGTGCAAGTAGGCCTAAGTAGATTAACATGCAGGTTTTCTTAGTAAGGTGTATCTGTACCATGTCGTCCTTGACACAAACAAATTGAAACACGACAATAAAGTGTTTCAAAGATTATCTTGACTTTAATATTGGTCTTTTCAAATATGAACTTTGACCCTGATTTGCATAACCACAAGGCCAGTGCCATAATGCGTCTCGCCCATTCGCGTACAAGAAATTGTACGTGAATGGGATATAACTGATAAAAAAAGAGAGTATAACAGATACAAGAGACCCGCGGGTCTAGCGCTCACCTGAGTATCGCAAGTTCACCTTTCACACAGTCACTAATCTAAATTATTCACAGCTCTACTAAAATTTGACCAGGGATTGGGGCCCCCTGGGGCCCTCTGGGTGGGGTATGGTGCCAAATTTTGATAAATTGAGATCCTGACCCCCTAGGGATGCTACCTGACAAGTTTGACCAAAATCCATCATGAGGTTTTCAGAAGAAGATGAAAATGTACAATTCAGGCCCCCATTTGGACCTTACCAACCCCCCCCCCCCACCCCCCGCCCCCAAAAGGGGCACCCCTGGATCTGCTATGAACAAACTTGAAACTACAGTCATTAATGTACTCACTCATAGTATTATCTTAGCTCTATAACTTCTGATTCTAGAGAAGATTTTTTAAAGATTCCTTCATTTTGGGGGGTTTGGGCCCCCCTGGGGGCCCCCTGGGTGGGGCATAGTGCCCATTTTAACAAATTGAGATCCTAACCCCTAGGGATGCTACCTGCCATGTTTGGTGAAAAATGGGTCATGGGGTTCTCAAGAAGAAGATGAAAATGTACAATTTAGGCCCCATTAGGACCCCTCCCCTCCCCCCTCCCCTGGGTACCAAGGGGGCATCCCTGATTCTGCCATGAACAAACTTGAAACTACAGTCATCAATGTACTGACTCATAGTATTAACTTAGCTCTATCACTTCTGGTTCGAGAGAAGGAGATTTTTACAGATTCCTTAATTTTGGGGGGTTTGGGCCCCCCTGGGAGCCCCCTGGGTGGGGCATGGTGCCCATTGTAACAAATTGAGTTCCTAACCTCCAGAGGATGCTACCTGTCAAGTTTGATGAAAATTGGTCTTGGGGTTTTCAAGAAGAAGATGAAAATGTAAAAAGTTAACGCACGACGGACGACGGACGCCGGACAAAGGGCGATCGCAATAGCTCACTTGAGCCTTTGGCTCAGGTGAGCTAAAAAAGAGATATTAAAGAGTAAAAATTTGTGGCAAAAAAGAAACGTGCCATAAAAACTTAACATTGGGCTCTAAAAGTCTGTTGACCCATGCCTGTGAGCTTTGACCTTGTGGTGACCATCCACTCCCCAAGGGACATCTATCATCCAAGTTTAGTCACAAATGGAGTTATGGATCAAAAGTTATGACCCATGATAGAAACACGCCATAAAAACTTAACATTGGGCTCTAAAGTTCGTTGTCCCCTGCCTGTGACATTTGACCTTGTGGTGATCATCCACTCCCAAAGGGACATCTACCATCCAAGTTTGGTAACAAACGGACCTATGGATCAAAAGTTACGACCCATAATAGAAACATGCCATAAAAACTTAACATTGGGCTCTAAAAGTTTGTTGACCCATGCTTGTGACCTTTGACCTTGTGGTGACCATCCACTCCCCAAGGGACATCTACCATCCAAGTTTGGTCACAAATGGAGTTATGGATCAAAAGTTATGACCCATAATAGAAACGCGCCATAAAATATTAACATTGGGCCCTAAAGTTCATTAACCCCTGCCTGTGACCTATGACCTTGCGGTGACCATCCACTCCCCAAGGGACATCTACCATCCAAGTTTGGTCACAAATGGAGTTATGGATCAAAAGTTCGCTGACCCCTGCCTGTGACCTATGACCTTGTGGTGACCATCCACTTCCCAAGGGACATCTACCATCCAAGTTTGGTCACAAATGGAGTTATGGATCAAAAGTTCGCTGACCCCTGCCTATGACCTATGACCTTGTGGTGACCATCCACTCCCCAAGGGACATCTACCATCCAAGTTTGGCAACAAACGGACCTATGGATCAAAAGTTATGACCCATAATACACACGCGCCATAAAAACTTAACATTGGGCCCTAAAGTTCATTGACCCCTGCCTGTGCGCTTTGACCTTGCGGTGACCATCCACTCCCCAAGGGACATCTACCATCCAAGTTTGGTCACAAATGGAGTTATGGATCAAAAGTCATGACCCATAATAGAAACGCACCATAAAAAATTAACATTGGGCTCTAAAAGTTTGTTGACCCCTGCCTGTGAGCTTTGACTTTGTGGTGACCATCCACTCCCAAGGGACATCTACCATCCAAGTTTGGTCACAAATGGAGTTATGGATCAAAAGTTATGACCGATAATAGAGACGCACCATAAAAACTTAACATTGGGCCCTAAAGTTCATTAACCCCTGCCTGTGACCTATGACCTTGCGGTGACCATCCACTCCCCAAGGGACATCTACCATCCAAGTTTGGTCACAAATGGAGTTATGGATCAAAAGTTCGCTGACCCCTGCCTGTGACCTATGACCTTGTGGTGACCATCCACTTCCCAAGGGACATCTACCATCCAAGTTTGGTCACAAATGGAGTTATGGATCAAAAGTTCGCTGACCCCTGCCTATGACCTATGACCTTGTGGTGACCATCCACTCCCCAAGGGACATCTACCATCCAAGTTTGGCAACAAACGGACCTATGGATCAAAAGTTATGACCCATAATACAGACGCGCCATAAAAACTTAACATTGGGCCCTAAAGTTCATTGACCCCTGCCTGTGCGCTTTGACCTTGCGGTGACCATCCACTCCCCAAGGGACATCTACCATCCAAGTTTGGTCACAAATGGAGTTATGGATCAAAAGTCATGACCCATAATAGAAACGCACCATAAAAAAGTAACATTGGGCTCTAAAAGTTTGTTGACCCCTGCCTGTGAGCTTTGACTTTGTGGTGACCATCCACTCCCAAGGGACATCTACCATCCAAGTTTGGTCACAAATGGAGTTATGGATCAAAAGTTATGACCGATAATAGAAATGCACTATAAAAACTTAACATTGGGCTCTAAAAGTTTGTTGAACCCTGCCTCTGACCTTTGACCTCATGGTGACCATCCGCTCCCCAAGGAACATCTACCATCCAAGTTTGGCAACAAACGGACCTATGGATCAAAAGTTATGACCCATAATACAGACGCGCCATAAAAACTTAACATTGGGCCCTAAAGTTCATTGACCCCTGCCTGTGCGCTTTGACCTTGCGGTGACCATCCACTCCCCAAGGGACATCTACCATCCAAGTTTGGTCACAAATGGAGTTATGGATCAAAAGTCATGACCCATAATAGAAACGCACCATAAAAAAGTAACATTGGGCTCTAAAAGTTTGTTGACCCCTGCCTGTGAGCTTTGACTTTGTGGTGACCATCCACTCCCAAGGGACATCTACCATCCAAGTTTGGTCACAAATGGAGTTATGGATCAAAAGTTATGACCGATAATAGAAATGCACTATAAAAACTTAACATTGGGCTCTAAAAGTTTGTTGAACCCTGCCTCTGACCTTTGACCTCATGGTGACCATCCGCTCCCCAAGGAACATCTACCATCCAAGTTTGGCAACAAACGGACCTATGGATCAAAAGTTATGACCCATAATACAGACGCGCCATAAAAACTTAACATTGGGCCCTAAAGTTCATTGACCCCTGCCTGTGCGCTTTGACCTTGAGGTGACCATCCACTCCCAAGGGACATCTACCATCCAAGTTTGGTCACAAATGGAGTTATGGATCAAAAGTTATGACCCATAATAGAAACGCGCCATAAAAAATTAACATTGGCTCTAAAAGTTTGTTGACCCCTGCCTGTGAGCTTTGACCTTGTGGTGACCATCCACTCCCCAAGGGACATCTACCATCCAAGTCTGGTCACAATGGAGTTATGGATCAAAAGTTATGACCCATGATAGAAACGCGCCATAAAAACTTAACATTGGGCTCTAAAAGTTCGTTGACCCCTGCCTGTGACCTTTGACCTTGTGGTGACCATCCACTCCCCAAGGGACATCTACCATCCAAGTTTGGTCACAAATGGAGTTATGGATCAAAAGTTATGACCAATAATAGAAACGCACCATAAAAAATTAACATTGGGCTCTAAAAGTTTGTTGACCCCTGCCTCTGACCTTGTGGTGACCATCCACTCCCCAAGGGACATCTACCATCCAAGTTCGGTCACAAATGGAGTTATGGATCAAAAGTTATGACCCATAATAGAAACGCACCATAAAAACTTAACATTGGGCTCTAAAAGTTTGTTGACCCCTGCCTCTGACCTTTGACCTCGTGGTGACCATCCACTCCCCAAGGAACATCTACCATCCAAGTTTGGCAACAAACGGACCTATGGATCAAAAGTTATGACCTATAATACAGACGCGCCATAAAAACTTAACATTGGACCCTAAAGTTCATTGACCCCTGCCTGTGCGCTTTGACCTTGAGGTGACCTTCATATATGGTAAAATGTGAAACTTTGTATGACCCCTCTTCCTTCGAAGTTTGATTGCAATTGAAGCCCAGAGTAAAGAGTTATTGAAGTTTTTGTAGCGTTACGGACAGACGACGGACAGACAGACGCCGCAGGCGATCCCTTAGTCTCCCCGCACCTCCGGTGGGCTCGACAAAAACTGCTCTATCTAATCTTGTCATTATGGGAGAGCTCTTACAGCTAATTACAGTAAAATTTTCCAGCAGTAAAGCAATGAAGCGTCCAATACAAAACAAAGGAAAATACAGCGAGTGTGTCTTTACATGACAATGGGATTTATACCTGGACGAAATATGGTGCTATATTGTAACTACTTACTGACCCATTTTAAGGGCTCTGCTGCTTGAGTATCGATGTTCAGCTAAATGAATTGTAATTTGGCAATAACGAAAAATTCCCATGAGCAATAGAAACACTCTAACCTCCTAGGAAATTGCGTGTTTGTGTTCGTGGGGGTGCGTATACTTGATGAAATAGTCAAATAAATGACATCGGAGAAAAATAAACAAAGCTC
Source organism: Diadema setosum (assembly GCA_033980235.1). NCBI lineage: Eukaryota > Metazoa > Echinodermata > Echinoidea > Diadematoida > Diadematidae > Diadema > Diadema setosum. Next base: position 16,381,514 of record CM067063.1, read on the forward strand.
TTACAGCTACAAGCCTGTGAAATTTTCCAGCAGTAAAAGCAATGAAGTGTCCAATACAGAACAAAGGCAAATAGAGAGAGTGTGTGTTTGTTTACATAACAATGTGATTTGTACCTGGACGAAAGCGGCATTACCTCAATCAAAATAAAGAAAGAGACATCGCTCCTAACCACGTAACTAAACGGAAAGTCTCCTCGAACCAAGAGTGTGGAACGTAAGCTTCTACGGGAAAGATCAATCATGACGATCACCCGTGACCGACACATCTTTAAAGGGGACAATTAGAAGTGGAAGGAGTGCATAGCATACTGTCTCAGCAATTCCAAAGCAATGACACCCTTACATTTAGGCATACCATAATTTCGCCTCTGAAATCAATGGTATTAATCATGCAGCATTGCTTGCATAGTCCATAAACTTTGCTTTACAAACTTTCAGTGAAACGTGTCATAACATAATTCTGTAACTCCATTAGCAGTGATTGACTACATAAAGAAAGATATATCAAATGGAACGCTTAGCACATATATCTCAGGGGGATCATAGCCTGATACTCTGTTCTTCACTGCCCAGATGCCAACAACACTCATCACCTACGGCTACGTATAGAGAAACCGCCATGACGAGAATAAAAGTTTTGCCTTTTCTTTGGCAGAACGACACACAACCCCTTCAAACACCCTAGAATTGGCAGGGAGGGACATGAAAAAGTTCATTACTAATACTAAACAGCATATGCATTCCACTCATGTGGTGCGAGATACCTCTATAGCAACATAAAGCCTGTCTACAACTCCCTTCGAACAATGACAACCTGAAATTGGAATTTGTCAACACTGACAAATTAGGTGATCCGATCTATTCGAAAATCAATGATTTGAGTCCTGCTCCCAATAGGCATGACCATACAGGTTTCATCTGTGTTTAGGGACATTGGCCGTGTGATGTTTGGATTCTCATTTAGAAAAGGGGGTCAGGTCTGCCATCTTCGGTACCAAATTCCGTATACACTATAACGAAGATACAGAATGAAGTAAATTTGACCACTGACCCCACTTTGCACAGCCAAGATGGCATCTGAGCAAAAAGTGGTTATTTTGTGAAATGATCCTTGTAACATGGTCTTTGCGTGTGCAAAATATGGAAAATATTGGACATGTATTCTCCAAGATACAAGATGAAACATTTATGACCTTTGACCCTAATTTACCTACCCAAGATGGTGTTCGATCAAGTAGTTGTTATTTTATGAAATAATGTATGTGACATCAACTAAACATGTGCAAAATATGGGGGTGATAGGGGCTGTTTTTCTTGAGTTATTGCAAAGAAAGTTGCAGAAAGAAAGAAATATCTCAATACATCGAAGATAAGCTTTAATTTCAACTAAGTTTTTTGACGTGATGTAGACGTCGTTTGAAAAAAACGGAGGGCACATTTACAATAGCCTAAAGTCTCAGCTACAACATATTAAAATCTGCGAGAAATTCACCGAAGGATAAGTGAGCTAGTGCTCAAAAAAGATAGTCATCTCAATTTTCACATCTAGAAAAATTCCCTCCCATAGAGATAACACATCATAACAAAGGTACAGAAAGAAGTACATATGACCTTTGACCCCACTTTGCACAGCCAAGATGGCATCTGAGCAAAAAGTGGTTATTTTATGAAATGATTCTTGTAACATGGTCTTTGCGTGTGCAAAATATGGGAAAGATAGGACATATATTCACCAAGATACAGGATGAAACATTTATGACCTTTGACCCTAATTTACATACCCAAGATGGTGTCCGATCAAGTAGTTGTTATTTTATGAAATAATGTACGTGACATCAACTAAACATGTGCAAAATATGGGGGTGATAGGGGCTGTTTTTCTTGAGTTATTGAAAAGAAAGTGGCAGAAAGAATGAAATATCTCAATACGTCGAAGATAAGCTTTAATTTCAACCAAGTTTTTTGACGTGATGTAGACGTCGTTTAAAAAAACGGAGGGCACATTAGCAATAGCCTAAAGTCTCAGCTACAACATATTAAAATCTGGGAGAAATTCACCGAAGGATAAGTGAGCTAGTGCTCGAAAAAGATAGTCATCTCAATTTTCATTTCCAGAAAAACTGCACTCCCATAGAGATAACACGCAAACTGGACAAATTTGACAAGATTACTTTCAATCCATTTTTACGAGGTGATGCCGTCACCAAATCAAAATTTTGTAATTATATTTCTGAAAGACCATTAAATAAGCTACATCATACTGAAATCTGGGTGAAAATCGGCAAAGGATTAGTGAGATACGCTCGAATGAACTTGAAATTTGATGACGTCATTTTGAAAATTTACTTTTTTTACTTTATTAAGAAATTTGATATCTTTTAATCATTTTTTCAGCATCGCCAACCCATGAAATGACATGTACAACTCATCAGCTTTCAGAATATGTAAAGAAAATGGGGGTCACCCACCATCCTGACGAGTAAAATCGGATTTAAAATTGCCGGTTTTTTGGCATAGTTGCACTGTATATCGCCATTGACGCGCGCGCGGAATTTCAACTTTGACGGGCCCGTATGACGTCATATTGAGTCGGACTGACTTGAAACTTGGTAGAAATATTCCTTGACATTTCAGACATCCGATCCGTGCGAAAAAACAGGAAATTTCTATTGCATATGAGCTGTGCGTGCGTATACATAAATGCGCACGTATACACGTCTAGCGCTCACCTGAGTATCGCAAGTTCAGTAATCTAAATTATTCACATGCAGCTTTACTAAAATTTGACCAGGCATTCTCAAGTAGAAGATGAAAATGTACAATAAGGGCCCAAATTTTTTAAGATTCCTTAATTCAGGGGGATTGGGGCCCCCTGGGGCCCTCTGGGTGGGGCATGGTGCCAAATTTTGATAAATTGAGATCCTGACCCCCTAGGGATGCATGGGTGCATGGGTGGGGCATGGTGCCCATTTTAACAAATTGAGATCCTAACCCCCTAGGGATGCTACCTGCCATGTTTGGTGAAAATGGGTCATGGGGTTCTCAAGAAGAAGATGAAAATGTACAATTTAGGCCCAATTAGGACCCCTCCCCACCCCCTCCCCTGGGTCCCTAGGGGGGGGGGGGGCACCCCTGATTCTGTCATGAACAAACTTGAAACTACAGTCATCAATGTACTAACTCATAGTATTAACTTAGCTCTTATCACTTCCTTTCCTGCCTGTCTATGACCCCGTTTACAGTGCGAGGCTCGGCCGGGGCTCGGCCGTGGCCGAGCCCACCTTCATTTCAGTGTAAACGCTCAAAAGGTGCTCTAGAGGTGGTCTCCGCTGCGGCCGAGCTGCAGCCGAGACCGGCCTTTTCTCAGTGTAAATGCAAACTGGGCCAAATGCGCGGCCAATTTTAGTCTGGCTTCCAAACCCTCTGCCTGTACTATTTCGCTATTCAGGATATTAACCCCCTCAACGTCGAAAACTAGTATAGTTTAAGGTGGTTTTGTCCTGCAAAGGATTTTTTCCTTCGGCAAAGGCCTTTGCCCGAACGGCGACTTCGTCGCCACGGAATTCAGTTGGCAAAGGGTCTGAAAACCAGATAATATCAAATTGCGTTTGCTTACAAGCAGAGCGCCACTACGACAAAATGTTGAAAGGTTTGAATCAAAAGCGCGGCCGAGCCCGGCAGTGTAAACGGACAAAATTGTGGGCTCGGCCTCGCAATTGAGGCTTGGCTCGGCTGCGGCTCGGCCCAGCCCTGCACTGTAAACAGGGTCTATAACTCCATTATTGGGTCAAACAATAACAACTTGGAATTTCAAGGAGATGAGCGAGACGCCATACACCTGGCCTAGAGTTAATTCAGTTGCCATTCCTGCTCGAGTTGAGTTATGTAAATTATTTTCCGACCTGTCCAGTGAAAGTGAAACAGGAACAAACGCAGAGAAAAGTAAAGAGAAAATGAAAGGTGGCAAGCGGGGCAAAGTTTCAAGGGGCAATTTACAACATTACGTGTGACAAAATTAATGAAGCAAACCCAGCCTCCAAACTGCAATACGAAACAAGGGAAATAGAGTAGCTGTGTTCAGGAGGTTGCGTATACTTGATGAAATTATACGATAAATGACATCGGAGTGAAGCTGAACTGCCGAAAAAAAAAGAAAGAAAAGGAAAAAGTGCGGGATTCAAATTTCTCGCCTTCTGGTATGGCATTATGAACACGCAGCGCACTAAGCGATTATGCCACACGGCTCTCCTGAAGATCGTGTGCGAAACTTAAATCTATATACTATACACAACACAAATTTACATTGACATTGACATTTTGGGCGGGATACGTCTTCAAGTGAATGTGATGGCACTATTCAACTTCCCACAACTGGCCGCATGGATTCGATCAATATACAGTTGCAAAGATAAATCGGGAATCGTTTCGTCCAGATTCCATTCTTATTTTCAGTGATCGACATCGAAAATGATGTTAAATAGCGACTTGAAGTAATATTGAGAAACATTCGTGAAGTCCAATTCTTTATACAGCCCCACATAATTCAGATGAGATTGTTTCTGTCATACAACCAAGTTAAAATTTCATGCGTGTGTCGGCGTGGGCAAGTAAGTCGATTAGACAGGATATGTAAATGAATATTTACCAATAGGTCTTTATATTGTAAAAAAAAAAAAAAAACCCACATAAATTAAACATGGCAATAAGGTCTTTTAAGATTCACCTTCACTTTAACATCTGTATTTTCAAATTGAAGTTTCCAGTTGAAGCGATATGGTCTCCAACACAAAACAAAGGGATATGTGTGTGCGTGTGTGTGTGTGTGTGTGAGTATGGATGCGTTTACATGCGAACGTTCTTTCTATATGGACGAAGGTGTAATACTCCATTGAAGAAAAAAAAAAAGATAGAAGTATTTTGTTTATGAGGAACGTAAGCTTATATGTGAAAGATAAATCAGGAATCGTTTCAACCACATTCCATTCTCATTTTCAGTTTTAAGCTGCAAAATTGTCAACCTGATGAGATTTGAAAAAATAAAATGCATGATTACTGCAGCTTATTGTCTCAGCTACAACATACTTAAGTTTCAGAGGAAATGGAGCAAAATCAGCTGAGCTAAAGGTGCTTAAACGTTGTCAAGTCAATGCATGGTTTAAAAAAACAAATCACCTCCCATAGACATAACATGTAAACTTGTCTGATTTTGAGTCTTTACATTTAATCAAAATTTCCAGTATGATGACGTCATCAAATTTCAAAACCATGACATGGACTTGAAAGGCAAATGTTCAAAGTACAACATATCTGAATTTGGGATAATATTGAGCTTAAACAACAGAGATACGAGCAAATGAATGTTAGAAACAGTACCTCACAAAAATTAATTCCACTTTTTTGATTTCAGATGACGACATGGAAATATTGATACTTGAAATGTTATTTACAATTCATACGCTTTTGTAATATGCAATAAAAACATAGGGTCACCGGACATTTTAAAGAGCTGTGGCAAAATAAACAGACATGTTTTTTCACTATATATGCACATAGACACGCAAGCCGAATTTCAACTTTGACACCAGTGCATTCCTTTGTTATAGGTCAAAATCGATCGGAAATCAATGGATATTGTTAGTTAATGTATCAGGAATCCAAATCAGTCAAAAAATTTGCATTTTCATGTTGCTTACGCGCTGTGCGCGGAATTGTTTGAAACGCTTAGAATTGTCTGAAACTTCGAGATTTCCCATTGGGAAGTTGTTTTGAGCATTTTAAAATTTTGACTCACGCGTATGTGTGCGTAATGATGACCTGAGTAATTAGCATAGAAAAGGAAGATCAAGCGTGACCTGCACTTTACATCCATCGAAAATGATTCAGAAATGACATTTAGTTATGAAGTTATGATCGATCATGTGACATGGTCCGAAAATCACGAAATGGCGCCTAGATGACGTCAGAGATATGTTATCGTCATGAAAATTTATTGTGGCTAGATATTGTCATGAGATATGTTGACTGAAAATGTCATGTTATTCGTAATGTCATTGTTGAGATATTCATGACACAAAATGTGGCAGAAAGAAAGAAGAATAAAAAAAGGGGAAATTTTGACAATCACAATAGGTGATATGCTGATAGCGTATCACCTAATAAACCTGGAAATAAAATTAAACAAAAGGTTTACAAAATAGAGAGTTAATTTAAAATAATGGAAGGAAAGAAAGAAGAGAAACTTGCATTATAAAGGAAAGCAAGGGAGAGATGGATTGTTTGAAAAGAAAAGAGGAAAGCAAAGAGAAAAATATACTAGATTGAACTAGAAATGTCGCTACATATGGCGACTGGTATGCCTCCGCCATAATACATGATTCTCGTAATAGGTCTATAGTACATATGGACAATGTGTGATTACATTTTCACAAAATTGGCAAAATATTAAAATGACATGATGGTCACAAATGTGTTGAATGTTCACCTTCCTTGAGCTAGGTTTAATTGGATGAATGGGAGAGCATGTATTTGGGGATTTTAGAACTTTTACTTGACTTTGACCATTTCAAAAGTTTATGCATTGAGTAATTTTCCAAGGTACGGAGAAAAAGTGTAATTTCTGTATTGAATAGTAAATTGCTACCATTTTCATCTGGTCTTTGACCCTTGACCTTTGACCCTAAAATTCATAGGAGAATCACTGTCAGGCAGAACATGCATAAATATGTACTAAGTTTCAAGATAACTTGAGCCACTTCCGAGATATGGAGGAAGAAGTAAAGTTCAGCACTTTCACTTGATCTTTGACCTTTTGACCTTTGAGGCAAAAAAACAACAACTTCCCACATAATCTCTATTGGGTTATACATGCATACACCAAGTAAAAAAAAAAAATCATGCAGGCACTGCATAAATATGAGGGAAATAGTAAAATTTTGAAGTGTTGCTCTTGACCTTTGACCCCCTGACCTTTGATCCCATGAACCCAAAATTCCCTAGATAATCACTACCAGTCAGTACATGCATATACACTATGTTCCATGGAGATACCTTAAACCATTGCCTGCCAACATATGGAGAAAAAAGTGAAATTTTAAAATTTTTACTTGACTTTTTGACCTTTGACCTCAAACTTTCATCAGAGAGTCTTAATTGGGTAATACATGTATACATTAAGTTTCAAGAAAATATCTTCAGGCATTGCATAGATATGGGGGAAATAGTGAAATTTTGAGCATTTGACCTTGACCTCTTGACCTTTGACCTTGAGCATGTGCACCCAAAAGTTGATAGGCACAACTTCACCCCTGAATACACATACACGCCAAGTTCCATTAGGGTACCTAAAAAGGTTTTTTAGTTACGCTGTCCACAAAATTCATTACGGACGGACGGAAGGACGGATGGACGGACGGAAGGACGGATGGACAGACAACCCGAAAACATAATGCCTCCGGCACCACTTCGTTGCAGAGGAATAAAAAGGGAAAAGCACCAGGTAGAATGAGAGATGAATCAAAACTGGATGAAAGCAATGATAAGGAAGGAAAGAAAGAACTATACAAGTTGAAAAGGAAATGAAGAAAAGGATTCATTAGAAAGACATATAAGAAAAAGATATTAGAGAAGATAGAAAGGAAATAGAAATGTCGCTTTGGCGACTGGTATGCCTCCACCATAATGCATGGTTCTCCTAATAGGTCTATAGCACAATGCCTTGACAATGTGTGATGACAATTTCAAATAATTAACAAAATATTAAATAATGATATTAATAATAATATTAAAATATTTTTTCCTCTATTTCTCTGTAGACTCCTGAGAAATCTGAAAAAGGGTGATGAAATATCGTGCAACATTCTGAAATAGAAATGTAGCTATGGCAACTGGTATGCCTCCGCCATATTGCATTAACCTCCCTATAGGTCTGCAGTACATATTGCCAATGTGAGACAACAATTTGACATAACTGGCAAATGATCATTATCTGGTAATTAGATATATTTTGGAGCCACTTTCAAAATATGAAAAACAGTTGAAAATCTAGCAGTTTTATTTGACCTTTGACCCCATGGCCAAAAACTTTCCCTATATAATCACTGTATATTAATGCATGTATTTCCAAGTTTAATTACCCCCACCAAAGGTGTTTTGTGCCCATTGCTCCCATTTGAACAAATGTAGATTTTATTACCTTACATATGATACATGTACCTGGCAAGTTTTGGTAAACAGCCATCATGGGGTTTTCAAGAAGAAGCTAAGATGTAAAAACTTCACCCAGGATGGACAACACACAACAAAAGCCAGACAACAAATCAACACAATAGCTCACTTGAGTCTTTGGCTCAGGTGAGCTAAGAATAAAGGAGAAACATACTGTAGTGAAGTATACATGTACAACTTGTAGTTGGTAGAGCAACATACATACATAATGCATTACGATGTCTGCTTTTTTTTTGGGGGGGGGGGGGGTGGCAGAAATAAAAATGAAAAGGTATACTCCATTACACTCTGTAAACACCTCTGCATGTGGAGAGGCAAAGGTCGGACACCTGAACAAGAAAGCCGCAATGCCTGTTTGTTCTCAGAGACCATAAACTTTATTCCTTTGTGTGCTCAGTGAAAGATTTTTTTTTTTTGTATCAGTGCAAGGAGTTTTGAATTTTTTATTCAATGCTAAATCTTTTTTTTTTCACATCTGAAGAGAAAATTATGTTTGTCTGCTTGTTTGTTTATTGAATGCTACATACCTTGTCCTTGTAAGCCTCTGGGGCAGTCCACTTGACAGGAATCTTGCCACCTACACCAAGCTGTGTGCTGCTGTCTTGAGCCAGTCCAAAATCTGACACCTTAGCAATGTCATCCTCCGAAATTAGGATATTCCTTGCAGCCAAATCTCGATGCACAAAGGTCTTCTGTTCAAGGTATACCATGCCTGCTACGATATCTCTGCAACAGTTGAAGAGTAAAGTGTTTTGTTTCAGTCAACACCGTAGGTCTTAAACAAATAAAACAGCATCAAATGAATAATTTGTGCAAGCAAATATTCTTTCTTACTTATATTGGCAAAATAAAGTTCACTGCACCACATATCAATCCATAACATTCAATGAACAAACAGGGTGAAAGTTTAATGCCAGTCTTCAGACAGGAATATACACATGTGTATCCTTAGATTTTAAAACTTAATTTTTCTTAAATTTTCTCTGAACTAGAACAGCTGATGACACTGCAAGTACCTGAAAGTATGACAAGTAAAGCAAATCATATAGTAAATTTCAAAGGACAACATCAATAATTCATCAAAGCAACACTTCAGTGGCTACATTGCAGGCATTCTTTTCCAGTTGCAGAGTGAGAATAGAGAAAATAAAGCTGTGAAACTTACAAGGAAAATTTCAGTTGAAGTTTCTTTGTGATGACAGATCTTCCCCGTGACCTCACATAATCCAGGAGATTTCCCTTAAACATGATCAAAGAATAATTTGCATTTTAAGTAGATCACAGAACTGTGTATTCAACAACATGACAGTACTCTGCCTATTACAAGCAAACCAAATCAAAAGGGGTACTTTCATTTGTTCATTATAGATTTCTTTCTTGGTAATGTGTTGGCCCTGAAAAGGGACGTTTTGGTGTAGACTTGCCACAAGCTAAAAACCAGAGGAGATCTCCTCAAACAAGTGCTCTCAACTTGGAGTCGGAGTCATCAGGGTCGAGGTATATCAAGTTGTCTTTGTAGTCATCATCTTCCCCTCCTGCTGGGTCCTCTACCTCGTGGTTTGCCCACAGGACATCATCCTCTGTCCCGTCCAAGTTGTTTGAGATGCAGCACGTCTTGAAGGACTTGCAAATCAGCTCTGGGGTGATCTCCTCCCACGCCTCCAAAATCCACGAGCAGATTGTAGGCAGGTCTGCCTTCCGTTGTTGGCCTGTCCTGGTGAACATGTGCTCCCCAGTGATTATCTAATCAGTCCAACGATGACAGAGTCCATCCTTGAAGAGCTTGTTTATGCAAACATTGAGCAGCTGGAGAAAGAATGCATTCTCCAAGGAATGACTGCCAGATTGACATTCATCTGATGCATTGTTGCTTTCACCTATCTGTCTTGTGGCAGCGGAACGCATTAAGCACCAAAAGACTGCACTGTCTATTGAGCCCTGTGACACATCTACCGCATACACACCGGAGCCATTCATTGAGACCCTCGTCCATCCAGCCTTTGTGTTGCGCTCTGACAATGATGCTTGCCGGGAATTTCTTCTTGGGCAATGTCTTTATTTTGAAGACGACATAGGGTGGCAATCTCTCTCTGTCCGCTGTGCATGATAGCATGACCGCAAAGTGATCTTTGCGGTAATGCAGTCAAACCCACCAAAATACTGCCTCCCTATTACAGTGCAGATGTGTATGTGAGTTGTAAGTATGAGAGCGATGTAGAGTGTATGCATGGACAGGCAGCAGCTACATCCAAATGCCTAGTCTACCATGTGCACATACACATCTATAATAGTGCACGCAAGGTGCTACATTAAGTGCTTGCCAGATTGCTCGAGGAAAGTGAAAATCAAAGTTGGACAAGTGTTTTCGAACGATGAGAAATAAAAAATGCTTGCCTAAATTGGACAAGCAAAAAGTTTTGCAAAAGTCAGAAACTTTCCAATACTTACATGAGAAAGCCCTAATACAATGCAACACCAACACTCGACTGGACCAAGTTTGTTTACTCCAATGTGTTTACAGTGTAAGTGTGTAAATCAACGTGTGCTGTTCATTGAAATGATTGTGTTTTATCAAGCCCTTGAATTACAAGTGATTTTCTATGATTATTTCTTAAAATGTTTTTGGACTTTCTTTTCGGGCAAGTAATATTCATGTTTGGGCAAGTGTATTGCGAAAATTTGAAAATCTGCTTGCCTGACAGGGGAAAGGGGTAAAAAAGTTATGTATTTGTAGCACCCAGGTGCATATGAGCAGTTTTGATATTTGCTTTCCTGATCATGAATTCAATTATTTGTCAAATTGTCTTATAACTTCTGATTCTTGACATATCACGCCTGTGAAATGTTTGGCATTTATATATAGATATTTTCACATTAGGATTTTAGATGTTGAAAATAAGATAAATCTGCAGAATGCACCTCAGGTCTGTAATGTTTCTTTTATAGTATAACATATCCCTTTTTGTAGCATATGCTCTGGCATTCCCTCCCCTGTCAGTCAACATTATCTTACAGAATGTTAAGTACAGCTGGTTCAAAATATTGTATGCCATTTAAATGTTCACATTTCCTACAATGACGAAATATGAAAACAAAATTATTTAGAGGAAGCACTGCTGAGATTTAGGTGCACGAGTAAGAAACTGTTATCACTACGCAAAACATGATAAAGGAACCTGAAGCATTCTACTCACTTTGGCCATGAATTCAAGGATGATGGAGATACCATTAGGATTATCTGGAACAACTCCTATGAGTGCCACCAGGTTAGGATGTCTTAATTGCCTGCGTAAGAGAAAATTAAACGAAAACTAGAACTATCACTGAATGTCGAATGCCCAACCTGAAACTGAGAGTCAGCTCATTCCACAATATGTACATTTTGTAGTTGTGTTTCCTTGAAAAATATGTTATCATGGCAACTCACGGTTCATCATTGATTAAAGGTGTGTTTTGCTCATTTAGAAATTAACCATATCACAACCAACCACGAATCAACTCGATGCACTGTGAGATTTTCATTTTAAAATATTGTTACCATGGCAACACATTTACGATAATAAAAGATGAAGTTTGCATGTCACATGTGCCAAATTTCAGCTCATTTGCTTTTAAACTGAGAGAGTAGGTCCATCTACAACATTTTGTGTGATTTTGTCAGGAAAATTTATTGCCATGGTAACGCAATATGTAATCCTGATGGAAAAGGTGTTTTGCGATTGGCACATTTACCTATGATAGTGGTCACAAATGCTACATTTGGGGTTAATTGCTCAAAAACTGAGGGAGTTTATACGTCAATCCACATATTTTTGTATGATTTGTATAAAAACGGCTGTTGCAATGGCAACAGATTTCTTAACACTCGTGAAAAAGGTGTTTTGCAGCACTTTACATTACATTGATTGCATGTGCCAAATATCAGCTAAATTGCTTTAAAACTGAGAGAGTTATTCCATCCACGGCATTTTAAGATTTTTTTGAAAATTTGCCATAGCCATGGCAATGCATTTTGCGATACTGATAAAAATGTGTCTTGCCTTGCACATCTACCTGTGACCGCAGTCACACATGCCAAATTTAGGTCAATTGCTCAAAAAATAAGAGTAGTTCCTGCCACATTTTGCATGATTTTATGAAGATTTGCAGTTACTATCATGGTAATACACTACTCCATACGGATGAAAAAGGGCCTTGCATATCCACATATGATAGCGGTCAAACATGTCAAATTTTGGCTCAAAACATGAATAGTTGGAGCTACATGTGTACAAGATTTGGCAACGGACAAATCGACTGCCCGACCAGCTGACCTGCTGAATGCCCGACTGAATGACTGACCACCTGGCCACCCAGCCTCAGAGTGATTCCTTAATACCCCCATATACACTGTGTGGGTTGGGGTATAATAACCACTAAACTACTCTACGAATGGCTGGTGAAAACACTAATCATCAGCAGATACATAGTACATTGTAGCACATTTGCACTAGATTTTTCTTATTAATGAACAAAGCATACTCACCTGTCAGTGTGTAACACTGCTATTCCCTATCCCACCCAAAATATCACTGGTTGGTTCTCCCACATAATTTGTAGGTATGCCCCTGGCACCCAAAGTGTGCAACCCCGACAGGGCCGTATATAAGGACCTGCGTTCCCGCTACACTTCCTCTTTCGCTAACATAAACTAGCTGAGTAGATTCAGCGGGGAGGCAGGGTGGGAGATAGACGCAAGAAACTTACTCTTATGCTGCAATACTCTTTCTTTTACTGCCTTAACATGCTATCATAAAGAATTCCCTTATTAAAGCCCCAGTCACATAGACATCCCAGATCACCCCGGATCATCCCTGGATCTGATCTGGGGTGATCGGGGAGAGATCCGTGTTGACGCTTTGGACATCCATGTATGTCCGTGTAGATCCGGAGACATCCGGGAGGCCAACCGGCAACTTTTGGAGGTCAAAAACATCCAGCGTCATCTGGGGATTTCCGTGTTGGCAGAGCAATCCGGGATGGTCCGTGTGGCTGCCGTGTAGCTGCCGTGTAGATGCCGTGTTTGTCCGTGTAGATGCCGCGCTCTTCCAGCCTTATCCGTGTAGCTGCTGTGTTGATACCATGTGTACAGTCATATCAACGCTTGTCGACACTCCATGTGACTGGGGCCTGAAATCTATCATTCACAGTTGCACATTTGTAGAACATCTTCTGATGCAACAGACATAAGAAAATCTATGCTGAAACTACAAACTAATCTGTCCATAGTTTCATAAAGCCAAACTTACGTCATTATGGATGCTTCTGAAATGATGGACTGCGCTGCTTCATTATTGCCAAGGATAACTTTTACCGCAACCTTCTTGTTCTTGTATTCACCTACACGAACAGCTGTGAATTGACAGAAGAAACAAGTGAATAAGAGTCACAGATATACACATCTATAATGAAACTTTAAAAAATATAAAAAACATTACTAGAAGATACGATGTATACAGATATGAAAGGAATCATCTTTAAAGAAGCAAACAAAACTGAACTGAATAAAGTAATCTGCACTTCACAATTGGTCATCTCACTGTTGCTACAAGTTGTAAAAAAGGACAGTAATGCATCAACCACATTCTTCATAGTATAAAGACCAAGGGGGTTCGAGAGATGGAGTCACAACAGTCTTATTTGCTTTGATCCCATGCTCGCAGCTGCCACTCAAAAAAATATTTGATATATGTGCCAAACTCGATCTGCCCCATAGATACATGTAGGAAGACAATGGATTCACATCTCATTGCATAATGACTAGCCACTCTCTAAGAAAGATATGTCTTTACATTATGGTAATTACTTTATCCCTGCTTATAAACAATGGGCGGTAGACAATGGTAAAGACATGGGCAGCGTGAATAGAAATTGCTCAAATATTGATGAAATAAATATATCAAAATTAATCGACAGAACATTTCTGGACACTAATCTGACATATCAATTTATAAATTTACAGATATTTGAAGATGATACCATATGTGACCATTCATAACAAGACCAACAAAAATTCGCACACACTGATTTTGTGTGAGGACTGAAAATAGGTGAAATGGGTCAACCTAGCCAACCTTGAGTTTTTCATATATTCTGAAAGTCGTCTTCTACATTGTGCTCAAGATTGGGATCATAAAACAAAAACAAAACAAAAAATGCATTCCTAGCAGTTTTCCTCCAACACATTTTTGTAGAATAGTGTGAGAAGGGGTATCTTTATAGAGTCCCTTTTCAATTCTTAAAATCCCTGTACACATTCTTCATTTTCAACTCTAATAACTTTAGAAAGGATGATGCTACTGCTTTGAAAGTTGGCATTAATCATGAACAAAATGTTTTAATAAAGCATGCTCAATTTCAGCTTAATCTCATAATTCCTTCATTGTTGTTGCTCCAGTGGTTTACATCCTGTTTTTTTGTCCCATTCATTGCACAGCTAGCACAGCTTGGTAAAGATTAAGTGCTTGAATGTAAGACCCTGTACTTCGGAGCCTCTTTTCTCAGTTCACACTTTTCTGGAGTGTGTGCTTTCTTCCAAATATTTAGGTAGGTTAGGAGAGTCGATTTGAATTGAGTAAACACATCATTCTGAAGCTTAAAGTCTGCTCTTTTAGACTCTGCTCTCACCTAAAAAATCCATGTCTGGCAACTCTTTGTTGGTTTTGTGATGCAGGGTCACAAATTAGTTTCATTTGTCGGAAATACATGCAATCGGAAAGATGGTACAAATGGTTTTCCATGAGGGCAAAATTTCAAATGCTTTCTCAACATACAGCTCAGATTTACACTTTTGCACACATTTTTTGAAGGAATTGACTTTTGTTTTATATGCTTCACCATCGGGCAAAATTTCATTCAATTTGATATATAATCGAGCAGCATGATTATACCTGATACTATGGTAGTGTTAAAAATTAATCTTTAGATTGCTCAGGAAGATGGCGGCTTCAAGCATCAAACATCAAAGGCACAAATGCACGTGTGGAATTTTTTTGTCCATCCATAGAAAATTGACAGCTTACTGGTATTGAATAATTATCAGGCATGAGACAGAGAAATGTAAAAAAAAAAAAGAGAGGAGGGGACTTTGTGAGAGAGCGGAGTGACCGAGCGGGGGGAGGGTGTGGGAGGGGGGTTTCCCCCCTCCGACAGTGAGGACTTTTTGAAATTTAAGGCATGAAAAAACTTATTTTAATGCATCTTCCAACTGAAATTTACTATTGTTAAGAGGTACATTTTACAGATAAACATTGTGATAATTGAACTCATGAATGACACTTGCAAAATCTAGAGGACCTAGGCCTATTCAAATGTGGGGCCATAATACATCACAGTAATGTACACCCAGGTGACGTCTTGCTGGATTCAGTTCATACGGGTACAAAAAAAGTGTTATAAATCACAGCTTAGCATTGTTGGCTTCCTTTATAGTTGATGAGTGCGTGGCACATTGTACAAAACGCTCTCTCTGCCCTGCTTCTTCAGCTTTCTTTATCGTATCGTCCAAGCGAATCCTTGCGGCAGATGACGTATCACAAGTTCGAGGTCCCGAGGAAGTCGATTGACTAGCTGGCCTAGAAGACAAAACTGGTGCTGGGAGATCAACTTCATAGTCCAACCACTGCCACTTGAACTTATCGAGGGTCTTCATTTTCTCGTTGAAGAAAAAATACTCTCACCGGTCCACAAAATCACGATGACAAATGCAGTCACGCCAACCAAAGAGAATAGCATAGCTTCTATTCTCTTTGACGCCAACCATCAGTCCATCGTAATCAGCAGGAGGGATACAATAGCAGCGCATCGCGCTGAACGCTGCGGCAGCGCAGCATGCATCAATAGCAGCTACAGCCTCACACATGTGTGCATCACACCACACTGCAAGCTAGAAGTAGATCGACACGCACGTCTCACATCCACGCCACTTACGTGTACTTAGCAGCAAAGAGTGTAGAAGCGCATGTGCGCTCTATACTCTTTGCTTAGCAGTACATGTACTTGTATGTACAGTCCATTTCACGCATTATCATGCATGCAACATCACACAGCTGCCCGCTGACAAAAATGCACTAATCACCATTCACACAATGCAATGCCGATACATCACAGCTATTACGGTATCACACACGCAGCATCCGTTGCTTTATACGGTACTCGTCATAGTATGGCGAGATATGGTGGCTGCAAAAAAAAAGAAAAAAAAAAAAAGAAAGAGGAAAATCACGGAAAGTTTCCCGACTGTGTATTTTCCCCCTAGAATTTCAAAATCTGCGGAAAAATCCGCAGATCCGCTGAAAAATCTCATGCCTGAATTATAGCCAGCTGGAACTCCATCTCTTGAACCTCCATGTTAAGACTGTACCAATATGATCTACATACATACATAATATCTGGCACCTATGAAAATTGATTCTAATCGATAAGTTAGTTGAAAATTACAAAATTTTACAATGAATTTTGTCACTGGCTCTGGTGTTGTACAATATAGCAAGTGGTAGAGAGGACATAATGTGAATGGCAGATGGAACACACAGATCTTATTGTGGGGTGCTTCAAACTTACTAATTCTCAACATGCCTGATATGGAGAGTAGCTATACAACAACTTACCAGTACAACTGTTTTCCTTTTTTTTTTCTCCCATTCTATTTCATTTCAAACACATATGATTACAACATTAGAATACACATGATAACATAATTGAATGCAATAAAAAACAACTCATGAACAGTGATAGTTTTTTAAATTTCAAGACAAATACCAAAAAAGACAACAACAAAAAAAAGTCAGGATTGGAGAGGACTGCTGAAAAGCAGAGCTTGTACACTGTAGGCCTAGTCTGCAGTCCCTTCATAAACTTGCCCATATTAACAATGAAACAAGCGGGAGGGGGAATGCTGTAATGCACAAGAACTGTGGATAAGTAAGTAAAACTAGGTACACATGTTGATTTAATACTCACACATCAGATTGTACAAATACAGTGTACACTACACTTGTATGCACTAAACCAAATTGCTTTTGTGGTGGCTTGAATTCTGCTTCGCTGCACATTGATGATTGGGCACTCTTACTGCTAATTAATACACTGCCTACAGGTCCCGCATTGGAACTGAACAAAGTTTACAGGGGTTTTAATGTCTCATAGGTACTGGATTACCTCTTTAGAAATCGTCGAGAAGTCCCGGTTCACGAAAAATTTGACTTGCTAAATATATACATGTTGTATATGGCATATACAGTATTTATGCACACTGAATTTCAGAATTTAACACAGCAATGATATGAACCAAGGAAAGAAGTGCACAATTTTTTGACATACCCACACATCAGATACACACCATACAGTATACATATTTCTGCGCACACAGGTAAGGATGGCTATAAGGGCTCCCATCATTCACACATCATAAATAAGGCCCTGACACACTTTGCCGGATAGGCCCAACGTACAAGAAACGGGCAATATTTTGCTCATCCATTGTTCAAATCGTCAATCTGGTGGACAAAGTGTAAAGTTTTCCGTTTTAGAGGAGTGTCCATGCAGAGTCTAGGGACTGAACAAAACAAACAAACAAAGCACCCGAGGCAATTTTGTACAGGACAGTGGAACGTGCGCAAATGTATGAGAAACAATATAAACTGCATGCCCACCAGACAAATCACACAAAGAACAAAAAGGTGACACACGAAACGTACACTGAACATCAGAGAACCATGCGTATGCTTTTGATGTGCTGTACATAGTAATACTAAGCAGTTCCTTCCGTTCCATCTCTTGCAGCAACAAACTCTACAGGAGATCTAGTGGATGGAAACGTGTGGAAAACGTGTGGAAAAAACTTTGTGCATGCACAAAGGTTTCTGGTCACTCTGACAGAAATCACCTGAAGATAAACGTCCATACACATGATAAAAAGGACATAAAATGCATTTTAACGAATATCAATGAATGCCACAAACCAACATTCATTTCTAATGTGTTTGCCCTACAGATCCGGCAAAGTATGACAGGATCATAGGGAGGCTCAAAAAAGCAATTAGGGAGATACTTGTGTGTTACATGCACTTCAATAAAGGAAAAACACAGTTTCCAAAATAAGGGACACATTAGTATTCTTTTTGTCAAGAGATGACAGATATTCATATTGTCAGGGAGACTCCAGCAGAGTGAGATTGACTTGGCAGCCCTGAGAGATGGGAGAGGGGTGAGTGATAAGAGAGAGGGTTGGTTGCAGTGGCTCCAGGCTCCAGGGCCAGGATAAAGGGTCAGTATATTCAGGTGATCACTGAGCACCACAGAAAAGAAAAGAAAAAATATGTTGCTTGAGAGAAAAAGCATCTTTACACATACCTGGTATCTTGACAGTAACATTTTTTATTTGCACCCAGGCAATCCCATACATTGGAGAAGATACTTAATAGCATAAATGATACTGACTTGTTTTTTACCTCCAAAGAAACCATGGCCAATTTCTTCTCCAAGCTTGAGCTCATTTTTGTTCACAGCCCATGGACCTGCAATGCAAAGTATGAGTCATGACAATGTAGGAAAGAAATAAAAATACTACAGAATCTTAATGGGCATTTAACCCACAAAGAAAGTTGCTTTGTGAAAACTTTGCAGTGTAACACAAGTCAAATATGGCATTCCAGAAGGAAATGATAGGTACTAATCTCAGCTTCAGCAGTCATTAAAGGTAAAACAGAGTTCTTAGAGGGGCTCAAAACTCATCTTCCATCAACTGGAATTTGCCTTCAAAATATTGATAGGGTCTGCCATGAAACTTGTCTGTCTGATGCAATTTGTCAGGATAATTAATTGTTTTGGGGTATGTTCAGATCACAATTGTAAAACAATAAAGTTGGTGCACCCAGCTTTTATTCCTGGTGAGAAAAGGAGCTGTCAGCATGCTTTTTTGGTTAATATTTCAAATTTCATTGTTACCCAACTGAAATAATGTTATCACAGCGTTATGTCACACATTTGTTATGCATATGTGTCCATTTTAGAGCAAATATCGACAGTTTCTGCAGGTATACGGAAACTATGTTTTACCTTTAATATTACATATGTACACAAAGTAGTCATCATGAACTCTGATGTCCCAAGCATAGTAACTTCTCATTTCTCATGTGCTTTTGTATCTGTGCAAATTAACTCGCATTTCAGTTTTCAGTGAAATTAAAGATGAGACCCACTGGTCAAGCGCTCACCTAAATAGCACAGAGTCACAAGGTAAAGCACCATTTTGAGAACAGAGTGGCATTACAACCATGTCAAGAAAGTAATTAGTAAAGATGTCTATAATGTTGTATGACGTTACCAACACTAAAGCAGTTTTAAAGCTTCAACATGGTGTCAGATTTGCTCAATATCCTTACAGACCTGCAGTTTGTGTTGCATTATTTCAAAGTCACAACATCATTCCCTTTTGGTGAACTTTTCTTTAGAGCCACCTCCTACAAACAATGATTGATGACTCATCTCTTGATGATTTTTTTTTTTTTTTTTTCATTTTGAACTCTTTATCTCCTATGGCTGATCTTTTGGTATGACTCAATTTTTATACCTCAACAATGTTACTGGAGGAATTTTGTTTTTGGGTTGTTCACCTGTTCGTCCTTTCATCCATAATTAATTTTGTGGATGACGTAACTTAAGAATCATTTGAGACATTCACACGAAACTTAGCATATGTAGGTATGAATGGACAAACCTGCATCAATCCACTTAAAGGTGCATGCATGCGCTCAAGTCAAAGGTCAAGGTCAAATTCTAAAATTATACCATTTTCCTTGTATCTCTGCAATCCTTGAAGGTTTTTCATGAAACTTACTTAATACATGTATTACAAGACAAGATTCTTTAGGGAAGGTTTTGGGCCATGGGGTCAAAGGTCAAGTAAGAGCACTAATTTTTTTTTTTCTCCATATCTCCGATATGGCTCAAGGTATCTTTATGAAATTTTGTACATATACATGTACACGTATTACCTGACAATGATTCTGTTGGGATATTTTGGGTCATGAGGTCATAGGTCAAGCTAAAATGCTAAAATTACACTATTTGATGCTGAAATTGAAATTGGAAAGGACTCAAAATAGTATAGATAAATTCAGTTTGTGTGCTATTGTTTATGTTGATGTCTATTTCACCCATAACTGAGGGGCTTCAGTGTGCCGAACAGTAGTTCAAATATGACGTGATCATGCATCACAAACCAAACTAAAAGTCACACAACCCAATTTTACGTGAGGACTCAAAATAGGTGAAATTTGTCAACCTAGTCGATCTCTATTTTTTTTCTGAGAGAGCAATTCTTTTACATTTATAATTCTTCAGTTTGAGATAATAAAATGAATGGGAAATTTTGTTTTGGGCATTTTTTTCAGGAACACTTGTTTGTTTTTTTCTTGGATAATGTGATTAGGCATACTCTAAGACACCCCTTTTCATTTCTAAACCAGAAATGTCACTATGGCGACTGGTATGCCTCTGCCATAAGACATGGTTCTCTCAACAGGTCTATTATGTCTTGACAATGTTGAGACGACAGTTTCACTTCATTGGCAAAATTAAATAAATAGATAAAATTACATATTTTTCACATATGTGTTGAGTGTTTACTTTGCTTCAACTAGGTTTTATTTTGGATGGATGGCTAAACGGTTTTAACTCTTTATGTGCCATGTTCGCACGTCTGACTCATTCGACAGCGTGTCAACTTGGCATATTCTGCTCAAATGCACAAACCCGCCCAAACCGATCAATAAATCGCCAAATGCCACAGTACAATGAAAGCGTTTATCACACTTTCGTTCCTCTCACATATACATGTAGCTTGCATTTTATGTTGTGATTGACTAACAAGCGGTGTTCCCTATTGGAATTAGGTGTAAATTCTAAGTTACTGTCACTGTTTTGTGTGCAACAGTCATGCCTTTACAGTAACTTAGCTATCCTAGTCATTTGAAAGAAAAACAACCATAGATTTGTCATACACGTTACATCAATGTAAAGCTTGGCAGTTTCTCTACAACTTTATTCACTTTATGAGCAGCTGAACAAAAATCTATAGAAGTGACATAGCTTTGAAAAACAGAATGTTTTCTTAAAGCATGACATTGTTGGTGTCTCAGAAAAATGTGGCACATAGGGGGTTTCAACCATGGCACATAAAGAGTTAATAAGAGAGCAGGTACACATATTTGAGGATTTGAGCATTTTCACTTCCTTGTCCTTTGACCCCCTGGCCTATAATTCTTCAAATAATATCTAACTGGTAACATCCATTTTCATAATACTCTGAGCTAATTTCAAAATATGGGAAAAATTGTATTTTAACACTTTCCCTTTGACCCCATACCCAAAATCTTCCCTTACAGAATCATTGAGCAATAATGCATGCATATAACTCAAACTGGTTTTATTAATTTTATGCACTAAGTAACCTACAATGCATGAAGAGAATGTGTAATTTCAGCATTTAATAGTAGAAATTTGGCATTTTAATCTGCCCTTTGACCATTAAACTTTGACCCCATGTCCTAAAAATTCTGAAAAGAATCACTGTCAGACAGTTTCATAAAGTTTAGTTTGTAATACCTTGAGCCATTTCCGAGATAAGGAGAAATCAGAAATGTCGCTATGGCGACCGGTATATGCCTCCGCCATAATGCATAATTCTCCTAAAAGGTTTATAGTACAATATCTTGACAATGGAAAATGGAAACCTAAAATGTTGTTTGTGTAACACAATCTCTGCACAAACACAAGTATCACTGGGAATAATGCAAAGTCATTTGTAAGGCATTATGGGGGTCTGAAACTGATAATATTACGTTGAAACAGCAACTTATCACCCACAAAACACAGAGACACTTGAAATCAACATTTATCCCCAGACAACAGTATTCATTCATTTGTATTCCTTTCATCTATTACCGATTAGTCAACTCTAAGGATTAAACAAGAGACCTGGGGTCTCTTAACCCCAGGTCTCTCACCAAAGTATCGCAAGTTCACCTTCCACACATTCTGTCGGACTCTTACTTGACAACATTGCAAACTTGGGGGGGAGTGGGGAAGCTTTGAAAGCTTGGGGCATAAATCATAGTGTCCATTTGAATATTCCATCACACTGGCAAAAATATCTGCCAAGTACACTGTACTTTAAGAGAGGTTGACTATGCAGATTGAAAAACAAGAGACCTGTGGGTCTGGCGCTCACCTGAGTATCGCAAGTTCACTTCCATGCATTCTTGCAGACTCTTACCTGAGAGCATTGGAAACTTGGGGCAGGGGGCAACTTTGAGAGCTGGGAGCATGGTGTCCATTTGCATATTCCATCACACTGGTAAAAATACCTGCCCAGTAGACTGTACTTTATATAATGTTGGACTATGCAGTTTGGGGGGGGGGGGGGGGGAAGACTTAAAGCTCTATCAATTCTGATTCTAGGGATGCTACATGTACCTGCCAAGTTTGGTGAAAATCGGTCATGGGATTCTCATGAAGAAGATGAAAATGTAAAAAGTTTACCCACGACGCACGACGGACGAAGAACGATCGCAATAGCTCACTTGAGCCTTTGGCTCAGATGAGCTAAAAAAGACCTAAAGTTCCATCACTTCAGGGCCCCATTTCATAAAACTTGTTATCAGTGACAACTGCCTCACTTTTATGACAAATTTGCACTTAGCCAATCAGCTGCGAGGATTTCAGTAATTATTACAGCTATGACAACTTGTCACTGATAACAAGTTTTATGAAACAGGCCCCTGATGGTAGAAAAGAATATTTCTCAAACTTCCTTAATTTGGGAGGTTTGGGGCCCCTAGGGCCCCCAAGAGGAGCATGGTGCCCATTCAAACAAATTGAGATCCTATCCCCCTAGGAATGCTACCTGCCAAGTTTGGTGAAAATTCATCATGTTGTTTTCACAAAGAGGATGAAAATGTATGCTCTAGGCCTGCATTTGGATCCCTCCACCTCCCCCAGCTAGCTTCAAGGGGGGGGGGGGGGGGGGGGCACCCCTGGATCTGCAATGAACAAACTTGAAACTGCAGTTATCAATGTACTAACTCATAGCATGCAGTGACATACTGCCTTATCATACTCTGCCTTATCACTTCTGGTTCTGAAAAAGATTTGTAAGTATACCTTTAACTGTTTACCTTTTTAACTGTATACCTTTTTACCTGTTTTCCTTTGGGAGCAGTGATTTAAAACATGTTCAAGATATCACTTTTGATGCATATGTGTAGGTCAGTTGTATCGCAAAACATCCTACCATATATCATTTTTGCAATAAAGCCTTAGATATAAGGAGATATCACTATTTTTCTCATTAAACCATACCTTGTAGGCCGTTTAGTGTAGAAAATTTTTTATTATAACTATTGTTCACATTTAGTGTATTTAACAACACTTAACATCGATTATACCATATGTCCCCCCCCCAAAAAAAAAAAAAAAAAAATTACAACGGGACCCTCTATAATGATATCTTTGAAAATAGTGAATCAATCTAAATACAAATTCAGGGTATGAAACTAACTCATTGCCCACATCTTACAGAAAACCCCATTCGATTTGCTTCAGAGGAATTTTGTAGAGCATGTCAGGAATCTCTTCCTTCCAAGTTCTGTCTATTGTTTTCACACACAAGAGCATCGCAGTGCTAAAATTGGAAGAATCAGACTCGTGACATGCTCTACAACATTCTACATTTTTCTGTGACCGCTTAACCAAATTGAATGGGGTTTTCTGAAAAATAGAGCTAAGATGCTATATTTTAAGACCCTGAAGTAGCATTTAGACAGGTCAATCATATTGGGTGTTATCAATTCGAAAATCTGATTGTAATTTTTTTTTGGACATACTGTACTGGTTCAAATTTTTACATTTGGTTGTTTCTATCCCTAACTCACACTTCTAGAACTATTTTGAAGCACTAATGCTGGGTTTTTGTTTTTCTGCAAATGGTAAATTATGCCATTAATAATTTGTTGGGCCCCCATCCAGGGCCCTCAAGGGGAGTGTGGTACCTGTTCAACAAATTGAGATCCTAACCCCCTAGGCATGCTACTACCTGCTAAGTTCTGTGAAAATCCATCATGGGGTTTTCAAAAGAAGATGAAAATGTACAATTTAGGCCCCCATTTGGACTCCTCCAAATCCCTCCCCTGGGTGTAAAGGGGGTTATCCCTGATGCCGCCATAAACAAATTTAAACTACAGTCATCAACAGGCCCGGTGGAACAGATTTCAAAGTGGGGGGGGGGGGGGGGGCCACCATCAGCTTCCTCGGAACCATTCCTCACCCCCCATCCCCTGTTGCAGACGCAATTTCGCTGGCCTTCGTCACTTTTCGGTCAGTTCACAAGGGAGCGCTCTGATCGAACATGGGAGGGGAAGTGTTAGAGGGAAATCTCATCCCCCTCTCATACAGGAGAACTTATTGCGTCCTCAGTGCAGAAATTATAATTAGGCCTATTTGCATCCTTATCGCGAAAATTCAACGGTATGGTGCAGCCCCATCGATTCATTTTCATGATGGGGGGGGGGGGGGGGGGGGCAAACTTTGAATATCTGTGCATGCCAGGGAGTGTGGAGCGACCAGGGAGGTGAGGGTGTGGGAGGGGGGTATTCCCCCTCCACACCTGGGAGATTTTGCATTTTCTGAAATTTTTGATTTTTTTTCCCTATTAAAAAGTAAGAAAACTATTCATAGATTACAGATAACTCGATGACTTACTGTGTATGCCAACTATTTCGCGAGGTTTTTATTTTCGCGAATTTTGCGAGTCAGCTGCTATTTGCGAAATTAAAAACATGCGAAAATATTGACTCTAATGCCGATAGGAATGTGACATACGAGTATAATATTTCTCCGCTCAGTACAAGACTCCAAGATCGCGAATTTAACCACTCGCGAAATTGTCAGGAAGTCCCGAGTCCCGAAAATTTAGACTCGCGAAATATATGGCGTATACAGTAATCGCGGTAACTCAGCTTTTTTTCCGTGTGTGCGACACCATTGTGTAGGCCTTGGGATAACTAGAATTATCACTGAAGGTGATTAATACCCCCGCCCCTATTGTTGCTTTATAGTATGTGATGTCATGAGGGCAATGACGTTAACACCAAGTTTGTGCATTTGTCGAATTGGAAACAGAATAATTTTAGTTTACTGTACAATTACAGATTTGACACTGAGTATAAAACTTACAGCAAATGCAAACATGCTTTCCCCCAGCATCACTACACTTAAAGACCATCATACACACCAAATTTGACCTTCATAGCTTGAATGGTTTATATTGATACAAAAATGAGTGGTTACCATGGCAACACATTTTTCTTACATTAATACATTGGTGTCTTGCATAACTACACCTCCCGGTCATCATACATACTAAATTTGACCTTAATTGCTTGAATGATGTGGAAGTTATTCAATCCACAAGGTTTTGGATAAAAATTATGGTTACCATGGCAATGGTTTGTGTGACAAACACAAAAATTATGTGTTCCACATCTATACCTCAGGGTCATAATGCCTACCAAATTTGATTTCAATTGCTTCAAAACTGTGGAAGTTGTTCTCTCCACAAGATTTCGAGGGGAAAACATGTGGTTACCATGGCAATGCTTTGTCAAGTACAAACACAAAGAGTGTCTTGCATAACTACACCTATAGATCATCATAGATACCAATTTTGATATTGATTGCTTAAATACTATGAAAGTTATTCAATCCACAAGGTTTTGGTAAAATTATGGTTACAATGGCAACGCATTGTCCGACAAACACAAAAAAAAACATGTCTTGCACATCTATACCTCAATATCATCATTTACCCTAAGTTATATTTAAATTGCTTCAAAACTGTAGGAGGAGTTCGAGATGCAAGATTTTTCAACAGACCGACCGACCGACCGCCCGCCCGCCCCACCAACATCACGGTGATTCCTATATACCCCCTTCACACTATGTGTGGCGGGGGTCTAAATAATCATGGAAGCTGACGATGGGGAAGTTGACGAGGAGGGGGGGAGGATGTCGGGGTTGCCGCCTCCCACACGATGGAGCTTTGCATTTTTAGACTTGAAATAGAACGATCTGATGCATACTTGTGTGGAATATTCGTAAAACTGTCAATCCCCTAAGTATGCATGCCGAGTCTAAACCTATGGATAGGAACCAAGCGGAGGAAAGGTAAATTAAAAATTACCAAGCTGGGGAGGGTGAGGGAGGGGATATCTCCCCTCCACACAAGGGAGCTTTTATAATTAGGCCTATTTGCCTCCTTACTGCGGAAATTCAATGGTATGGTGCAGCGGCGTCAATTCGTTTTCATGATGGAGAGGGGGGCAGAACTTGGGGTTGGAGTTGGAATATCTGTGCAAGGGAGGGCGAAGCAACAGAGCAGGGGAGAGGGGTATCTCCCCTCCCACACCAGGGACATTTTTAGACCTGAAATTCGATCTGATTTAGTTTTGTTAGAACAGTCACAATTATTTGTAATAAAGCCAAGCAAGAAAGTACAAATTCAAGATATTTATGAATGACAATTAACCATGGTATGAGCCGGCTCTTATTCAGCATGTGAATTGATCCGATCTACTATTGTATACTATGTGTATGGATCTGTTTAGTCGTCACATTTAATTATGAGCACAAAACAGAGGGCATGGAATGGAAACGTGACAGATTAAAATCCATGTACATTCTTACAAAATTGGATAACAATAATATGTTATCAAGGTATGTATTATTAAAAAAAAATAAATAAATAAAAACTGAATTCTTAAATTGTTGCATGTTTACCTCATTTACTGATCACTTGATTTGAAATGATTATTGTGCAATGTATCCAAATCTAAGGAAAAATGAGGGACGAACTGCCAGATTTTCATCAAAATGACATACAAAGTTTTCACCAAAAAATACACCTAAAAGGGGATGGTCATACTACGCCAAGAATGGTTGCCGACTTCCAGCAATCAGACATTAATGACAAAAATAGATAACCAATCAGGGACCAAACCCCGAAATTTTGATTGGCCAGCTTCTGAAATTTGAAAATAAGTACCAATTCATCTGAAGATGACTGTGTTATTCTTTGATGTTCAATTAAATGTATATATATTAGAAGGAGCAGAATGAGCAGAATTGTAATTAATTCTATTTATTCTCACACAACAAGCAAAGTCTATAAGGTCAACTAGTCATCTTCAGTTCTCTAAGCTCCCCTCTTAACACTGGCATAGCCAGAATTTGATCTTAGGGAGGTTGCTAGTATGTGAGGGAGTGAAGCGACAAGCCCAAGCGAGCGGAGCAAGGGGGGGGGGGTGGTGTGGGGGAGGGAGGGTGTGGGAGGGGGTGTCCCCTTCAACAATGAGAACTTCTTGCACTTTGATGTTGTAAATGGTTCGATTTGATACATGTTTTTGCATGTTTTCTCGACATAACAGCCCCACTGGTTTAAGGGTAGCATCATTTTGATGTAGATTATTTTTAACAATTTTGCCTATAAAAAATTTACCATTCAGATAAATTTACTGTATTAATTCTCACAATGAATATCATGAACACTATCTGTCAAACAGAAAAAGCATGAAAATGAGGGTGTGCAAACTTTTGGTGAAATACTTAGAATGTCATTTCCAATGCCCCCCTCCCCCCCCCAAAAAAAAAGGAAACAAGTGTTGTTGTTGTTTTTTTCACCTAAGTGTTACTTTATAGCTAAATCATGGAATCTCACCTCTTATTCCACGTGTGTATCATCATCACTATGTAGTAGTGTGTACAAGGTCTAATGGAAATTTTGCGCTTTTAGAATCGAAATATAGTGATCTGAAGCATTACTTTATTTGGAAAATTCGGAAATTGTCATTCCCCAAAGTGTGCTAAGTCTATAGAGGGTACCATGATACTTCTCCTATATTCAACAAAATCAATGGTGAACACTTGTTTTGGAATATCTGGAAATTTGTCAATTAGAGAAATGTAGCAAATATACATGTGAAAGGAGACAAGGCAGGAGGATAATAATGATAATTAATAAGTATAATAATAGCACCCCTAGCTACGCCGGTGCCAGGTGTGCCAAACGTGATATAAATCTTTGTAGTCTGGCTCGTGATTGCAGGCTTGCAGACTGGCTGTATAACTGTGTTGATACACGCGCTATCTTCGTAGTTCTGCTCACAACTGCAGGCTGTACATGACTGTGTGGCACTGATTAACGAGCTGCTGGCATGGACATTGAAGCGTGCTCAGCGTACTTCGCTTGTAGTGGTGCGCCGCCTTCAGTATTCAATCCAGTCGGTACATGGATCAGTGTCCATACGTGCCAGCTCTCTAGGGAGCAACTACAGCACTCACTTGCGCTGCATATTGTCTGCTCGCTACAAAGAGCAAAGCTTTCCTCATGTGCATTGTGCGATCTTTTAGTATGTATCTTGCAATAACTTGTGCTGGATTTTTGTGCAACTCTGAGCAATGATGTTGCCCATCTGGTCCATGTTCCATGCTGTCCGTTTAAAAAAAAAACTAGAAATGTCGCTACAGCGACTGGTTATACCCCCGCCAAACAACATTTCATAAGCTTTGGTCAAAAAAACATTTCATAAGCTTTGGTCAAAACAACATTTCATAAGCTTTGGTCAAAAAACTGAGGAAGTAGTTAAATCCGCAAGATCTTTCCTTGATCTTCTGCCATTAATATGCCGTTACCATGGCAACGTACTTTTGGGTACTGTCGAAAAATGCGTCTTGCACATCTACAACCAAAGGCACACATCTGTACCAAGTTTCATGGAAATTGGGCAAAAACTGAGGAAGTAGTTTGCAACACAAAATTTTCCATCATTTTGGCTCATAATATGTGAGCTGTTACCATGGCAACAAACTTTTTGTCACTGTCAAGAAATGTGTCATGCTGACCTATATCCTAAGACAAACATTCAATATGAATTCCATGAGAATTGAAAGAACACTGATGAAGCAGTTTTGCCATGAAGCATTTTGCCCTATATTTTACCAATAACATGCCGTTACCATGGCAACGCACTTTTTGCCACTGCGGAAATATGTGTCTTGCACATTAACATATTCAGATGAACATCTGTACCTAATTTCATAAAAATTGATCAAAAACTGTGGGAGGAGTTCGCGACGCAAGATTTGTACCCATTTTTGCCCATAATATGCCGTTACCATGGCAACGTACTTTTGGGTACTGTCAAAAAATACGTCTTGCACATCTACAACGCAAGGCACACATCTGTGCCAAGTTTTATGGGAATCGGTTGAAAACTGAGGAAGTAGTTCGCGACGCAAGATTTGCAACGGACCAACCGCCCGATTGACCGCCCGACCGCCCGACCGTCCGCTGATTCCTACATACCCCCTTCAAACTTCGTTTGGCGGGGGTATAAAAAAAAAAAAAAAAGTTGCAGGGGTGTGCTCGTGTATTGCAGCCGTCCTCGATCAGCACTGTGTTTAGTGTGCACCATCTTTCCTTTAGAGATCAAAACTGTGCAAAAAAAAAAAGCCCAAAAAATGGGGGCCAACCCCCCCCCCCCCAAGACTTAATAGGCGATTATAGGTATAGCTGATCACCATGACTTAATTATTGATTTAGTCAAAACAAAAAACACAGGACGAGGCTGGTTTCCGGTACTGTCTGCTTATAAACAACACAATACATAAAGCAAAACAAACAACAAAAACACGAATGTACTAGTACATGATTGTTTGCCACAGCCACGGAAGCGTAGTCTGCTAGTGCGCCGCAGTATGATTAGCACTACAGCCGCTGAATTAGAAGTATGTTTGCAACAGAACCACAAAATATGCAGTTGTTTTGCGTTGTACTGACGAAAGTAGGTCGATAGATCTAGCACATCTCGAGCTCAACGAAAATCTGCATACACGCGTACCGTGAAGATCCTGCACAATACGTAGGATCTTAGATCTAACGTTGGTATTCATTGACATGGAAATTCTGACACAGAGGATTTTCTGCAGTGCCCGTGCAGTGGGACTGTCCAAGGTGAAGGTCGTGTTTTGTATGCATTATTTCAAGTCTTGTATGTTTTGTGTATGATCGGCTTTGTAAAGAATAGGTTGCAAGTCTACATGTCGAAATTCTAGACCTAGTAGACACTCTAGTTAGTGTGCGGTAAGTACAAACGACCCGCTGTAACATCACTTAGGCCTGTTGGTTAGAAAGATCTTACTGTCGTACTCGGTGCTGTAGAATTAAACTCTTTACTTTCTGTAGAGGCCTACTAAACTATTAATTAGTATGAATTGACGAACTAGCTCTACGTAGGCCTACACACGTCAGAAATCACTGGTTTCCTCGCGTATTCTTTGGCAAGATATGCATAGCACACAGTCACAGTTCCAGCGGTCGGTTACTTGCCCTCGCTGGCGATGGCTTGATGGGCGTGCCGAGGCACCGGGCGCGCAGGGTGGGATTGAGACTGCTGTCTAGGTGTTTGCGTGCAACAGTTGCGTAAGCAATGCATGCCGATCGTGAATTTCATGCAAAGAAAACACCCTAACTAGATGAAAAGAAACGCATAACCAAATGTTAGAGAAATTGAGCAGTTAACAGACAAACATTTGTGAAAACTTAAAGTTGATTTGGGAGGAAGTTAAAGTTGATTTCAACTTTGGGTCTCTTGATAAAACGGACTTGAAGTTGATTTGGAAGTTAATCGTTGATTTAATGGACTTAGAGTTGATTTGAGAGGTTAATCATAGATTATCTTGACTTAAAGTTAATTTTATCTTTTGAAGAAACGGGGCCCAGGTGAGCTAAGAATTTTCTTTTGCATGCGCATTCTTTCTAGAACTTGCAATGAGGCAAACCTGTCATAAGGGTCTTCATATTGTTTTGATCAGCGTCTTTTGATTTGAAGGAGCTCTGTCCATCCATAATGCGATCTGACTTCCTCTCCACAGCCATCTTCAGGTTGCACACCAAGCCATCTGCATCCTCTTTATAATGCTGCATGAAAACAAAACATAGTACGTCACTGCTACCAATACATCTTTTAATACAGTGGTCACTCAGGAGGGGTCAGGAGACAAGTTTTACTCCCATCTAAGCAGGGCTCCCGATTATATAAAGCAGTGGCTGATATTAGCCCCTGCAAACTACCCACACAAAATGAAGCCGAGTATGTGGGCATTACACTAAGTAAAACCATGAACAGTTATACAACTTGTAAATCCCACTGATATCCATGGCAACAAGTACATCAACGATACAATATGCAGACACAAAAATTGATAAGAAAAAAGGACACAAAAGTCCCATGGTTTCGGCAAATGCATCACCAAAACAAATCTTCATTCATTGATCCATTAAATTATCCCACACTATATAAAGTAATGATGTCAATGACCTGCAGAAAGAGAAGCAGCATTGCCAACTTAAACATGTTTCTGTTGATTTGACGTTATTTCTCTTCATGGATACAGCAGAATCTTATGATCCAGTAATGGAATAATGAAGGTTTGTGTAACTCTTCCATGTTACCGACAAAACAGAGTGGGAATAACACATTTTAGGAGGAAACTTTACAGTTTGTGCAGAGTAGAACTATGGTGTATTGAAATGCACATGAAAACTAATGCATGGGAATGATCGTAGTCACAGTTTACAGTATTTGTACAACTGAAGAGTTTTGCATGGAGACAAAAACGTGCTGGTATCATCCATTGTGCATGTGCAGTTCAGTGAAAATGTACCAGACTGCACCAAAGTTAATTCATAACACTAAAGCCTATTTTCCATCACTACGTGTATATATGCATCCCTCATGTGTAGGTTACTTCAGGTATACAAAAGATAGCGTAGACAGCAACGCAGCGTATGCCTTGAAGGGCGAGGTTGTTTACAGTAACCATGTGCAAGTCAATGTCAATATCAACAATTTCCTTTACCGAGTTGGTTCCAAAACTAGGTGAGTGATTGGAAAAAAGCTGGTAGTATTTCTTGCAATTTTCATGCAATTTGGTATTACAGTGGAAAACAAAATATCTCTACATGGGTATGAAAGTACAATGTATGAATGCACGTCAGTGACACTTCATTTCCCCCCTAGGTTGAGTAATCACAGACAAATTTGAGAAAGATCTAGAGCTTGAAATATTTTGTTTGTCATAGCATATTTCTACAGACTTCTATAGTTAAACTTTGTAATCTGCTTTATTCTGTTATCAGCATGGACTGGTTCTGAATGCGTTGCACTCTTCTACTACTAGTGGACAAGCGGATCATGCAACCCTATGAGAGAGGTGAATTCCTGACAAGGCTTTGAGCTCATTGATTGACTGGAAAGCTGTAAGTATCAATCCTTAAAATTTTCTGAAAGTTAATTATTTAAAAGGTTATTCTATGTATCATCTATAACCAGTTTTAGAACTCAAACATACTATTGTAGGAAGGGAAAAAAAAATTTGGTGGGGACGTGGTGGAAGTGGTATTTCTAATCACAATATCTATACATGGTACATTTTTATCCTTATGATAACACGTCATGTACTTTGAATGCTTATTTTCCTGATACCAAGTGTGAAATTTTTGTGAATTTATATTTTTTCTAGTGTCTCAAATCTGCCTCCCTCACACAAAATATAAATTCTTCTCTTTCTTCTTTGTAAAGGATTGTCCCATACTTTTAGTTAGTATAATGTGATGCAGCATTGGCAAATCAAGATCAATAAAATTGCATGATATATGTCATATGAATCCAAAACCCTGAACGTACAGAAAGCTCTTTCAAAACCAAAGTTGATTTACAGTCAAATAACGGCCAATGCAAGTGTCGGTATGGAAACAAAAAATGCAAGTAAATATTTAACTTAAAAGTTATTAACTCGTGAGAGATTTGACTTCATTAATTGGCAGAGTGACTTCTATTTGCAACATGAATTTGTCTTAAGTTAAGCTAGATATCAAAATTAAACAAGAGACCCGGGGGTCACGCGCTCACCTGAGTATCGCAATTTCACCTTCCATGCATTCTTGCACACTCATACCTGAGAACATTGGAAACTTATGTCTTTATATACAGGTCCCCCTCCTCAACTCCAGGGTGGAGGGGGGGCAGGCAGCCCTGGATCTGCAATGAACAAACTTGGAACTAAAGTCATCAATGTACAAACTCATGGTATTAATTTTGCTTTACCATTTCTGGTTCTAGAGTAGAAGATTTCAAATATTCCTTAATGTGGGGGGGGGGGGGGGCGCCAAGAGGAACATGGTGCCCATTTGAAGGAATTGAGATTCTATCCCCCTAGGGATGCTACCTGCTAAGTTTGGTCAAAATTCATCATGAGGTTTTCAAAAAGAAGATGAACATGTACAATTCAGGTCCCATTAGGACCCATCCCCATCCCCTCTCCTGGGTCCCAAAGAAGGGGGGGGGGGGGGGGGTAACCCCTGATTCCACCAATCCCATGAACAAACTTAAAACTACAGTCATCAATGTACTAACTCATAGTATTATCTAAGCCCTGTCACTTCTGATTCTAGAGAAGATTTTTAAAGATTCCTTAATTTTAGGGGGTTTGGGCCCCCTGGGGGCCCCCAGGTGGGCCATGGTGCCCATTTTAACAAATTGAGATCCTATCCCCCTAGGGATGCTACCTACCAAATTTGGTGAAATCAGACATGGGGATCTCAAAGTGAAGATGAAAATGTACAATTTAGGCCCCATTAGAACCCCTCCCAAGCCCTCTCCCCTGGGTCCCAAGGGGAGCACCCCTGATTCCCCCCTGAACAAACTTGAAACTACAGTCATCAATGTACTAACTCATAGTATTAACTAAGCCCTATAACACTTCTGGTTCTAGAGAAGAAGATTTTTAAAGATTTCTTAATTTTAGGGGGTTTGGGCCCCCTGGGGCCCCCCAGGTGGGCCATGGTGCCCATTTGAACAAATTGAGATCCTATCCCCCTAGGGATGCTACCTACCAAGTTTGGTGAAAATCGGTCATGGGGTTCTCAAGAAGAAGATGAAAATGTAAAAAGTTTACGCACGACGGACGCCGGACGAAAGGCGATCGCAATAGCTCACTTGAGCCTTTGGCTCAGGTGAGCTAAAAATAACATCACTTGGGCTAGATATGTAATGTGATCTGTAGCTTTCCTGTAATACAGACCTCTACTATCCCCACATGGCATGTCTTTTCTTTTTATTTGCAATATAATCTTTTACTTTAAAATGTGCCCATCCTTGAGAGTCCATCAAGTTATGGTAGAGTCATTACAAAATTAATGTGAAACGGAAAAAATACTCAACAAAGTACTTAACAAACCAATTTGTGGGTCAAGATGTCTTCAATTTTCTCTTTTCATTTTATATGTTTTTTTTTCCCTCAGGAAGGGACAATTGCTGAGTTTTATTGGTCATGTGTCGTCAACAAGGAACATCTACAGTCACAGCCTTCGTCCTTTCTATTGGAGGATATGAAACCCTATTAATATACATCGTATGAAGCCGTGGAAAACAGCTAGGGGACTGTCTCGTCCATGCATTGTAGCTACAGATGATCTGGATCCTTCAAATCTGTTCAACTGAACCATTATCTTTTCCAGCAACTTTGTGAATGACGTGTGACACATTCTGGGAGCCGGGCGCCTTCGAATGTTTCTACACATAAATGGCGCTATGCTGTTTCATCATCATCATCATCATCATCTTTGTTGCAGATCTCGACTTCTAGCCACATTACAATGGCAGATCCGCCATTTTTTTTTTTTTTTTAAGGATTTGTGTATAATAGTCCGGTAGCCAGCGGGGGCCTAGCTGAAAAGGATACCAATTTGTATGTATACCGGTTGTCCCAAAAAAAGCGGAACGGTGGATTTTCAGTACACACACACACACACTGTTTTTTCCTGGCCCGCATCCAGTGTGAAAGCTGTATCTTTTGTTGACATGGATCACCGAGCTTACACAATATTCACCGTATGGATGGCGTGTCGCACTCAAATTATTATCTCATAAGTCGCAAAAAATTGAAAATGACTGCATTTACAGAAATTGGCATAGAATAAAAAGTACTGAACCAAGTTTAATGATTTTGGTATCATTGTCTTTTGCGGAAGATTCTCTTTCTAATGATGCCAAAAAATATATCACTTTTAGAACGCAAGGTACTGAAAATCCACCGTACCGCTTTTTTTGGGACACCCGGTATAGCAATTTTGTACATACGCCCCTGAGTATGGAAATGCACGTCTGGCTGGTCATCAGTGGTGGGTGTGGCCAGGAGGGCGATAAAAAGGACCCCCCCAAAAAAAAAAAAATTAGGCTAGCCTAGCTGAAAAAGTCACCTCTTGAAACCTGCAGGACATTGTCAGGCATAACCCAAGATTCAATAAAACACCATTGTCAGACATTTTGGGTGGTGGGGCGTAGCCGCCAGACACAAAATATTGGCATGTCAGAATTAGGCTAGCCTAGCTGAAAAAGTAACCCCATGAAAACCACTGAAACTGGTTCTTTACACTTACAGGACTAATGCATGACCATTGCCAGACATTTTAAGTGGTGGGGGGTAGCCGCCAGATGCCCCCAAAGACCCAAGTCTTTCCAGCTAGGCTAGCCTTGCTGAAAAAGTAACCCCATGAAAACCACTGGAACTTGTTCTTTACACTTACAGGACTAATGCATGACCATTGCCAGACATTTTAAGTGGTGGGGGGTAGCCGCCAGATGCCCCCAAAGACCCAACTCTTTCCAGCTAGGCTAGGCTAGCTGAAAAAGTAACCCCATGAAAACCACTGGAACTTGTTCTTTACATTTACAGGACAAATGCATATACCATTGCCAGACGTTTTAAGTGATGGGGGGTAGCCGCCAGAAGCCCCCAAAGACCCAACTCTTACCAGCTAGGCTAGCCTAGCTGAAAAGTAACCCCATGAAAACCACTGGAACTTTTTCTTTACACTTACAGGACAAATACATGACCATTGCCAGACGTTTTAAGTGGTGGGGGTAGCCGCCAGACGCCCCAAAGACCCAACTCTTACCAGCTAGGCTAGCCTAGCTGAAAAAGTAACCCCATGAAAACCACTGGAACTTGTTCTTTACACGTACAGAATAAATGCCTGACCGTTGCCAGACGCTTTAAGTGGTGGGGCGTAGCCCCCAGACGCCCTCAAAGACCAAATTTTACCAGCTAGGGTAGCCTAGCTGAAAAAGTAACCCCATGAAAACCACTGGAACTTGTTCTTTACACTTACAGGACAAATACATGACCATTGCCAGACGTTGAAAGTGGTGGGGGTAGCCGCCAGACGCCCCAAAGACCCAACTCTTACCAGCTAGGCTAGCCTAGCTGAAAAGGTAACCCCATGAAACCCACTGGAACTTGTTCTTTACACTAACAGAATAAATGCATGACCATTGCCAGACGCTTTAAGTGGTGGAGCGTAGCCCCCAGACGCAACCTCAAAGACCCAATTTTACCAGCTAGGCTAGCCTAGCTAGAAAATTAACCTCCTGAAACCCATTTGAACTTGTTCTTTACACTAAAAGGATCATTGAATGGTTGTTGCCAATTGTTTTACGTGTTGGGGCTCAGCCGCCAGACACCCTCAAAGACCCAATTTACATAACCTAGTGAAACCCATATGAACTTGTTTTTTCACTCAACAGTTCCATGAATGACCTTTGTTAGACTTTTCGAGTAGTGGGGTGAATTCAGCTGCCAGACAGCCCTGAGTCACCATCTCCATGCGCGTGCAAGCAAGCACACAAACACACACACACACACGCACACGCACACACACACACACGCACACACACACACGCACATGCACACACACATACACAGACACCAACACCACAACCACAACCATCACAATCACCAACAAGGAAAAGTAGAAATTACGCGGTGCGTAATATATGTCCCCGCCGGAAGTAGCATTTAGTAGCAAAATGTACAATATAGGTAAAAAGATGAAGGTCAAAGGTCAAAGAAGTCAAAGGTCAAAATTCTATGTAGAAGTTTTGAAGCCCTCACCTAGTGCCATCACATAAAGCAAACGGAATCGAAATCGGGTTAGAAATGGCGAAGGAGTAGCATTTTGTAGCCAATGTACAATATAGGTAAAAAAATCAAGGTCAAAGGTCAAAGAAGTCAAAGGTCAAAATACTGTGTAGAAATTTTGAAGCCCTCACCTAGTGCCATCACTTAAAGCAAACGGAATTGAAATCGGGTTACAAATGGCAAAGGAGTAGCATTTTGTAGCAAAATGTACAATATAGGTCAAAAATCAAGGTCAAAGGTCAAAGAAGTCAAGGTCAAAATTCTGTGTAGAAGTTTTGAAGCCCTCACCTAGTGCCATCACATAAAGCAAACGGAATCAAAATCGGGTTAGAAATGGCGAAGGAGTAGCATTTTGTAGGCAATGTACAATATAGGTAAAAAATCAAGGTCAAAGGTCAAAGAAGTCAAAGGTCAAAATTCTGTGTAGAAGTTTTGAAGCCCTCACCTAGTGCCATCACTTAAAGCAAACGGAATTGAAATCGGGTTACAAATGGCAAAGGAGTAGCATTTTGTAGCAAAATGTACAATATAGGTCAAAAATCAAGGTCAAAGGTCAAAGAAGTCAAGGTCAAAATTCTGTGTAGAAGTTTTGAAGCCCTCACCTAGTGCCATCACATAAAGCAAACGGAATCAAAATCGGGTTAGAAATGGCGAAGGAGTAGCATTTTGTAGGCAATGTACAATATAGGTAAAAAATCAAGGTCAAAGGTCAAAGAAGTCAAAGGTCAAAATTCTGTGTAGAAGTTTTGAAGCCCTCACCTAGTGCCATCACTTAAAGCAAACGGAATTGAAATCGGGTTACAAATGGCGAAGGAGTAGCATTTTGTAGCAAAATGTACAATATAGGTCAAAAATCAAGGTCAAAGGTCAAAGAAGTCAAAGGTCAAAATTCTGTGTACAAATTTTGAAGCCCTCACCTAGTGCCATCATATAAAGCAAACGGAATCAAAATCGGGTTAGAAATGGCGAAGGAGTAGCATTTTGTAGGCAATGTACAATATAGGTCAAAAATCAAGGTCAAAGGTCAAAGAAGTCAAAGGTCAAAATTCTGTGTAGAAGTTTTGAAGCCCTCACCTAGTGCCATCACTTAAAGCAAACGGAATTGAAATCGGGTTACAATTGGCGAAGGAGTAGCATTTTGAAGCAAAATGTACAATATAGGTCAAAGGTCAAGGTCAAAGGTCACAATTGAAATTCTGTATAGAAGTTTCAAAGCTCCCATGTAGTGCTATCATATAAAGCAAACAGAATCAAAATCGGGTTAGAAATGGCGAAGGAGTAGCATTTTGAACATTTTGATCACACACGGACGCACACACGGACGGACACACGGACGGACGGACGCACGGACGCACGGACGCACGGACACACACACGTACGGAGCCCGTTTCATAGTCCCCTGCTCGAACTCGTTCGGCGGGGACAATAATGGTATGTAACGACGATGGACCCTTCCATCGCCAAGTAAAGTGGTTATGTCATCTTCCGTAGGGATATTGCCACCCTCTTTTATTAATGGGGGAGTTTCTTGAGCGCACAGGGACACATGCTGTGAAATATCAATAAGGCAAGTGTTGAGACGAAATACTGTAGAAATATGAGAATATACAGTTCTGTGGTTTTGGTAAAAGAAATAGGGTATCTGTATTTGTCCTCAGTGATAACCAAAAAACTTATTTGGAAAGAATAATAGACAGGAAAAAAGAATTGCCCAATCCAGTCGCAGCGGACGGGTGCAATTAACTCACTGTTTTCATTTTGACCAGACCTCGCTTTCCTCTTGAATGAACACGTTTCACACGAAAACCGCTAGGAAAGTGTCGCAGCAAAACTGTTGTAACTTTACTATTAATTCATATTTTTTGATAATCCAAACGGTCATAAAAAGTAAAAACCTCATTTTAATCTGCCATTATGTTACCTTTTTTAAATAACAACGATAAAATATTCTAAACTGGTGCATAACTTCGCTCTTAAAACAGAAAATAATTGTCAGAAATCGTTGCTAAAATTTCACATTCTGACTTCGTGAACAACAAAAAATTTTCAAGTATGTTACTAAGTATGTATTTCTTTACGAAACTCTAAAATATCACATTCGAGAAGTCATGCGTCCGAAAGAGGTGCACTTTCTACCTTCGTTCCGAGCACGAAATCTCATTGTCATTCACACACGGGAAGACAGGGTACAGTCCCACGTACCCACATCTTTGTTGCGCTCACGTCACCTGTACTTCAGTGCCATACGGCACTGCTGTGTATACTCTGATCGTAACTCGTACTGGGAATTCGTAGTTGTAATGTTACTTACTAGTGCAGTAAAATCTGCATAAAGTCCGAATAATCCAATGTCATTAATTTGCAACTGGTATCATAGCTGCAGAGCTGCCAACCTTTGGAAGCACAAATTAGTACTCAGCAGCTCCAAAATTCGTATTTTTCCACCAGAACTCGTATTTTTTCCATCTCCCTCTTTTTGCTATTTTGAATTAAACTCGTCGACTTACATTGTATGAGGCCTACAGGCTCTAAACATAACATTACGACACATGCCGAAGTATCGAGCTGGTCACCAGCACGATAAAGATTCCAAACTACGCAATGTTCAGCGTTGATTGATTGCTTTCTCGCAATGAATGTGTAGGAATACATGTACAGTCAAACCTGTCTATAGCGGCCACCTAAGGGAGACGGGAAAAGTGGCCGTTATAGACAGGTGGCCGCTATAGACAGGTAATCCAACTTTGTGTGCACTGCTTACATGTACATGTATCATCGTTGTATCCTTACATGTACATGTATGTGTGTACATATGCACACACTGTGTGTATATGAAATTGTTGCACAGTAGTATCTGTATTGTCATGAAGAAAGCTTTAATAACGCTAGTGCATTATTATGACTGAATGAGGAATGAATGCAGCGGTGGCGATCACTGAATATTGCCTGCACGGCTACAATGCAGAAAAATAAGCTGAAATATCGGCTCGGCTACAGCTCCATTGGGTTTTTGGCCGCTATAGACAGGTTGAAATCTACCGCGGGAAACAAAATTTGTGGCCGCTGGCCGCGTTAGACAGGTGGCCGCTATACACAGGTTCTTTAACAGGGCTTTTTTCTCGGGGGGATTTTTCAGTGGCCACTATAGACAGGTGGTCGCTATAGACAGGTGGCCGCTAAGGCAGGTTTGACTGTATGTACCTCCAGAAACTTGCTGGGCTGGTTATGGAAGCTTCCACTATCTAGCAGGGGAGGGGGAATGCTTTCATCTTCTCAAGAGAGCTTCTGTGTGAGCGAATGCAAAACTTTGTTTGGGGTTTCCAATTATTGTTTACTATAAAACATAATCATGCGTTGTTTTCAGGCTTTTTCATTTTACTGGATTTTAAACATCAGTATTTTCCTAAGTATTCCAATTCCTTTTACCCTGACTGGAATCGGAAAGTCTGCTATAACGATGATCGCAAAATGCCGTGCTGTGTGTGGTTGCGCCAATGTGCAAACACATGGTTTCACTTTCAAGTTTAAAGGAATGCGCCATGTACTCCTGCCTAAGAGGTTACTGCAAGTTCGATGGATCGAATGCGCCATAGCTGAGCTGAATGGCTTGTTTACGGTAAACATGCAGTTTACGTTCGATACGAAGAAATCATTACGTCTTTCACAAGGAAAAACATACAAAACAAACAAACAAAAAACACCTACAAACGAATGTTGACAGCCAAAACTTTGAAATGTAATAAGCAGTTATGATGAGCGTGAACTGAAATTGTCATGATTTTGCTGTCTAACCAGGTGATGACTGCATCTCATTGGACCTACTCGTAGTGAATTTGTCTGGGCATACGAGACCTTATAAGTATTTCTGTGATTGCATTATAATTGACTGATTAATCAATCCTTTTTTCATTGTTCAGGGAACATATTATTCGATCAAGTACACTATATTCGACTGTTTGATGTTTCCTATTATGCGCCAAAATAAAGGCTATAGAATCACGATATCTTTGCAATGATTCCTTTAACAATTCAACTAGTAAATGAGCTGGTTCTTCGATCGATATTTCCAGGATATTTACACGCTGTTTATTCCAGTGCACGCATTCTTTCGTCTGGCACGCACCTGGATATGGCACCTGCTTTTGTGGAAATTTCCACGAGGGGAGAGGGGTGGGGTGTCAAGTTTCTTCAAGCCGAAGAGAGACTGCATGTAACACAATCTCTTCGCTCTAATTTGTTGTCATTCGTGCTTTCCCCTTATTCTTTGCTGATATTGAACATTTAGATTTAACTTTATGAAGGTTGGTAGCACGTGGTTCTTTTTGTTGTGAGGTGTATGTCATTTCTTTTTTTTTTATCATTCTTGGGAGGGGAAAGAAGAGTATTCGTAAAGGGGGAAAGAAGAATAAGAGGGAAAGTGAAATAAAACGAACAGCACGTACGCTCAGTATTCACAGTAAGCCGTCTTTTTACACCAGCATAGTTATCATCATCACCATCAGACATCACACAGATCATTTTAGCCTTTTCCTATCAACATCAAGAAACACGCATAGTCCCTCGAGATAAACACCTCTAGGAAAATAAATAACAAATACAAAGTATCAACACCTCCCAACACCACAAATGTTTAGAAAAGACAACACACAGCACACCGAAGCTGCTGGGATCAAACTTCGTCGCTTCGATTCGAAAAAGTATTGCAGCAAAGCAGAGAAATCGCCGTTACGAAAATAACAGTGCGAGACACTTGAAAGAATTACATTTAAATCCTTCAAAGTATAAAGGGAACAGATAAAGTGATATAAAATGGAAGAAATCGTACCAAACAAGGTGTGAGAAACAACAGAAATAGAACGATAAGTTTAGTAGTAGGCTTAGGCCCTAGCAAAAGTTTGCAGCACCGAAAGCTACGCGAAAATAAATACACATTGGAAACTCGGTATTGCGACGAGATCCTTGGGATCAAGTCAATCAATGATACAAAACAAAGGAAATTAATTCATTTTGACCGGAAAATAGTTTGTTATAAGTATTCTGTTATATGAGATCTCCTTTAATAGGCCTAGAAATACATCGAGTTTCCACGATACTCTGGAAAGAAAGTTTGAACCAGGGAGGTGGAAGAAAGATGGAGTGTGCTCTTTTGAGTTTCCTTTGAAGTCATTCGTGGCCCCGACAGCGTTTTTTCCCCCTCCCGTAATCCCATTACTCACACTGGGCGCACTGCAAGTCGTAAATCTTGTGGCGGAAACTCACGACGCGAAATGCATTGTGGTCGGGGAATAAAATGGTGTCCTACGGTGTGAGCACAGAACTCTAGCAGTGCCAGTGGTGTAAGCAGTGGTGGTGGTTCTGGCGATCGTGATTTTGACGGAGACGAGTTTGTTTAGGAGGAATTGCTTCTTTAGCAAATTCAAAATCACATTGACACAGCAACTTAACTAAATTTGATTTACAATTGAAACTGAAACTCAGAAAGTTAGTTGGGCCTTGGCTTGGAAATTGGAGGCCAAGGCAAGGGCAAGGCTCAGGACACTGTTTAATAGCGCAGCGTCACCTCAGGTATGCTGCCTAGCAAAAGCATACCTAACGTAAGTCCTAGCTAGTAGACTCTAGTATTTCACAAACTAGAATCTAACCACTGTTAAACGTTAGATTCTACTAGCTCCAGGGTGTACTCTACTACTTTTTAATTCAATTTTTTGTAACGTTAGCATGGGGTAGAGTCAAGCCGATTACCGGTATTTACCGATGAATGATCGAGGGAGAGTGAGGCGAAACACTAAGTCACTATACTAGTAAGCTCTGTTTTCCCCCCTAAAATATACTTACAGCATCATACATCTAGGCTTTTTTAGATATCATCTTTAATTCTCTATGGAAAATTATTATAATCAAGGCTGATATGTCTAATTAACACTTTTTAACACTCAACTTTCCATTCCAATATGTATTTACTAGTAACTCAAATTCACCGAAACAACGGCAACGAACGCTGTCCCGACGCCTACGCGGCGGCCCTACAACAACCCGACGAGTACGCTGAACAGCCCAAGCTCGCTCGGGTGCAGACGAAAAAAAATCCCGCTTCGGTCTCTATGAAGCACTACTTTTACACTCGAACTGTTTGAAAACACGCTCGAACACGCTCATGTAACTTATATCATTTTGAAGATCAAGGTCAGGCCTACCTCTCTAACTATAAAAAAATTGCGGAAATGTGCGGAATTTCTCATAATCGATACAGAAACAATATGATGACATCTCTAGCGCACAAAACTAACTGCTCAGTAACTCCGTTGTTTGTGTACCGATTTCGCTGGTTCAAACGGCAATCTCCTCAGCACAGTCTGCTGAACCAGCGAAAGGCATAGACATACCACGCTACCCAATTTTTGAGCCATAAGTTGTAGCTTTCGAAGGGGGACGTCTTTCACTGAATGTAATAGACTGCCAAAATGTTGAATATGACGTCATTTTGTCGGTGCCACGCATCGCTTCAAAGCCCGATTTTTATGAGCGTGTGTTTATGGAAGGCCTGGAAAGGAGATCATGTTGCGTCACTCTAGTGCGCCGGAGGGTGATGGGTGGACCGATAAGGCCAGATTTTGACATATTTATCACAGAATGAGGGTTGGATTTCAAGACGTTAATCGGTGTAAGACCACTTGATTTTTTCTCTGAGGGAAGCTCTCAGAGTGCCATCTCCATCTTTCTTCCACCTCCCTGTTTGAACGCTTTTCACCTGCAAATACTGCAGTGCACATCGATACACGAACAGAAACTCACCTCTTCCTTGCAGAAAAATGATGCAATAACGTTACAAAAAACACACACAACACTCTAAAAATCATTTCCTACTTGGGAGGCAAGGGGAAAGCGGATGAAGAAGAAGAGAAAAAGAAGCAGATATTGCACAACGGAACGCTTCTACTGTAGTGACAGCTGGCTGCAGTGTGTAGCTAAGCTACTATACTCAC
The DNA here is from genome assembly GCA_033980235.1 of Diadema setosum. NCBI lineage: Eukaryota > Metazoa > Echinodermata > Echinoidea > Diadematoida > Diadematidae > Diadema > Diadema setosum. The sequence goes on from CM067063.1 coordinate 16,425,856, forward strand.
GCTCCCCAGCCGGCCACACATGTGGATACCAGGGCGATCGATGTACACATCCAGGGTCCGTAGGCGACAGGCATTCATGCGCGCGAAGTTCCGTTCGGTGTACACAGTACACAAGCAGCGAATTGCGTGAGCGCACACTTTTTTATTCAGCGCTTTCCACACATGATGCGTACGCGTTGCATCGATATCCCAGCCGAGTATAGAATGATAACATTGCACATGCGATGTGCATTTGCCATTTTTTTACCCATTATTTTTTCCCACTGTGAATTCGTACTTTGTAAGGATGTTTTCATATTTTCGTATTCCCTTCGATTTTTCGTAACAAATACGAATTTTTCGGAACGGTTGGCAGCTCTGTAGCTGCTATTACAGCTGGTATCATAGCTGATAGATATTCACATTTTTGCTACTTTCTTTTTAATAGGCCAGTTCTGATAACATAAGCTTGTTTTTGAGGTGGCGAAGTCCCTTGCAGCACACTGCTACATTGTACTTATCGACACCCCGCGGCCCACTCTCATAGCATGCATGTACAGTGTATATGTACTAGGCATCCGCAGCATGCACCCACCTCGCACCGCACAGTAACAGCACGCTGCATTACACCAACCAATCAGCTCGCTGGATCGAAGCAGCATGGGAAAGTCCATTCATTGCGCAAGCGCAAATCAGTTTTTCTTACAATATGACATCATTATTCTCGTTTGCTGCTCCCGTATAATTTGAGATTTCTAACAAGATACCTCATTTATTTTCACTTGTAACTTCAAAAATAGGTCTTTGGCAAAGAAAACACCACTCTGCTAACATCCGCCCATGTCTAATGAATATGTATGTTAAGTTTCATGAATATTAAGTGGTGCGACCAGATGTGTCAGGAAATAATTGAAGGGTAGTTTTCCGAGACAGGGAAGCATGAAATGTTGAATAACTTAAAAAGTTCTCAATCGTTTCTCGTGATTTTTCGTATGTAGATAGAAATCATCATTTTACATTGATACTGAAAGTTTGAGCGATTTTGGTCAATGTATAGCCGGAGATATGACGAGGTGAAGTTTTGGTGAAAATGAGAACGCCCGATTCGCACTGCCTCGATGACGGTTGGAAATTCAAAACATTTCTTGGGTTTTGGGGAGTTAATTATAGTCGTCCGCTACACTGAATCAAACATGTGGGGATTTTTCTCAAACAGGTTCTCATTTGATATGCAGCGTAAAACAAACAAAAAAGACAGGGCCGGGTACAGGATCCGGATGGTGAAACTTTGTATGATCCCTCTTCCCTCGAAGTTTGATTGCAATTGAAGCCCAGAGTAAAGAGTTATTGAAGTTTTTGTAGCGTTACGGACAGACGACGGACGGACAGACAGACGACGGATGGACGAACGACGGACGGAAAGACGCCACAGGCGATCCCTTAGTCTCCCCTCACCTCCGATGGACTCGACAAAAATGTGTTGTGTTGGAGGCTTAAAAGAGTATCTGAATGGGGTTGTCTCATGTTGTAATGTGTATGTTTCTACCATGAATTTGATTTGAATTTGAATAATTTTTCAGCTGCAAGAGAAGAGAAAAGCTACTGTATACATTGTATAAAGAAGAAAGATGCATATTAAGAATTTCATTGGTTTGCGATTTTATTCATTCATGACTTCAATTACCATTGTTTCTTCTATGTGATCTTAACACACCCAGATGTAAATGATTTGCCCTTCACTTGTGAATGTGATGTAGTGGTGTTGAAATCCAAGTACAGGCTTTCAGATAATGTGAAGAGTGTGTATTCATTGCAATTATTTTTTCCTCTGGCATTTTGACATTGCCTGATTAAATTGCATCTGATGTGAATATTTTGGTATCGGTTGACTTATTCAGAAGTGTCTCGAGTGCTGTAGTTGACTGATATTTTATCGAGTGCTATAGTTGATGGTTTTGTTGGCGCACTGTGAGTTTTGTGTATCTATTACTAAATATATTATATATACATGTAACCATATAATATTGATACAGTAATAATAGTAATAATAGTGACTTCTTAGTGCTCATGGCACTTCAAAGTTGAAAAGATAGATATATACATGTACATATGTAAGGGGGGTTTGGTGTAGGTGTAGAATAAAGTCACTTGTCAGGATGGCTTATTCTCACGCCGAATACATAATTTCATCCAAATGGATATATAATAATAATAATAATAAATAATTTATTAAGCGCAGAAACTATGTCTATATATTCTACTGCGCTTCAAGAGCTCTTAAGTTCCTATGTTGCACAATGCTGCATGGGAAGTACAAAAAGAAATAAGCCCATGCAACTCATCACACAGAAACATTAAACAAACTAAATATGTGGGCGTCAGAGCAGTGACAAAGACAATGTAGTACACATTGGATTACATTAATCACCTTGCTGGTGTTGAGATTTATTCAAAGTCACGCATCACAGCAACCAGTTTGGTCTCTTTTAACCATGAAAAAAATAAAAAGAGTTATTATACATATAATACGAATGACAGAGATAAGAATGTACTCACATACAGTGTATAAGTCCATTCTGATATTCAGTGAAGGGGATTGGGTCATGCACTACCATTCAATTTTCGCGCAAAATGCGCACAAATACAGTCCTCGCGGTCGTTTTTAACATGCTAAATGATGGCGAATCTCGTTGGAGCGCTCAGTCCATGAAGTGAAGAGGGGCCGCGAATGATGACTTGAAGACATCTCTGCGTTGAGTTGACTCACACATACAGTTTGGGGGGGGGGGGTTCTTGTCCAAATGAAAGTAACTTCGGGATTGCTGCACATTCTAAAAGCTGCATGTCTGGTCCTCAAAACACTAAGTAGTCATTTGACTCCTCCTTAGATCGACCAACATAATTATTACAGACCGTTTCGAATGTACAGCAAGAACTGATGTACAGTAGACATGACTCATACCCCTTTCAGGTAATCACGGTTCAATTATCCGCATCCAAATAATGCGGATGAAGTAGTCAAAATCGCGTTCATATATCCCATGAAGTGCGCACTACTTTTACGAGCACCCGTTCATATAATGGTGCGAAGGACGGAGTTATTTGTCATGGTTACGGCGCACGCCTCTATAATGACGCATGCACGTGCGTGTACAACTGCAAAACTGCGTATACTATAACTCACGTGTATGCACACCTCTCGCGCGCTCAAGCTCAGCAATCAGCGGTTGTGCGGGAAATCGAGTGACCTTTGACCGAACTGTGGAATGTTAGTGCAGATAAGTCGTAAAACGCGTTCATATATTCTCGATCTACTCCTCATGCTGCAATTATGCGCATAATAGCAGCATCAAAATAATGCGCACTTTTCTACTCCTCTCCCGTTCATGTAATCGAAATTTTACGACTTAGTGCTCCTATTATCCGCATCCACGATTACCTGAAAGGGGTATTAGTTATGTCAGGACGGAATTTGGTGCATAGATGCAAAAGGTTGAGTTTCTCCACTAAAACATTTAAGTATAACAGCTTGGTCTCGGAGAAACTGGAACACGTCCTTCCACTTCACAGGGCTTGGGGAGGAGAGCAGGGAGGTGGGAATCCACCTCCCTGGGTAGAGAGACTGACACAGTATCAACTCCAAAACTTTCCTGTTCCTACTATACCATAATACTCATCTCTGGTATCGTACCCAAGCTTTCCTGACTAACCCTTCTCAAAGAAACTTTATACAAAAACTGTATACAAAAACTGACCATGAATGGTAAGGGAGAAAGAAAGAGAGACAAAGAGGCAGAGAGGGGGAGTTTCTAGCATTTGTAGATCTGTAAGATACCAACTTCGTAATATCGGCTTCATTAGAAAATATTTGAACCGCTCTTCTACCGAAAAATTAGTCCATGCCTTGATATCCTCTAGGCTCGATTTTGGAAACTCTGTCTTATTTAACTTACCACAAACTCAGCTCTCCATGCTACAGAGGCTTCAAAATGCAGCAGCACGCATCATCACACTATCCAAGAAGCACACTCACATCACCCCTATTTTGAGATCACTTCATTGGTTACCAGTCAAAGATCGCATTATTTTTAAGATTTTACTTTTGACATTTCATTGCATTCAGGGCGCTGCTCCTCAGTATAACATTGACTTACTCCATAATTACATCCCTGCTAGATCTTTACGCTCATCCAACTCCGGTTCTCTGATAATTCCAAGATTCACTACAATATGGGGCACACGTGCCTTTGGTCATGCTGCTCCCACCTTATGGAATAACTTACCTTCAGCCGTAAAAAATTGTTCTTCATCAGACTCCTTTAAAAGCAGTCTAAAAACTCACTTGTTTAAAGCCTCAATTTGACTACACATTACATGTACTTGATATTTGTATGTCCTTTATCTCCTTCACTTTCTCTTCCTTCCGCGCCTAGAGCACTCTGCAGAGTGGATTTGGCGCTATATAAATCATATCAATTATTATTATTATTATTATTGAGAAAGAGACTTTAATACAAAGCATTTTTACATGTATGCTGTACACTGGTTCTTTGTACGGCATCACAGGGTGGCAAACTTCAAAGTAACGTAGAACAATACCAGCCAGTTTAATGTGGTTTTCCATCTCTAAGTCACAGTCCAGTCATTGCCACTGTCCAGTCATTGCCACTAGATCCACTATTCAAGTAGGGTGGCAGTACCTCTTTTGTTTCATAAACTCATTCACCCTCTAGGTTGCATGGTGGCACTATGTAATACACTGCTTACCAAGCACCTATTGTATCTTGGTAATGAATAGATTTCAGCTTTCTGGTTCTACAAACACTATGTGCAGTAAAATGGGCAAGTTGCTCCATCACTTATATTACATGTCTTGGCATGAAAACTAATATATTCCAGCTTTCTGCCAGTACTATCTCTACAGTAAAGTGGGCATATTACTCCACCACTTTACACATATGTTCAAAATGTCAACAAAGAAGAAAATGGCAAACAAAAAACAAACATATATACCAAATAAAGAATACAATTTGTACAACATATAATAAATAAATAATACAATATTGTTCAGAACATTAATTTGACAGCAATTACTGTCCTAAGTGTGAGAGGAACAGATACGTTTTATATAGTATATGTGTATTATTATATATATATGTACTACTGAATCATGTGTGTTACATGCCCTAGGTGGCGTATAGGTGAAACTAGCACAAAATTCTGTATGAGGTTCAACGTATATTATATTGATAATTTCACCCTTTGAGAAGTCTTTATAATGATTATACTGGGCAACATACTTAACCTTGGCGTGTTACTAGTATAGATACTACATATGACATTTTCCTCACCCTCTTCCTCTTTATTTTCTTTTTTTTTTTCTTTCCTCCTTTCTTTCTTCCTTCCCTTCATTCATACTTTTTTGCGCTTCTCTCTTTTCGCTCTATGTAACATACGAGCACATCGCAAATTGTATCACTTCATTGCCATTATGACGCTTCTGTGTGAGGTCATCGCTATGATGACGTAACAGTCATAAGCGCGCAACTCAGCAAGTGTAATGTATCCTTCCCAACTTGGGTCTGATCTGAATCAATCCCAACTTTGGGTTCAATTCCTAGCTCTGTATCATTCCCAAATTGCTTAATAGTGAAACAGTTCCTAACTTTTTGGGAATGATCGATCCCACAACTGCCCCCGAGATCAATAGAATTGAACTCAGGATTGATCCCAGAGCTTGGAGAAACAGGCCCCAGTTTTGACCTTTGATTTCTACTTCAGTTTACACAGGAACAAGTACATGCAGTAATATTGCCAGTCACATCATATTTTGTGGATGTGATAATAATATGTAAGTACTCACCTTTTAATTCAATTCAATTCAATTCAATTCAATTCAATTCAATTCAATTCAATTTAATTCATTTATTTCATTCTCATTTTTCTTCCAACAAAACATACACAAAGTAAATCAGGAATTCAATCATAAGCATATACATTACAAAGTAAGAAAAATAAACAATAGTCAACAAACTACTAAAGATAAATTAAAAATACAATGTGATGTTTAGAGGGGGAAAAAGAGAGGTGAGAGGTCCACTAAAAAGTGATGCTTGTAGATTGTGGACTACTCAAGATTTTTTTTTTCAAAAATACTTATATTGCAATTACAAGTACATAACACAAAAATAATTAAGACAAAATGGAACAAACAACAGAGACAAAACATCATGACATGACATAAATGAGGGGATATGATTGAAAGGAATAGGACAAAAACAAAATTAAAGGAAGAAATGAAAGAAAGAATGAGGGAGAATGTCTATACACTGAACAGGAGAAATGGAAGAGGGGATCAGGCGCGGGGCTACGGTGCAATTATCTCGCGAAAAGCTTCACTGCAGTACTGCCTAATTTACATAAAGTAAACAACTTGTTTACGCGAAACCGCTACAAAATGGTCGCGGCAAAACTGCGATATCTCGCTATAGAAAACACGAAATGAAGTAATTTAAACGTCAAAATAAAGAAGAAAAGATGATCTCACCTGTCATTATAACCATTTTGGGATTAATCTCGATTTGATATGTGAAAATTAAGCCAAAACAAGGCACTTCTTTTTTTTTTTTTTTGATCAGCAAACAGTGCCTTATTTTTCATATTTCTAGTGATTGCACAAAAACGAAACTTCAGGATATTGGACAGCAAAGTATATATAAGATCTGTTCCAAATATCTTTTCATGATTTTACCGCGAACGGTTGTGTCGGGAAAAAGACGAAAGCTATGTGATTTGCAAACCCTTGAACGTCCGCGCCGCACGTAGCTGAAACCCGCACTGCCTGCTAAGGGCAGTCCCACGCACGGTTATGTGTGTAGGGTCGAACAACGCTCGGGCACTGCAAATCGTCGTTGTATTCACGACTCAGTGTATTGATCAGTGCACTCCGTACCCATCCTTGATCGAGTGAGGGGCAAGCACGGCCGGCAGCCTGCACCTGATTAATATGACCATCACCCAGCGTGGAAACCTTATAATACAATGGGCAATGCAGTGTTGCGTCACAATCAATGAATAACACATGCACTACGAGTAGGAGAACGAAGTCAATTCAACTCAGTCAAGGCATGCAAAGAAAGGACTTCTTTTGGTCAAAGATTTGGATAACATTCAAGAATTAATGATTTACACTCACTAAATTTCTTTCAATAGCATATAAAATGGGGACGAAAGGGGTGAATTCGGTTGTAAACGTACTTGTTTTTTCTCCAAAAGCACGATTCAGTTTCCCGCACGATGCAGCAATTTCCCGCACGATGCCTGTGTTCTGCATACACTGCACACACACCGCACTCTCACGAGGCTTTGCGCATGCTCGTAATGTTCGACGCGTTTGCTTCGTAGTTGCTGTTTCCAAGCGTTTCTTGCAAAACCCCCAGTTTATATGTCTTGATTTCGACATTATATCTCATTGCACAAACTCGAAACTCCGCAGAGAGTGAGTCTGAAGTCTACAGTCTAGTAACATGTGAATTATATGCATATTCATGTTGAAGCAGACTTGTGTCGGGAAATAATCGGAGCCTCTTTCATCAGCCCTTCAGAACAGAGAAGTACTGATATCTCAAAAAGTACGCAACATAATTTGCCAGAAATTTGTATGTAGCATTATATTGCCATTCTAGATGTGCCCTGAAAATTTCGTGACTTTTGACCAACAATTTTAGGAAATACGCGAGGTTGAAATTTCGGGGATTTCAGCCCCGCACTTCTCGCACGGCTTCGATAGCCGTTAGGAATTCAAAAGCTTTTACGACTTTTGGGGGAGATAATTGCACCGTAGCCCCGCGCCTGATTGAGGAGGTACTTTGGACAGCTGGGAACCACTTTAGCAGGAACCCTGCTTAAGTGCAACGAAACGTCATGTAACAAATTTTTAATGTGTTATTTCCACCACTTAGTCAGAACCATGAACCGCTTTATCGGGACAAATTTGGCTGAAACACTTCTACTGTTTTCATTAATGTCTAAAAATGATAAGTAAATCTTCCAACCAATTCCCGAGAGATTATGCCACCTGCAATGTAAACATTTGCCGTTAGGCAGTGAGATGTAGTACAGTAGAGGCGGTCAATCTTATCGAGCATCGTCTGTTTCTACTCATGCACTCATACACCCTACCACCCCTTCGATTCAGTGCAATGCGGAGAGTCACCTTCCTCACATGCAGCTCATACTCTTAATACTTATCCCTGTTCATGCATACATTTGTAGTATGCATTCAGTGCATGTGTACGTGTCTGAGTGTGACAGCTCAACAAGGGGGCATGAATATAAATATGAGAAAATGGGTTCGTATGATCGTCCTAATCAGTGTCGTCGTAGTGTGAAGGTTGTTAACATGTAAAACAGTGTGTGTAGAAGTTAGCATAGCTGCCTCTTTCTATGCATTACAAGGAAGGCATTGTGACTTTACGTAGTTTTAACTCTAAAAAAGAGGATATTTTGTGGATCAAATGAATGAAGGTTTGTTCCAATGATGCATTTGCCAAAATTATGAGACTGCTGTGTCTTTTCTTATTGCCATTTTGTTTCTGCATGCCGTAGCGCGCGTATATACTCGTTGCTGTGGTTGTTGGCGGGTTCGATAGAACTGTGCATGGTTTAGTGTAATGCCAACATACTGGGCTTCATGTTGTGTGGCTCGCACAGGCCAATAACAGCCACCGCTTAAACGGGAGAAAAACTTATCTCCCGACCCCTCCAGATTACGCGGGGAGCTTTGTAATACCATATGTGACCACTACACTTACTCTTCCACTTTAATTTCATATATAAAACGAATCATAAAAGCACTTGGTTGCAGATAAATCAATGATTTTAGTAGCACATGTCGAGTGGCTAAAGAAATCAGCGTTTCGAGAAAACAGCCTTCAAAGTTTTCTTTCGACGCTATCATGATCAAGGGGAGGCAAGACAGTTTTCACCTCATGACAATAGAAGGTATGCTCCTGGCAACTTCTGATATGTTCATTAAAGCTTTAGCGCCAGTGGTCTATGCATGACCAATCAGTAACCAGGATGCCACCCACTGACCAACAAGATCATTCCCTCGTTGCTATAGGCGGAGTCTAGCTGCCGCGCTAAATCCAAATCTTTGGACACATTCTGTTCCATTAAAACTCAGGAAATCATGACCCAGAACAAGGCAAGTGCCAAAATGTGTCTCGCCCATTCGCGTAGAAGAAATTGTTTTTCTAACCCCTGGAAGTTCATTGACCCACCTATGACCTTTGACCTTGTAGTGACCTTCAGCTCCCCAAGGACATAGGGATCAAAAGTTATGACCCATAATTGAAATGCACGGTATCATTGGGCCCTAAGAGTTTGTTGACCCCTGTCTGCAACCTTTGACCTTGTAATGAACTTCAACTCCCCAAGGGACATCTACCATCCAAGTTTGGTCACAAACGGACATAGGGAACAAAAGTTATGAGCCATAATCAAAACGCGTCGTAAAAACTTTACATTGGGCCCTAAAAGTTTGTTGACCCCTGTCTGTGACCTTTGACCTTGTGATAATCTTCAACTCCCCAAGGGGCATCTACTATCTAAGTTTGGTCACAAACGGACATAGGGAACAAAAGTTATGAGCCATAATCGAAACGCGCCGTAAAAACTTAACATTGGGCCCTAAAAGTTTGTTGACCCCTGTCTGTGACCTTTGACCTTATGGTGACTTTTAACTCCCCAAGGAACATATACCATCCATGTTTGGTCACAAACAGACATATACATCAAAAGTTATGAGCCATAATCGAAACGCGCTGTAAAAACTTAACATTGGGCCCTAAAGTTCATTGACCCCTGCCTGTGACCTTTGACCTTGAGGTGGACTTCATGTTTGGTTAAATGTGTAACTTTGCATAACCACTCTTCCATCCAAATTTGATTTAAATTGAAGTCGTCAGTAAAGAGTTATTCAAGTTTATGTAGCGTTACGGAGAGGACGGACGGACCGACCCCGCAGGGGATCCCTTAGTCTCCCCGCACCTCCGGTGGCCTCGACAAAAAATTGGAGAAATGATTTCCCGAGATAGATTCCAGTTTTTTTGACGATTCCTATAGGAGCCTTAATAGCGCTCTTCACACAACTTCATAAGCACAGCCTACATTCCAGGTATCTTGTAGGTGCTATGCTACACACGCATGAGTGCTGTACGGACATGTTCATTGGTTGTACACAGAAGTGTAGGCCTACAAACATGTGTCGTCTGCTACTCAGTACAAATTCAGGTACGCACATGCGGGCGCTTGTAATCAGTATGTGAGTTGTGCACCTCTTACGTTGTGACATTTAGGCTTGTCAACTCATTAGCATAATTCACACCAATAAAGGCTCATTTTCAATTTGAAATTGCAGACTCAATTGCAATGAAATTCTATCTTTATTTACACAGCTTTGTCTTTTGGAATTAGAAGAACAACATGTACAGTCTCCTTGAGTGTACCATTTTTATGATACACGGTAATTCCAATCTGTAAATCCTTTCATAGTGGTTGCCGCAAAGTTTAAAATACCCCTTCTATTCCACAATAAGAGGTGACTCAATGCACGAACAGACCTTCTTCACTGCAAATCCTCTTCCCCCTATTCAGACACATGTCATTTTATACCAAAACTCGATAACGAAACGACGTATAAAGAATCATCGTATAGCCAACAGACCGTTCAGACACTAATTTTGACCGTTCTGGGAAACGTCGTACATATATATATGCAGGTTCCCACTGCGCATGCTGTTATAGTCACGAGTGACAGCTGTGGGGTCACCTTTTGTGCACGCTCCCATTAAGCCCCACCCAGTTATACCGTTCTATGGTCGCCATACGTTCAGACGCACACAGAACGCTGATTCATTATCGAGTTCTAGTTCAAAACGATGGTCTGATCCTCATTTCACTATACATCATTTCATTGTACATCATTTTGTTAGTCTTCATCTACGTCTTCAGACGTATAAATTCATCGTATAGCTATACCGTTTTGGTATAGCTATACCATTCTAGTATTATTATTTTTTTTTTTGCATCTGAATGCCCTGCTTTTCTCAAAACCAGATTTCTTATACATACTTCATTTATCACTTTCCTTGGGTGGATTATGAACATCCAATTGTGATGAGTTATCTGTCAATGTAAAATGAAGTAGCTCCTCTTTCAAACTTCAATTTGAACTATTGTACAGGCACTCACTTTTTGTGGGCTACATCGCACAGCAACACATACGATGTAACAGTCTGTATGTAACATTAAAAATTCTGCCAGGAAGCCACAATAATCACCAGATTTGCAAATGGCTTTCCAATTCTGGAAAAATACTAATTGTCACTGACTTTACCTAGAGAAGTCAGTGTGGTAGTGTTTGGAAAGGAGTATACTCTGTGTTCTTATCACGACAGCAAAAAAGAAGATACACGTACAATGACATGAGTTGCATACCTGTACAAGCGCCCTCAGGTTGGGAAAGTAGACATCTTCATCAATTGTAAGGACCTGGCTAGTCCCATTACCAGTGGTAGTGGTGATGATATGGTAGTGCTCAACACGGCCCGAGATGCACACACAGAGTGTGAAGTCGCCAGGGTAATGAGTACTCTCCCTGACGAGGAAAAGGCCATCTTGCCATGGTTTCAGCAGCTGCTCTGCCCTCTCTCGAGTGATCTTCCCATGTAGCCATGGACTGCCAGAGGATGACATGGTGGGAAGTACAAAGGAGTGGACAGTTTTAATGTACACAGTTTGTATGGACACACTGTAGAATATTCAAAGCACAGTAATATACATGTACCTACGCGCCATGACAAGCATCATTTGACAAATTACTATTCAAGTACCCAGTATCAATTGACATAATGTACATCACTTGGTTGAAGCACAAACTATGTTTTTAAAAAAAAAGTTCCAATGCTTATATTTACAAGTTAATTGTGTAGGCAATCCAGTTAAATGGGTAGCAATTTTCCAGACAAGCCTCATTTACAAGTATTCTCACAGTTTCCTGCAGAAAGTCTTATCAGGTGAAAAAACTTTGTACTGTGGTTTCTGAAAAAAAAAAAAGTGTGTGGTGCTGGGAGAATTAAGATAGCACTTAGGTTTATGTACGATTGATTCCCCGCATTGCTACAAGTAGATGCATTGATACAGGCCATGTAATCCCCTACATGTAACTTGCACCAGCACCACACACTCTTCCCAACTACAATACACACACAGTGACATATATGCTTGTACGAATCACTATGCCTACATTTATCAACTCACTTTTGGTGTAGAAAAATAGAGATGGGCTATAGAGGGTGACATTTTCAGAACATGCTCACCCTACCTTAGTTGAATAATTAATGCATACTGACACCATAATCAGAAAAACTAGAAATGTCGCTATGGCGACCGGTATGCCTCCGCCATAACGCATGGTTCTCCTAATAGGTCTATAGTAGAATGTCTTGACAATGTGTGATGACAGTTTCACATAACTGGCAAAATATCAAAATGACAGGTTTGTCACAAATGTGTTGAATGTTCACTTTCCTTGAACTAGGTTTACTTGGCTGAATACTGTCTAAGAGTGCAAGTATTGGGGGATGTGAGGATTTTTATTTGACTTTTGACCCTTTTATAAGTTTATGCACTGAGTAATTTTTCAAGGTAAAGTGTAATTTCAGTTTTAAATATAGGGTGTTTTTTTTTTTGCATTCGAATTAATGAAAAGGTGTTTAAATTCAAGCGATTCTGGTCACTGCTCTCCTCTCGCGGTTCATCTTTAATTCTTTGAGCATTCAATTTCATTTTATGTCATTCCTTTCAGACTCTATTTCATTCAATTTAGAGAGAAATTCATTAAATTTCACAACTCAAAGTTGGCATTCAATTTTAATGTGCCAGCTGGATAGACGTTCAAATTCGTGCCAAATACCAGTTTCACTTTCATTTATAGGAACACAATTTCGCACTATGAATTTTGATTCCATTCCTTAGTTCCCCGTGTCCATATCATAAGTTGCCGCAATCGGATCAGCTGTGACGGACCTACTTAGCCACTTGAAGGGTTATATCACCAGTTTTACTGGTTGTAAATTCTGTCCGTATTCGACATGTTCACGCATACTCTGTAATGTAGCAGCGGCTAAAATCGTGTAAGGGGGGGGGGTATACGAGTTATTAGCTACTGGTATGAGTCAAAAATCACATTTCACAATATATTAATTTTGCATATATATTCAACAGCTGAGTATCTACAAAGAATAAAAGCAAAAACAAAAAAAGACTGCCCATACTTTGTAATTGTTTACCTTTCATGAATTTAAATCCCTTAATGCTCTCCACAGCGGTGCTGATGTGAATTTGAATGCGTTGCACTTGCATACAATTGTAATTTGAATGCCCTTTCTACACGCTTGTGTGAGAAACTCATGAAATCGCATGCTGATGAAATTAAATTGAATGAACTAGTTATGTTTTTGAAAGTTGGTCTCAGCGATCAATCAAATTAACTTGAATGACTGCATTGTTAAATCGAATGCAAATCTGATAAAATTGGGCGGGAAAACCTGTAGTAAAATTATAAAACTTTCACTTGACCTTTGACACTTGACATTATGGCAAGAAACTTTCCAGAGGATCTCTATTAGGTAATACATGTATAGTTTCAAGAAAAATCCGGCAGGCATTGCATTATATAAGGGAAATAGTAAAATTGTGAAAAGTTGACCTTGAACTTTGACCCCCCCCCCCGACCTTTAACCCATGACCCCCTAAATTCCCTAGATAATTACTGCCAGTCAGTACATGCATAAGTTCCATGAAGATACCTTGAACCCTTTGCAAGATATGGAAAAAAAAAAGTAAGGGGACGAGGGGACAAGTCCCAGTGAGCGTTCACATCATAGTTTTCGAGGAGAAAGTCCCACAGCGTGGGAGGTGAGAGATATCTTTTGCTGGCTCCACTAGTGCCACTTTCTTACAGTCATTTCCACTTCTCTTTTCCATTTCCAAAGTGTGGCCTAAGCACAAGGAGTACTCCGTACTTCTTACAATTTAATTTAGAATACACATCAATTTTGTCACACTTTCACTGATACAATCAGTATTATTCGGTAATGACTCCTTGGCACAGGATATTTAAATGGCATGGGATGGTATGGTATAGTGCTTACTAGATTTGTTAAGCAAAAAGTTTATGATGTGCCCAGAGACTGTCACATTGGCTTTTAAGGACGTTCCTCAGTTGTGTTTGTGCGCATCCTAGCTGCGCAGGTTGGCAGTGACGTAACAAAGAGCGTAGAAGCGCACGCACGAGTGATGAGCTGTGCTAGCTGAGCTGAGCAGAGGCTAGTAGATCGAGCTAGAGTGTGGTACGTACGGATACCCGACAGCTTCCCACCAGGCCGCGCTGGGCGGCCTCGCTCGGCTCGTGTGCTGACTGTACGCGTTACAATCTGTACGTACTACGCAACCATGGCCATGGTATAGCACAACACTGATCGACGGAATCGGGAAGCTTGGAAGTGGAACTGAGCTGTTTCCATTTTCAATCCATAGATCTGTTTTGTGACATGCAGTTCATTATCTGTTCATCAACATGGTCAAGTCGAGTGTTGAGGTACCTAGGGCCTACATGCCCAAGTCGGGGGCTTCTAGTCTACTAAAGACTACACACGTTAGTAGGTGTTAAAACAACAACAATAACAAAACAAAATGACACACATTTCATCTTTAGGTCTAACAACTAAAACAATCTGAGTAGGCTATCTCTGTTAAATTCTAAATTAGACCTAAACTTGTCATTACTAATACAAAATATTATTGTTTTTTTTAATGCCTCCGCCACGAAGTGGTGCCGGAGGCATTATGTTTTCGGGTTGTCCGTCCGTCCTTCCGTCCGTCCGTCCGTCACTATTTTCACCATATCTAAGCAATGCCTGAAGATATTTTCTTGAAACTTAGTATATACATGTATTACCCAATTAAGATTCTGTGGTGAAAAATTTGGGTCATGAGGTCAAATGTCAAAGGTCAAAAGGTCAAGTAAAAATATTAAAACTTCACTTTTCTCTCCGTACCTTGGAAATAGTTCAAGGTACATGTATCTTCATGGAACATAGTATATATACATGTACTGACTGGCAGTGATTATCTAGAGAATTTAGGGTTCATGGGGTCAAAGATCAGGGGTCAAAGGTCAAGGGCAACACTTAAAAATTTTACTATTTCGCTCATGTTTATGCAATGCCAGCAGGATTATTTTTTTTTTTTACATTTGGTGTATGGATGTATAACCTAATAAAAATAGAGATTCTCTTGAAGGTTTTTTTTTTTTGCCTCAAAGGTCAAAAGGTCAAAGATCAAGTGGAAGTGCTGAAGTAACTTTTTCCTCCATATCTCGGAAGTGGCTCAAGTTATCTTGAAACTAACTACATATTTATGCATGTTCTGCCTGACAGTGATTATTTTATGAATTTTAGGGTCAAAGGCCAGATGAAAATGGTAACAATTTACTAAACTATTCAATTCTGGATACAGAAATTGCACTTTTTCTCCATAACTTGAAAATTACTCAATGCATTTTTATAAATGTATGAATGGGTCAAAGTCAAGTTAAAGTTCTTAAATCCCCAAATACATGCTCTCCTATTCATCCAGTTAAACCTAGGTCAAGGAAGGTGAACATTCAACACTTTTTTGACAAACTTGTCATTTTAATATTTTGCCAATTTTGTGAAAATGTAATCACACATTGTCCACATACACTATCTAGACCTATTAGGAGAATCATGCATTATGGCGGAGGCATATACCAGTCGACATAGCGACATTTCTAGTTTAATTTTAGGTTACAAAATAAAAGTTCATGAAAGTGCGTGTATTACCAAACATGTATTTATCACTTTCACCATTCAGATATTAATATTTGATTACTAAATCTGGTGTAACAAAAGGAGAATTAAAGAATCATTTTTTTTTTTTTCGGGGGGGGGGGGGGGTACTCAAGGTACATCTCCATAGTTCACAACACACACTTTACCAACCACTGCAACAACCAACACATGAAATCTACAATCAACGTTATTATAGTAAGATTTGTTTTTCCTTTGGAGGACCATCAGACTAATGCCAAAACTCCCATATATTTATTCTTCTTCCTCCATTATCACTTTCTGTACATGGTTACAGCAAGTGGGTAAAATTAACGAACAAACAAGCATGTCAATGTGGAGTTTTCCATGCTTGCGTCCACATAATGTCATTATGGCTGTGTAAGGGAAATGATAACAACTAGAAATGTCGCTATGGCAACTGATGCCTCCGCCATAATGCATGATTCTCCCAATAGGTCTATAGTATAATGTCCTCACAATGTGAGATAACAGTTTCACATAACTGGCAAAATATTAAAATGACAGGTTTGTCAGAAATATCTTGAATGTTCACTTTCCTTGAACTACATTTGCTATGATTGTCCATTAAAGAGTGCAGGTACATGTATTTGGGGAATTGAGGACTTTTACTTGACTTCTGACTGACCCTTTTATAAGTTTATGCATTGAGTAATTTTCAAGGTATAAATAAAGAGTGTAATTACAGTATAAAATAGTTTTTTTTTTACTTAAACCTGGCCTTGACCCTTAACCTTTGACCTTAAACCTTCTGGCAGGAAATTTCCAAGGGAATCTCCATTAGGTAATACATGTATATTAAGTTTTTAAAATAATAATGCAAGCATTGCATATACTAGTAATATGAGGGAAATAGTAAAATTTTGACGAGTTGACCTTGACCTTTGACCCCTGACTATTGACCCATGACCCCTAAATTCCCTAGATAATCCCTGCCAGTCAGTACATGTGTATGTACCAAGTTCCATGAAGATACATCGAACCATTTGTGAGGAAAGTGAAATTGTAACATTTTCACCTAATCTTTGACATTTTGACCTTTGACCTTATGACATGAAACTCTCTGGAGAATCTTTATGCAGTAGTACATGTCTACACTAAGTTTCAAGAAAACATCTTTGGGCATTGCATGGATATGGGGAAATAGCAACATTTTTAGCATTTGACCTTGACCTTTTGACCTTTGACCTCTTGCCAATGTCACTAAAATCTACTCAACTAATTGCCGTATCATACATCATCCTTGGACCAAGTTTGGTGAAAGCTGCTTCATCCAGTTTTGAGTTATCACGTAAAAAGATAAATTTTAGGATTTGACCTTGATCTCCGACCTTTGACCTCTGTCCGATTTCACTCAAAAATTAATCAAGTAATTGTCCCACCATACATCATCCTTGGACAAAGTTTGCTGAAATTTGCGTGATCCAGTCTTGAGTTATCGCGTAAACAGATACAATTTCATGATTTGACCTTGACCTTTGACCTTTGGCCGATTTCACCCAAAATCTAATCAAGTAATTGCCCCATCATACTTTATACTTGGAATAAGTTTGGTAAAATTCCAGTCAGTATTACTCAAGTTATCGCGTAAACGAATGCGGACGGACGTACAGACAGACGGGCAACCCGAAAACAATGCCTCCGGCACCACTTCATGGCGGAGGCATAAAAACGCACATGGACCTTCCTTTCTGAATATTTTTCCACCATATCACTGCAATATGTGACACACTTTTTGTTTGTTTTTTGTTTTTGAAAAGAAAAAGAAAAAGAAAATGGGGTTTTGAGTGAACCGCATGAGATTCATGCATCCTAGCAGGGTACATGTATATCCCTGCATTGGTTCCTGACCAGATTATTTCGGGTCTTACGATGATTTCTGTCGCAAGGAGGCTCTGCTAGCACAAAAGTGAGCGCATGAACCCCCCATTTTTACAATTGTTCTGAATTAATTTACCCTTCTACAATTTGATAAAGTTTCGTAAAAATGACATGGGTTTTGCATGTATACACAGCATGACATTCATGAACCCCACCTAATCAGGACACCCACGATAGGTTTATAACCAGATTTTGGGGTCCTAGGATGAGTACAATCACATGGGGTTGCTGCTAGCACAAAAACTAGCACATGAACCCCCACTTTTTATTGTTTTTCTGGAATTAGTAAGCCTTCTTCTACAATTTAGTCAAGTTTCGTGAAAATGACATGGGTTTTGAATGTACAGCGTGAGATTTATGAACGCACCCTGCCAGAGCATCCCTGCATAGGTTCCTGACCAGATTCTGTCCCTGGTCAGTGACGGAGCATTAATCTGCACATTACTTGAATATGAGACTGTTCTGAAGCGAATCATTTTCACACAACAATAGATATACAATGAACTCTTGAATGAATCCCATAAGGATTGGAACAATCATCTCCCAGCATTTCCACTGATTCCCACTGATCAGTTGCTAGCCTTCCCCATTAAATTGTGTGTTCACACTTCAGAAAAGGTCATTGCATGCAATAACAAATTCTCACCCTTCAACACCTTCCCAACCTCTGTTTGAAAAGCTCCAGCTTCTTACTGTATTTGATATGTAAATTACAAACAGCCTCTATTTTTATACTCATAAGTTGTTACCCTCTGTCTTTGATGATATGTTCAAATATACAAGAGATATTCATTTACATAACACTAGACAAACTGGTAACTTATATTTACCTCTTCTGAGATACGTTACATCGCAAAGATCTGTTAGATGATGCAATATTTGGTACCCTGGGGTACCAAATGAAAATTCGCCATTTTGTTGAATTAATTTTTTTTTTTTTCAGCGCTGTACCCTGGTTTACCAAAAAATGTGTCAAAATATTTTTTTGTATTATTTTAGTATTATTATGCACAAAATGTTTTCTTATTTGTGATTATGCAACAATTAATGTTGCAACTAATAATTATTTTCTGCTCTGAACCTTTTTCTTTCGCATTTCATCTCTTATTATCGACCATTCGCGCACGCGTAGAAGATTATAAAGATGGCAGCCCACATGATCAAATTTTGAAGAAATACAGTTGATTTTGGGGTGAATTTTCTGGGCTTTCGGTGATTATTTTCCTGAAAAATAAAAGTTACAGTAGATGATGTTTACAAAACGGTGCGGTGTTAGAAATTACTTCGAAAAACATCTATGGTGCTAGTTCATTGCGACGACTTTGCCGTATCCGAATTCGGAATCGGCGTATCTGAATTCGGATACGCATTATAAATAATGGGCATGAGATGGCGCTATACAATGCGGTACCCCGGGTTACAACGGTACCCCGGTGTACGGCGTGCCGAATCAAATATCAAGGAGTACATGTTTGGAATTCTGTGCCTGATGAAATGAAGTAATGTTCTTCCCTTACCTCTTTTAAACGTAGATATAAAATATATTTGTTGAATAATTATAATTGAAGTTTCTGCAGAAATTTGATCTGAAAATGTTCATATAATGTTTGCAATGTGTATTTTTTTAAACATATTTTTCACTCGTAGTTTGCCTGTTTTTATTTTTCTTGTTTTCTAATCGTCTTTTTTCCCTCCATTTAAGTGTATCTTATAATGTACCAAAAAAAAAAAAAAATCTCAAGTGGGAGTCCAGCCGTAGAAAGGCCAATGGCCTCTGCTGGCTCCTCCATTTTCTCTCTAAGAATTTCCTCCTTGTTTTTCTAAATCTTTTTTTTTTTCTTCTTCATTGTGCTTGTTTTTCTTGTACATGTATACTGTTACCGAATGTAATGTTATTATCTTCACCTTGTTCTTTGTCACATGTATTTTAATGAGAATTTGGAAATAAATGAAATGAAATGAATTCTTCTACAATTTGGTCAAGTTTCGTGAAAATGACATGGGATTTGAATGTACAGCATAAGTTTTATGAACCTTGTCCTTTAGCTCACCCCTAACAGAAAACGTCGATGAGAATTATTTAAGAGATTTCGGTGTTTTCTGCCGTGTGAGGGCGCTGCTTGCTCAAGAATGAGAGTGTAAACTCTAACTTTAAAACCTTTTCCTCGTTTTGGGTACCCTTTTCTGCAATTCTTGCAAATTTGGAGAAAAAATTTTGTGGATTTTGAAAGAATTATGGCTATTTAAGTTTGTCATTGCAGATTTTTTTGCCAATCATGGTCTTGATCCTGTAATGTTATCATTTTGGTACAGGATGGCAGATTAGTCATATTCTTCAAAGTCCCATCGAAGAAAAACAAGCACATGAACCTATGGTTTTATTTGCATATTTTGGCTTGGGATGGGTCAAAGTTACGGTATAGAAAGTTTGAAGAAAATGACATGGACTTCACTTTAACTGAGGAACGTCCTTAAACAGCAGGCATAACCCCTCACCCCACCCCACCCCAAAAAAAAATCTTAGCAAAAAACAAACAAACAAAACTAGGAACAGCATTCTTTGAGGTGTGAGTTTCCTTTCATTTTGTTTCCCTCTACAAATGAAAATTGCAAGATCGCAGCTGTTGATCAGAAAAAGAAACAAGAGACCCGGGGGTCACACGCTCACCCGAGTATCGCAAGTTCTCCTTCCATACATTCTTGCAGACTCTTACCTGAGAATATTGGAAACTTATGGTGGGGGTAGCTTGGAGAGTAGGGGCATGGTGTCCATTTGCATATTCCATCACACTGGTAAAAAATACCTACCAAGTACACTGTACTTTATAGAATGTTGGATTATGCAGCTGGGGGGGGGGGGGGGACTTAAAGCCCTATCACTTTTGATTAGAACTAGAGAAAAACATTATTGAATATTGATTCATTAATTTAGGAGGTTTGGACCCCCTGGGGCCCCCAGGGAAAGCATGGAGCCCATTCACTGAAATCTTATCCCCATGGGAATGCTACTTGCCAAGCTTGGTGAAAACCCATTATGTTGTTTTCAGCAAGATAAAAATTTAGGCATGCATTTGGACCCCCCCCCCCCCCATCCCATCAAGCTTCCTTGGATCCCAGGAAGGGTGGAAAGGGGGGGGGGGTAGGGCACCCCTGATTTTCCCATGAACAAACTTGAAACAACAGTCATCAATATACTGACTCATTGTATCAACTTAGCTCAATCACTTCTGGTTCCAGAGAAAATCTGTAAAGATTCCTTACAGGAGGGGGGGGGGGGACCCCTGGGGCCCCCAGGTGGGACATGGTGCCCATTTGATGGAATTGAGATTCTATCCCACTAGGGATGCTACCTGCCAAGTTTGGTGAAAATTTGTGATAGGGTTTTCAAGAAAAAGATGAAATTTACAATTTCAGGCCAAATCTAGGCCCCCTGGGGCCCCCCAGGTGGGGCATGGTGCCCATTTGATGGAATTGAGATTCTATCCTCCTAGGGATGCTACTTGACAAGTTTGGTGAAGATTTGTGATAAGGTTTTCAAGAAAAAGATGAAAATTTACAATTTCGGTCCAAATTTAGGCCCCCTGGGGCCCCCCAGGTGAGGCATGGTGCCCATTTGATAGGAATGAGATTCTTTCCCCCTAGGGATGCTACCTGCCAACTTTGGTGAAAATTCATAATGGCATTTTCAAGAAAAAGATGAAAATGTACAATTTGGGCCCCATTAGGACCCCTCCCCTGGGTCCAAAGGGGGGCACCCCTGATTCCGCCATGAACAAACTTGAAACTACAGTCATCAATGTACTAATTCATATTATTAACTTAGCTCTATCACTTCTGGTTCTAGAGAAGAATATTTTTTAAGATTCCTTCATTTTTGGGGGTTTGGGCCCCTGTAGGGGCCCCCCAGGTGGGGTATGGTACCCACTTGAACAAATTGAAATCCTATCCCCCTAGGAATGCTACCTGCCAAGTTTGGTGAAAATTGGTCAAGGGGTTCTCAAGAAGAAGATGAAAATGTAAAAAGTTTACGCACGACGCACGACGCACGACGGACGCCGGACGAAGAGCGATCACAATAGCTCACTTGAGCCTTCGGCTCAGGTGAGCTAAAAAACAGTGGAATTCGAACCTGTCACCTACTGCTTTCCAGGCAGCGACACTACCAACAGCCTATCCCTGGTTGCTGGCAGTGACACGATGAACTTGAAACAAATACCCAAGCTCCTAAATTCCAACATTGCTATGTTCAGTAGTCCAAGATGGACAAGGCATTTTAAATGAAAACAAGAGATTATTAAGCATAGGGTTAAATGTTGAGGTCTGAGTATTACATAAGATTGTCTCCCTCTACAAATGAAATTTGTAAGATAGCAAACTGCTGACAGGTTCAAATCCCACTGGTGCCTATTATTCCAACATGTTTGTTAAAAACTATATATCAGCAGATTGCCATCTTACAAATTCTTCTACATCATTCTACAATCTGGAATCATAAAAAATGAATGGAAAATTGTGTTCTCATCAGTTTTTCTAGAACAATTTTTTGTACTTTAATGGTGCATTTAGGTTTGTCTCGGAGGCCTCTTTCTTCAAATCCTTTATACACTTCAATTTCAACTTAATATCCTTTGAAAGGATGATGCTACTACTTTGAAAGTTAGCATAAGTCATGGATAGAATACGATAATGAAGAAAGCTCAATTTCAGTTTAATCTGATAATCCCTTTATTGTTGTTTCTATGGAGTTTTACATCCTGTTTTGTACCATTCATTATACAGAGCACAGCTTGGTAAGATCGAATGCTTGAATAGGTCCTACCTTTTAGAGCCTTTTCTCAGTACACAGTTTTTCAGTGTGTGCTTTCTCTCCTATTTTTAGATAGAAGAGTCCATATGAATTCAATTATACATCATTTTAAAGCTTTTTCTTTTTTTTTTTACTCTTTCAGAATTTGTCCTAACTATAAATCCATGTCTGGCTACTTTTTGTTGTTGTTATTGTTTTGTTTTTTGGTTCAGGGTCACATATGCTTCATGCTCATTTCTAGTGTTAAAAGCTTTTCAACACTTTCAACATCAAATTTTTCATACATCAGGACAAGCTCTGGGAAGTTCTTCCTTGTTTTCATTTCCTCTTTTACACTCATATTATCACAAGGACTCATTTGCTTGGTATCATCTTACAACTTCTATTAGGAGTGCCATGAAGAATTTGATATCCTGAACTGTATAATTTAAAATCTTCGTGTACATCATTTCAACACACAAACTCCTCATAGAGCTCCTGCTGATTATAATGTATTTGTCTTTGCATCCACTTTGTGTTTCTAGTTTTCATTCAAAGTCACCTTCCTGAAATATGCATCTTCTAATTTTAGAGTTTCCAACATGAACATTCCAAATGAGTCTTCCCGTTTCTAGCAAAATGCACACAACATTTCATGCAATATTTGGGGTGCAAACTTCATGGCAGGTTAATTACACAGTATGCAAGCTCTCCCGAGACAGATACGTCCAAAAGTATGGCTGAACATGCACTTACCATACTCATATCAAGTGTGCATGATTTTCAGGAGTGAGTGAAAGCTATGCTACAGGATTGTAAAACTTATCTCCACATATGTGTTTAAAGCCAACCCATTAATCCATCATCTCCACAAAACAACATTGCTGTTGTTTGGTGCTTTGTCTTTTTAATACAAATTTTAGTCTTGAAAGCAAGATATTATTAATCAAAGGGGTGAAGGTATGGGGGATGAATTTTCTTCAATTTGTCTGCCAGTCACACTGCAGCACATACGGTAATGAGCTATACGCTTAAGCCCCAGTCACATAAACACGAATCCTCAAGGATCTACGCGGCGATCCCCGGATCATGCCGGCGATGATGTGGGGAATTCTGGGATAGTTTTGCCCTAGATGGAGCATCGACGAGCGTTGATGACTGTACACATGGTATTAACACGGCAGCTACACGGACGAGGCCAGAACAGCACGGCATCTACACAGCAGTGACACGGCGCTTACACGGACCATGCCGGTCCCACCCAGCAACTACATAGTTCATGTCGTAAGAGTACAGCATCTACATTGTACACGGACCATCAGGGGAATATGCCTCCACCATAATGCATGGTTCTCCTAAAAGGTCTATAGTACAATGTCTTGACAATGTGTGATGAGTGTCACATAACTGGCAAAATCACAAGTTTGTCACAAATGTTCACTTTCCTTGAACTAGGTTTAATTGGATGGAAGGCTATACTGCTTTACACTTTTTCTCCATACCTTGAAAATTACTCAATGCATAGACTTATTAAAAAAAGGATCAAAAGTCAAGTAAAAATCTTCAATTTACTTGACTTTTGATCCTTTTTTTTAATAAGTCTATAGATGCATTGAGTAACTTTTAAGGTATGGAGAAAAAGTGTAATTTCAGTATCAAAAAGTAAATGTTTTGTATTTTAACTTGGCCTTTGACCCTGGACCTTTGACCCTATGACCCTAAAATTCCCAAGAGAATCACTGTCAGGTAGAACATTAAGTTTCGTTATGATACCTTGAGTCACTTTCAAGATGAAGTAATGAAATTTTCCACTTTCACTTGACCTTTGACCTTTGGGCAAGAAACTTCCAGAGAATCTCTATTGGGTTATAACTTATAAACATAAGTTTCAAGAAACTGGCAAGTATTGGATTATAAATGAGGGAAAAAGTGAAATTATTAGGAGTTGACCTTGAACTTTGACCCATGACCCCCACATTCCCTAGATAATCACTGCAAGTCAGTACATGCATACTTAAGTTCCATGAAGATACCTTGAACCATTTCTAAGATTATAGAGAAAAAAAGTAACATTTTAACATTTTTACTTGACCTCTGACCTTTGGGCAAGAAACTTCCAGAGAATCTCTATTGGGTTATAACTTATACACATAAGTTTCAAGAAACTGGCAAGTATTGCATTATAAATGAGGGAAAAAGTGAAATTATTAGGAGTTGACCTTGAACTTTGACCCATGACCCCCACATTCCCTAGATAATCACTGCAAGTCAGTACATGCATACTTAAGTTCCATGAAGATACCTTGAACCATTTCTAAGATTATAGAGAAAAAAGGTAACATTTTAACATTTTCACTTGACCTCTGACCTTTGGGCAAGAAACTTCCAGAGAATCTCTATTGGGTTATAACTTATACACATAAGTTTCAAGAAACTGGCAAGTATTGCATTATAAATGAAGGAAAAAGTGAAATTATTAGGAGTTGACCTTGAACTTTGACCCATGACCCCCACATTCCTTAGATAATCACTGCAAGTCAGTACATGCATACTTAAGTTCCATGAAGATACCTTGAACCATTTCTAAGATTATAGAGAAAAAAAGTAAAATTTTAACATTTTCACTTGACCTCTGACCTCATGATTCAAAACTCTCTTGGGAGAATTTTTATTTGGTATTTCATGTACATGTATTAACACCAAGTTTCAAGGAAAAAAAAACCCTTTGAGAACAGGTATTGCATAGATATTGGGGAAATAGTGAAATTTTGAGCATTCAACCTTGACCTTTGACTTTGAGCATGTGCACCCAAAAGTTATTAGGCACAACTTCGTCCACTCATGCATACATACCAAGTCTCAGGATACCTTAAACGTTTTTTTAGTTACTCTGTCCACAAAATTCATTACGGACGGACAGAAGGATGGAAGGACGCACAACCTGAAAACATAATGCCTCTGGCGACACTTCGTGGCACAGGCATAAAAATGTCAATAAACAGCTAAAACAGCTAAGCCCCCCCCCCCCCCCAACAATCTCCCAGTCCGTTCGAATCAAAAAGTTTATGAAATTAATATGGAAGTAAATGTTAACACAAGATGAATAACTTCAGTAGATGGAACATGATTACCATTCAAAAGATGCAGGACCTTACGGTTTAATATTTTGCTTTATTTTTTGTTTTGTCCCAGCTGTGCTTTTGATATGTACATTAATGCAATGTTGAGATGATTTTCTGAAATAATCAAGACAAAATGTTCAGGACAGAGAAACTTGGTCACAAAGTAAATGAAACTTACGATTGGTAATACATAATATTCCAGGACAAAATTGAACATGAAGGACTTCTTCATATTGCAATTTTCATAATGGTTGTTTTGATGATTATACTTCAAAATAAATGTAATGGAGCCAGGATTTTTCATTTTAATAAAAAGCACAAGTGCCATGTAGGTTAACAGTATTAAAATGATAATTAGCATTTATCGTTCCCCATTGTCGATGCACACTGTACGAGCATTGTTTTTTGAGGGAAGGAAGTTTGTTGAACTCGGGTCGAATACGCCAGTAGCCAATTAGCATGCTCTCATCAATCTGGCACTGCCGGTGTTGAAGATGTTTTGCTCTCTCTGACTTCTTTCCATGGACCCGACCCTTGCAAAACATCAAATATATCAAACCAAAAGGTGATATACGATTTCAGCAGAATAT
This sequence comes from Diadema setosum, assembly GCA_033980235.1. Classification (NCBI taxonomy): domain Eukaryota; kingdom Metazoa; phylum Echinodermata; class Echinoidea; order Diadematoida; family Diadematidae; genus Diadema; species Diadema setosum. Next base: position 16,452,173 of record CM067063.1, read on the forward strand.
ACATTTATGTAGAGATTCATTTAAGCACACACACACACAAAAAAAAAAATGCAGAGTCGCGTCAAAAGTCATAGCATTTTGCAGCCCTGAACACATGACTCTATTTCAGTTTGTCACCACAGATTTTGTGTCATAATGACGTTGATTTCATCCACTAATGAGAACTGGTTTTGTATTCATGAGAAAGAGCAATTCTTCCACTTTTAGATGATATGCATTTTGCTTAGTTTTTACATTGCAAATTGCAATGATGAGCTGTAAAATGGCAAGGTGTTGTAGCTTATTACGTATTCATGTCACCGTTCGGCATGCATGCGAGTACGATTAATGACAGTGCTTTTTGTCGTACTGTGGTCCGACTGTCAGGAATAAATGAAACTTGTAAGATTGCAACTGCTGATCTAAAGTTTAACAAACATGTCAGGACTAGAAATGTCGCTATGGCGACTGGTATGCCTCGGCCATAATGCATAATTCTCCTAATAGGTCTAAATAGTACATGTGGACAATGTGTGATTACACTTTCACAAAATTGGCAAAATGTTAAAATGACAAGTTTGTCACAAGTGTGATGAATGCTCACCTTCCTTGACCTAGGTTTAATTGGACAAATAGGAGAGCATGCATTTGGGATTTACGGACTTTAACTTGACTTTGACCCATTCATACGTTTATGCATTGAGAAATTTTCAAGGTATGGAGAAAAAGTGCAATTTCTGTATTGAATAGTAAATTGTTACCATTTTCATCTGGCCTTTGACCCTAAAATTCATAAGCTAATCACTGTCATTTTCATTTTTTTCATTCATTTATTTTTCATTTCCAACAAAAACATATGAATATATTACACAAATTGAATACAGTACGTGTACTTACATAAATTTCATTATACAAAGTAAAGGATAAGTTTACAGAAAACTTGTAAGTATACAAAAATGTTGGAAATGGGGAGGAATGCTAAAAAGCAGAAGCAGGCAGAAGATGCATAAAGCAGGCAGGCAGAAGATGCATAAATATGTAGTACGTTTCAAGATAACTTGAGCCACTTCCTAGATATGGAGGAAAAACTTAGTTCAGCACTTTCACTTGATCTTTGACCTTTTGACCTTTGAGGCAAAAAAAAACAAAAAAAAAAAAAAAAACAAAAGAAAATTTCCCAGAGAAGCTCTAATAGGTTAAACATGCATACACCTAGTGTAAAAAAAAAATAATAATCCTGCTGGTATTGCATAAACGTGAGGGAAATATTCAGTAAAATTTTGAAGTGTTGCCCTTGACCTTTGACCCCCTGACCTTTGACCCATGAACCATAAATTCTCTAGATAATCACTGCCAGTCAGTACATGTATGTTCCATGAAGAGACCTTAAACAATTTCTAAGGTACAGAGAAAAAATGTGAAGTTTTAATATTTTTGCTTGACCTTTTGACCTTTGACCTCATGACTCAAACTTTCACCAGAGAATCTTAATTGAGTAATACATCTATACACTAAGTTTCAAGAAAATATCTTCAGGCATTGCATAGATATGATGGAAATAGTAAAATCTTATGTATTTGACCTTGACCTTTTGACCTTTGACCTTGAGCATGTGCACCCAAAAGGTGATAGGCACAACTTCACCCCCTAATACACATACATGCCAAGTTTCATTAGGATACCTCAAAAGGTTTTGACAGTTACCTTGTCCACAAAATTCATTACGGACGGAAGGACGGACGGACGGACGGACGGATGGACGGACAACCCGAAAACATAATGCCTCCGGCACCACTTCGTGGCGAAGGCATAAAAAGTGTCCAGCAGCAATCAAACCTGTCATCTACTATTTTCCAGGCAGTGACACTACCACCAGGCTATCCCTGGTTGCCAGCAGTGATACAGTGAACTTTGAACAAATACTCAAGCCCCAAAATTCTGATAAACTGTTATATACAAGTATTGTCCCAAGTCGGAGAGGTATGAGTTTTCTTTAATTTTTCTGCCCTATTTACAAATGAAATTTGTAAGACTGCAACTGCTGATCAACATTTTAACAAACATGTTGGGAAAAGGAACCAGTGAGAATCAAGCCTGTTATCTGCTGCTTTCCCAGGCATTGACACTACAACTGGGCCATTCCTGGTTGACGGAAGCGACATGATAAACTTGGAACAAATGCTCAAGCTCCAAAATTCCAACACTGTATATGAATTGGTCTAAAAGGCAGACATCGTATATTACAAATGAAAGCAAGAGACTATAGTATTAAGCAGAGGGGTGAAGATACTAGAGTGTAAAGCATGATATATTCGTGGCATGAAATTTTCACCAATTGGAGCCGATAGCCTTTTTTGCGGCATGAAATTTTCATGAATTGCTACTGGCATTCAATGCATATAGTGTAGTGTAGAACTTTAACATGCATTTTAATTTTGCAAATCTGGGCACTCGCGAAATTCGCAAAATTAAGATGCACGAACATTCCTTCTTTTTACAGTATAAGGTATGAGTTTCTTCAACTTCTCTGCCCTCTTGTAGATGAGCAGGTGCAATCTTAGAAATTTCATTTAAACACATAGTTGACGTGATTGACAACGTGACTGTCACAACACTGCAGAATCTTAAGTATTCTCCAGTATACCATGGAGCTAAAAAAGATGGAGTAACAACGAAGGCCACCAATATTACGTAACCCAACTACGAGCGGTCAGTTCTGACAGACTTCAAAGCACCGCACTCGCTGGGACAGCTTAACTCGTCCCGCAGGGGATACTTTGGCAAACGATGCTCCGAGCCGCAAAAATGACGTCATACTCACCAACATTGCACATACAATATAGTGCTGTATCGAGTCGAAAACTCGACTTGCAACAACATATGGCTGCGCAAAACTTTGCTGAAGACCACGCGCATGCGCATAATATCCACAGGCAAAACAGAGGAGATACCGAGTGCAGTGCACTTTGAACGAACTGAATTGGTCCATGAACAGCGAAGGTACTGTACAGTGTATTGTCGTCATGCTTTGTGACTGTGGCAAGTACATACCCTAAGAATAAAATTCTTAATAAAAATCCCTCACATTTCTCCACATATTTCAATATCTGTCCGTAAAGCTGACATTTGAAACTACAATCTTATGTAAGTGTTGACTGCGTACAATCGCGTACATTTTATCTATACCGTTGTGAAGCCAGCTGTTATTTGTCTTTGTGTTTGTTCGGGACAGCGTGACGGCCACTATTGATCGTGTCGAGAGTGCAGTGTTTGTTTACATGCCGGTCGTATCATATCGTGATTTACCTACTAAACGACGGTATGACATGTTAAACAATTCGTTACACTGCAGATTCACTATTTGTAGCTATAATTAATTCAGAATCATGTTAAATCGAATATGCTCGAAGTCGACGGGGCAGTTGCAGTTTGTGTAGTCCCATGCATTGACGTTCCATGGTGGAACCATGGAGCTAGGTAGCTCCATGGTAAGAACCAGTTTGCGAACGCGCTGCGGATGACGTCATTGTGCGTACGCACTGTCTCATCTGTCATCGCTCTCGCTCACGGGGGCTTAGCGAGGATTACTTTTTACGAGTCGGCTTCGAGCATCACTTCAAAAGGACCCCAACCGTTGTTACTCCATCTTTTTGGTAGCTCCATGAGTATACATACCAGGGGAAACAATTACACATGAGCAACTCTCAAACTTTAGTGGTTATAATTTCTGTGTGAAGTGCTCTCAGTTAGCATTGCTCTATCTTAGAATTAACATTTCAGTCAATGATTATGGTGATAAGCACAATCAGGGTATGCAATCATGATTTTCTCACTATAAAAAATTGTAACTTCTAAAAGAATGCAACAACTGACTTCAAAATTCACATGCAGCATGCTGACACATCAATAATCACATGTGGTAATACAATAGCTAATTTCTTTTCATTTACTATTAATTAAGATTAATTACCAAAAAGTCCCCCCAAAGCCACATAATGCATTAGAAAAAAAGTGTTTTACAACTTAAGTAAAATCAAAATTTGAGGTCCAATTTTGAAGTCTACCCCTATGTGTTTGGTATCAAATTAATGGATTTTTTCCTGCCATTGCTTGCATGCAATAAAAAACAGTGGTCCTTTCTGCTGGAGAAAGTTATGAGGTCTAAAGTCCTGTCATGGTAGGAGTGTAATGCTGGCTTTTTTTTTGGTGACATTGTGACCTTTTAACCCATGCTGTACAGCTATACATGGAGAAACAGCTTATTTTTCCGCTTTTCCTTAAAGGACAAGTTCACCTTCATAAACATAAGGATTGAGAGAATGCAGCAATATTAGTAGAACACATCAGTGAAAGTTTGAGGAAAATTGGACAATCGATGCAAAAGTTACGAATTTTTAAAATTTTTGTGTTGGAACCGCTGGATGAGGAGACTACTAAGGCTCGTGATGTCATATGAGTACAACAGTATAAAGAAAATGTAAAGAAAATTCAACATATATTTTCACTTTTTTCGCATAACAGAAGAGCACTTGACTTGCCTCTTTCTAAAGACAATGGGAATAATACTACCCATAACATATGTCAGTAACGAGTCAAGGGAATATGTACTTTTTTCAAAAGATGAAATTTTGTGAAATTCTCTTTATATTTTCCTTATGTTGTACGCATGTGACATCATACACTGCAGTAGTCTCCTCATCCAGCGGTGACTGCACAAAAACTTCAAAAATTCATAACTTTTGAACGGATTGTCTGATTTTCCTCAAACTTTCAATGATGTTTTCTACTAATATTGCTACATTCTCTCACTCCTTATGTTAATGAAGGTGAACTTGTCCTTATAAAGTACTGAAGATACACTACAATATGGTGTGCTGTTTGCCAATAAATGTTCAGCCAGTTTTGAGTTTTGACCCATTTACAAATAATGAGGAAAATAAGTGCAGCCGCTTTTTTAGTATTTTCAGTGAGGTATATCAAATTTGACTACTTAAAAGAATCTTTTCCCCTTATTGAATATCCTTGGTTTTTTTAGCCATGAATTGTACATATGTAGTAAATCTATTGTGTGAAAAGTTTAGCAAATTTGAGCAATAAGAACTTATTTACAAATTGCTGAGGAAAAATAAGATAAAATAAAGATATCATAAGTAAAAACGTAGTATTTTGGCTTAATATGTCATTGTTTGAGAGTCACAACTTGGATATCAACTCAAGTCATCATAAATCTCATATTCATTCTGATCTGTGTTTACAAGATATGAGAATGGATCCAAACACTATGCACACATTAAAGGTCAAACTGTACAGATAATTTTTTGAAGAAAAATATCATATCTTCCAAAGTACAAGCCCTAATTTCGTAAAACTTTGTAATAATGGCCAATATATGTCTGTTACTTATTCCTGAAAGTTTCACTTCTTCACTCTTTGGCAAAAGTGAAATATTATAAAATATATAAAAGTGGTTTTATTTGAATTCAAAGTAATGCCTACAAAATTGATCATCCATTTTGAGTAGTAAAAACATGACATTAATTCATATTTTGTGATATGTCATGGAGCTACTATGTGCTGGTGGTGAATGAAAGGGATATTTATCATGAATATCTAAAAGCAATTTCAGATGAACAAAAACATTCTCCTTTTTTTAATGAATTTTTCCAACATATTAGTCATTTCAATGTAATTCGACACCCGTAATTAAAATGCTATTAAATTAATGCACTGTTTAATGCAAAATTTTGACTCTTTCTTTACATGAAATGAAAATTTGAACACTCGGCTACAACAAACAGCAAAAAAAGCATTTTCACCAAGTTTTTCCATTTTTCCCCAGTTACGCAATTGCATACCCTGATTGTGCTATTGACCTTAAGAGAGTTTTTTTTTTTTCTATCACAGCTACAGTACAACATACGTTTTGAGAAGTACTTGAAAAAAAATTAGCAGGTTAACTGATCTACGTCATTCAAAGCTTGTACTGTGCATGTAATACAATGTACATTGAAAGCACACATAGCAAAGCACCAAAGAGAGCATTACCCCCTCCTCCTGATTGTCCCTTTGAAGTACCGTACCTCTTTTCAAGTGAAGGACTCATGCCAGAACCCATACAAAGGCAATTATAACGAGACAGTGGATTACCACAACACTGCATAACAATCATTTCCTTCCCCATGACTAACTAGGCATTCAGGCAATCTGCATATCAAATAATAAATCTACAAGTACAGCATCATCTGCATGATGCCTTGTGTCATCAGAAGAAGACTCACAGGTCCATGCAACTCTTTACAAATGTGTGGCTGAATACTTCTTTCTTTCAAGAAAAACTTCAGAGAGAGACATTGCATTTTATTACCCTGAAAGTGCAGCAATTATTAAAACTTATTTCAAAACACCTGAGAATATAAACTCAAACTGCTTTACACTGCAAGCCCTTCAATATTTAACATCCACTCCGTCTACTTGTCATCCTTCAAAAAAAAAATTCAAAACAGTTTCTCCTAAATACATTGTACCTTTCTTCAGGGCCTTTGCATTTATCTATTTACATTAATGGATTTGATTTCCTCATATAAACTGGAAATGTTGCTATGGGGACTAGTATGCCTCTGCCATAATGCATGGTTCTCCCAATAGGTCTGAGCATGTCTTGACAATGTGAGACCTCCAGTTTCACATACATGTAATTGGCAAAAATAAGTAAAATGACTTATTTGTTACAAATGCGTTGAGTTACTTTCCTTAAACTACATTTAAGGTTTCATTTGGATAGATGACCAAATTGTTGGCAGGAGCCGGTATTAGGGGATCTTCAAATAATCAGTAACTGGTAGCATCCTTTTTCGTGACAATACTTAGGCCAAGTAAAAAAAGAAAGTAGTTTCTCGTCCGGGTTTTTTGAGCAAGGCGATGAGGGAGGTCCTTACTATTTGATATCTTACTATTTTTTTCAAGGATCGTCAAAATGAAAGTAATATGTGATTCTCATCCGGTAATTCTGAGAAAGGTAACGATAGAGGGCTTTACTATTTTCTATATCCAATTTATGAAATGAAACATCACTCTGGTAGCTGTGTTATGAGAGACCAGGTCCCAAGTGTACGTCTTGCCTGCATTCTGTGCATTTTCAAACAAATATATATATGTGCCATACTTGAAATGAAACTTCATGCATGCAGAAATACATTTGCTTTTTCTTTCCACTACAGATGTCAAGGGAACATGACCATTTTAATACTGGTATTTAGTGTTGCAATGGCTTTTCTGATACCAGTGTACTTGCAATTCTGATGTATTGTGCTATTAATTGAAACAGGTATAAAACATGCCATTCAACAAATGTACGACTGAAATAAATTCCATGATATTCAAAACACTGCTTTATTTATTGGTGATTGTGACTTTTTGTGTCCACACAGCTGGTATGTATATCTGCAGTTCTTCACAGTACAATAATTGTAGCACATTCAACTGGAAACTGGCTTGTACAATTGCAGATGGATGTCAAAATGATACTGATATGGCATTCTAGCATTAAACGTTTAAAGATGTTTCTTCATGTTCTAAAAAGACATTTGATAATCACTCATTATTTGGATGATGAATGATTGTATAACAGTACACTATACAGATGATACCACTCACGGCTGTGTCCGTGAATTTACATCGTGAAGAAAAGTATCCCGCAGAAATACGAGACAAACCAGAATCCGTGGAAAAGTCATTTATTTTGTAGATACACCCATTTAATAATTCTACATTTGCTGGAAAAGCGCATTCATTTTCTCTTCAAAATAGAATGTATCGCCGTGACAGACCAGGGGATGGGGACCCTGGACAGCTACAAAACATGCACACTTTGCCGATATACGGTGCGGCACGGCCACTGCCTGGCACCAGGGAGGTGTGGACCTCCCTGCTGGCACCGTACCTTCTGTCAGTGTTCTGACACTGCACACACATGCACATAGTCACAATGACATGAAAATGTATACAAACTCGATACCGTACAATCCTCACAAGCATTTGTACAGTACAATTCGTCCGCTTAAAATATCAGAAACGGGGAAAAATACGAACAACGCGCGAAATATGCGTGGAATATCAGCGATTGTTCGCAAAAATGTTGCCGCAATCGCGTTCACGACGTACCGAGTGCGCTGTACATCACAGCCCAGTAGGCCGGCCCACCGCGCCGCCCATCCAACTACAGTGCAGTTCGACGCTTTGTGGGTCATTCCTTCTTGCCGATCGGCCGAGCTCGCAGTGTGAAATGCAAGCGTTATTACATACACACTACACACAGAAGCTACAGCTGTACTACTACAGTCTACAGCTAAGTAGAGGACGCAAGGCGGAAAAATTAGAAATGAGACGTCACGATTGGTAGGTGAATTGTCGATCTTTTTTTTTCGGCGGCCGAAAAAATAGTAAATATCAAAAAAGTCAATGCGGCAACTGAAAATCGATGCGGCAACTGAAAATCGATGCGGGCGGGGAGCGGGTTGGGACGAGAATTATGAATTTCTTGGTATTTTCAGCGCCATTTTGAAAATAGTAAATAGTAAAAAAATCGATGCGGCGGCCAAAATCGATGCGCGCGAGGACGAGAAACTGGTTTCTTTTTTTACTTGGCCTTATATGAGCTTTAATTTTAAAAAATATTGGAATTGTGACATTCAAAAATTTCCCTTGACCTTCGACCCCATGGCCATAATCTTTCCCTACAGAATCATTGCGCAGTAATGCATGTACTATCTAAGACCCTGCCTACTTTAAGTTTATGCATTGAGCAATCTCCAAGGTATGGAGAAAAAGTGTCATTTCTGCATTAACCTCTTGAGGACAGACAGAGTGATTTTGCTACAACACACATTTCCCATAGACACCTGCCTGAGTATATTTGGGACTGTCCTCAACAGGTTAGCATTTTAACTTCACCTTTGATACTTGACCCCATGGCCCCCAAATTCCCAAGAGAATCACTGTCAGGCAGTACATGCATAAGTTTCATGATGAAACCCAAGTTATTTTGGAGATATTGAGAAAAAGTGAAATTCTTTCATTTTCACTTGACCTTTCACCCTCGACCCCATTGCCCCAAACTGTTACAGAGAATTGTATCTCGTAATACATTCAAATGTACACTAAAGTTTCAAGAGATTACCTTCAGGCATTGCATAGATATGGGGGAAAATGAAATTTTGATAATTTGATCTTGACTTTTGACCCTTGACCTTTCACACCATGACCACAAAAGTCCCAAAACAATCTTGTCAGGCAGTTTCAGGAAGATAGGTCACTTAAGACATTTCTGAGATCGGAGCGTGCTTGCCCGTTGCGCGTTGTGTGTGCAAGTCCACTGCTCTCTGTGTGCGTGTGCTGAAATTACAGCGAGCTGCCTTTTGCAAAAGGCTAGCACTGTGCATACAAGCATGGTACAAGAGACACACATGTTACTGGTAATCCCTCCAGGCGAAACAACAGTGAGTGTAATTACTGTACGCACCGTACATCTCGCCGTATGATCCCTCTGCTACACTTGTTGATGTTTTTCTTATTTTTCGTAATGAACCTTCCAGTCTGACATGCGTCAATATGCGAGACACCCTCTGCTATGTATGACAGCAAAGATCGTACTGTACACTCATGAGTACGATATGCATGACACATGTACCATGATTGAAAGGCGAAACAATAGCAAGTGAGTACCGAGACAAGTCTCGCATTTTGCGTCTTCCATATTTTGCCGATGTCCGATGAATACCGTTAAAAGAAAGTATAAAAGGAAACGAAAAATAGAGCAAATACATGCTGCATTCTAGGGAAATTTTGAGCTGAAATAATATGTATGACACACGCAATATTTGTGTGGAAATTTTCGCGTTTTTTTTTTTTTTTTTTTTTTTTTTTTTAGGTCCGAAAGTAGGGGTGCATCTTATACACGGAACTTTACGGTATTTTTAAGTTACACTTTGCACAAAATTGATTACAGATGGATAGACGGACTAACAATCCCAAAACACTATGCCTCCGGCAACACTTTGTGGCAGAGGCTTGAATATTAACAATCCAAAAGCAGTTCTGAAGAAAACCAATAGCTACCCCCGCATAGTTTACAGTACATACGATTGCATTATAAGCAGAGTACAAAGAGTATTGTATGTCATAGCTATACTGTAACTGTGCTGAAACACACTGCAGGAACAACTGGATGAAGATTTCTCACTTAAACAGCTGTAGACTATAACACCCCAACACCCCCCCCCCCCCCCCCCCCCCCCCCAGTTACATACATGTTTGAAAGGCAGCTCAAGGCCGCTTTGCAAACCATTTGCACTTAAAGAGAGGGATTTACACTTGCTTGGAAATTTCACTATTTTTCTAAAATCATGAAATTTGGGTGCAAGTAGCTATTAATCAAAGCTACTACAACCAAACGCCCTTTAAACACTGCCAGAAAAATCGCTAGCCGGAGTGCGATTTCTCAAAACTTTGCAATGTTTGAGGCATAGTTTAGTGAGTGAAAACCCAAACTGCAGAAATATCATGATTTTTCATCCCGTGACTTTCAGTATTTCCATATTGCACCGGATCGAGTTTACACGCACTCCCCATCCCTCTTTGGAATGTGTAAAATACAATTGTACGTCAGCCACTGTCCAGCGCACACAGTACAGCTGTGCAGGTGTGGCATTAAACGGTGTGTATGCACTGCTGGATTCCAGGCAGTGGGCAAGCAAAGTGGACTGCTGCACCCCCCCCCCCACCCTGTTCATCTGTTTTATACTTTTTATTCAACCAAAGTTATTATACTCATGACAAAGGCATAATTGTCTTGATGCTGAAGTGTTAGGGTACAGATTAAAATCACAGATACATGGACTTGTTATTCGACTTTTGTTTCATTCTTTGCCTCGTGTTTACTTTTAGATTACATTATCATGAAATAAATGTCATGAGGAGTGGTGACTTACTGTAATTTGTAAATAGGTAATTCCATTAAAAAGGGTCCCACTAGTTAAATGCCCCTTCTATTTGCTTCATACTGTCATTGCTTAAAAATTACATACCCTAAATCAATTTTACTTCTGCATACTCTTATTCAGGTAAGTATCTTCCTTTTCAAAGTAAAATATAGAAATTGCTTCTTCAAAGTTCTGCATGAATTTTGACAAAAAGTGCAAAATCACAACGTTTTTGGGCAAAATCGAGTGACATTTTACTGTAATACCAGTTAGACAGATTTACAGCTTGTTTGTGGATTAAACTCTATTTTAAGGGGTAAAAAATGATAAAAGACAAGCAAATTTTGAACACTATAAATATAATTCATGCATCAATTGATACACATTTGCGCACGTGAATCCCAAAAAAGACGTTTCACGTGTAAGTTTTGGTGTCCCCATAATTGCTTACACGAGAAGCCTTAATTTGTAAGTGTGGAATCAATATTAAGGATCAGTGTTGAGGGCAAGTCCAAGATAACGCGCGCGTTACATATGGGACATTCAGAGACTTTTATGACCTGAAAAATAGTGTTAATAGCCTTTGATCAAATTGAACTTTTCCATGGTGATTGATAACTAGGAGAAGTATAATCATGTAAACAATGGAGAAAAATGACCTTCACAATTATATTCTAGAAGAGAAAACTTGTACAACTTGTAACTCACTGTGATGAAAGCCACAACACTCAAGATTATGAGAGGAAGTTTCATTTCATGAGGCAAAAAGCTCTAATTACAGGTTCTAATTAAAGACAGATATGACGTGTTACGTATGGGACAGTTACGTATGGGACACTTTGTCAACCATTCGTTTAGTGTGGGGAGAACCATGTTTATGGATATTTTGCATAATTATTGAAGTAAAATCAGTTGAAACTACTCAAATACTGATCCACATTGTCAAGGAAACAATATTCCCCAAATATTTACCATCATAATCATATTCAATCATATTTTTATATTTTTATGACCAACCTGAGTATGCATGCCCTTTGTCCCCCATTCGTTTAGTGTGTGGAGAACCATGTTTATGGTTATTTTGCAAAATAATTTTGCAAAATACCAATAAACAAATTTTTGCATAATTATTGAGATAGAATCAGTTGAAACTAGAAATGTCGCTACAGCGACTGGTTATACCCCCGCCAAACAACATATAAGCTTTGGTCAAAACAACATTTCATAAGCTTTGGTCAAAAAACTGAGGAAGTAGTTAAATCCGCAAGATCTTTCCTTGATCTTCTGCCATTAAAGGGGAGGGCTAGTAACTGATCAGTGGGAATCAGTGGAAATGCTGGGAGATGATTGTTCCAATCCTTATGGGATTCATTCAAGAGTTCATTGTATATCTATTGTTGTGTGAAAATGATTTGCTTCAGAATGGTCTCATATTCAAGTAATGTGCAGTTTAATGCTTCCATGTTAGCGTCCCTGGTCAGTGACGGAGCATTAATCTTTAAAACTGAATCCCCATTTCTACAAAAACTATACCATCCCTTTAATGCTGATTTTCATTGTGTATTTTGCTATCTCCCGCTCCCCCTTTCTGCAAATTGTTCAGTCAAGTACATGTATTGTTTCAAGTGTCTATAACTCAAAAGTAGCTGCAAAGTTGGGATGCTTTCTTCAGGATGATTGACCATTTGTGTACTGAGAGACCCTCCCAGCTAGCTACATGCATTCACATGCAGTATGTATGAGGATGTCCCATACGTAACGCATTTGTCCCATACGTAACATTATTTGATTCCCTAATAAAAAATATTTCTTTTACCATTTTTTTCCTTTCTATGGTATTTAACTTCTCTAAACAACAAATTAGAACTTTCCAAAAGGGCATTCAAATAACCTTACAAATTTCAGAGAAAACCTAAAAAAATGACCTCAATTTGTTACGTATGGGACATCTCATGATAGGACACGAGCTAATTTGCATAATCACTTGCATAATCCCTAAATTTTCATACCAAGTTAAACTACTTGATGAACTTGTTATGTCCACATATTAATCAAATATCATTTGCTTTCCTTTGAATATGAATTTTTATAAATGTCCTATACGTAACGCTGCATTTCACAATTATGCAAATGAAGCCCTTAAAATCTGCATAAATTTACATAATATAATTTTTTCCTCCATGGAAATCAAAACTTCAACTCATAAGCTTCAAAATGATACTAAACATGTCAATATTGAGCAAAGATGAAATTTTGCCTTCTGAGGGGACCTTATCTTGGACTTGCCCTTGAACTGTTTGTTGTCATTTTGGTAGCAATCACATCCTAGTTTAAAAGATTTCATGAGAAAATTGGCGTAAGATAAATAAATTTGAAAAAAAAGACCAAATTATAATTTTCACACACGTGGCTTTGGTGTCCCCCTAAATATTAAGTCGGGGCACAGTGATAGCTATTTTTTTGTGTCTTATCACAACAATAATTGCTCCTCATTGGCATATTTTGCAATGTAGCTGTGGTTTCTTTGTAACAGGTATCAAACATTGACCACTCTATTAATTTTGAAAAGAAAATGCAAAAATAATATTTGGTGTCCCCCTTACATGAGAAACATTGAAGAATCTTTTTCCTGGCCAAAAATATGGGTTGTGACATTTTTTCAATAGTATAGTTAATTTCTTACGTCAAAATAATCACTTCTATCGAAACAAAACATAGAACTAATTTGAAATATTTGGTAAGATGCCAAAATGGATGGTTCACCGTGTAAGGAGGACACCAATGGTGTCCCCTTGACATGGTGAACCAGTTTTTCCCCATACACTGCAATTTGGTATGCTGACTTCCTTCAATTTCAGTTTAGTATGTTAATTTTCAGTCAGTTTTCAAGGGACTTACTCAATATGAATGTTTTTTAAAGTTATGTTGAACGAAAATCTGATTTTCTGATTTTATTGGTAAAATAGGCATGTCACAAAGTGGGTCCCTATTTTATGGAATTACCTAAATGTGGAATACAAGTTCAAGTAGTAGGGAGGGGAGTACAGGGAGTACAAGTGTCAGTAAGACAATGGTGAGTTCTTGCTGTTGCCTGATAAAATACCTACAAACCCAAGCCAGACCTTCATCGGCGAAATTTCATTATCCTCCTGAATGCCGCTTTCATCAACTTTCCCATACTTAGCTGAAGTTTTACACACCTACTGCGTATAATGTGATCTAATATAGCAAGCTATTATAGTTCTACACTCTCAAACACTTGGTGTGCATGGGACTGATAAAAAGCCTGGCTCAATGTTCCAACCAGCTGCTAGAAAAAGCAAAACTTACGTAAACAACAAATACCCAGACAAGTACCATACTGTCCTTATTCAAAGGGACTTTACTAGTTAGTTGGCATTTTAGTAAAATTCTAAGATATCATTAGAAGTTGTCTTTGCCTTTGTAGCATCTATTCATTACTGAAGCCTAGATCTAATCTAGTCAAGTTAGTGGCAAGACGGCTTTTCGTGGCAAAGAGCTGCATTAATTTTGTCAATCGTGCCTGTTTGACTGTGACTGAGCTAGGACTTGGTGAATTCACGCAATGAACATAAAAGACATCATATTCATGGCCTGCATGGGGGCCTGTACTGTACGTAAACAGTTCTGATATTTTCGACTTTTGTGAGACATGGGCCCTACACCTTCTCACCACAAGTGTTCTAAGCGGCTTCTGCTGCTTCTGCTGCTGCTACTGCTTCTGCTGCTGCTGGTGGCAACCGGCTAGCTAGAATGCATACACTGCACATTCTATGCTCTAGTGACCCTAGCTGCTTGTGTAGTAAATAGTAACAGTTCAATGCATGCTGCTGTGGTGCACACAGATATCAACATTCACGACATAAAAATTTAACAAAACAACAAAAAAATCTAGTCTCTGTGCCCATATCACCACCTTGCCGTTGCTTTTTCTACCTACGACTACCTGACTTCGCCACTGTCGCTATCAGTGTCATTTTCACTGTCATCACTCAATTCACTCTCGGCATCAAACTCAAAGTCTAATCGTACATTATAATGTACGAATCGGACATTTTGGTGGTTCAGCCAAGAAAGCTGATGCAAAGAAACACAGCACAGATATTACATCCGCTCACCTGGGAATACCTGCTTTACGAATGACTGCCTCAATGTACCACTGCACTCATTATATAGGTTTTGGTTCCTTGCGTGACATATTGATTTTACTAGGCATGACAGTGTCACCTTTCTCATATGATTTTCTTAAATTTAATCTCTCGTTACTTTGGCTTTGACTACTGGCACATACACTGTATGACATGCAAAAAATATTTGCATGCTTTTATTGTTGCACCAGCTTCTGGCTGCGCAAAATGCACAAACATTTCCACACTATGAAAATTTACACTTTTACAGTATAGTGTATAGTGTGCTACTGTGATTGTCTCTTGGTATGAATGAATACATACAATGACAATCAAATGGGTACATGCATGCATGTACATGTACCTTGCCATCTCCAACCATATAACTGTACATTTAATATCAGAGATTTGAAACTAAAATGTATGAAAGAGTACATTGTAAAAGCCAGTGAAAGAGCTTGGTCAGGTACATGCACCTGACTATTGAAAGTAGAAAACTATCCACAGATAAAACAGCCATTGGCAGCACTTAAAACAGCCACTTGAATCTTTGCAGCAGTAGAACTACATGTACACAATACTTACATGCCCTAATTACTTTCTATTGTTCCTCAATGATATGCATGTAAAGAGTGTAATTGTTCATGCTGTCAATTTACTTTTGTTCAGGTGATACACTAACAGCGTATTTAACTACTGTGCTTACACTGTATATGAGAAATCTTCCTTCCTTCCTTTCTTTCTTTCTTTATTCTTTCTTTCTAACAAATTTTGTGAAAGCAATGGGCTGTACGCATAAAAAGTAGCATTTACCTGTGCTAGCCTTTTGCTTCAATCTGTATGCATAAAAATAAGCAATTGCTTGTGAGCAAAAGCTTTTGCTAGCAAGCACAAGCAATTGTTTGCTGTCTGGGAGCAATTGCTTTAGGTAGGGACTAGGCATTTGCTTAAGAACATAATGCACAAAATATACCTTTTGCTTGTCCTTGCTAGCAATTGCTTTAGTTTGCCAAGCTCTGTTAAACAATCTTGAGCTTTTGCTTAACTGCGGCATTCGCTTCTATGCATCATGTTCAAATTCATAAAAGAAAGGCCAAACTTGTGCCGGAATGGTATAAATCAACAAGAAATTTCTCCTGTTACATAGGACAAATTGTCGATATGTTTTACAATTTTGAGCATTTCAAAAATTTTCACAGACACGTATCTCTGTGCGTTTCCACATAAGCAACATGGAAAAAATGCACTTTTTTTTCACTTAATTTGGATTCCTGAAACAACCAGCAGCATTATCCATGGACTTCTGAGTAACCTTGACAAATAACAGGGTAATGTGCATGCGCCAAAGTTAAAATTCTATGCGCATGTCTATGTGCAAACATAGTGAAAAAACGTCTTTGTTTTGTGACCCCATTTTTAAACATACGAAAGCAGATATTATGACTTTTAATTGCCATTTCATGTAATCTAAGGTTCCAAATTCTATCACAACAACATGATGTGATGAGTATCTCAGTCACTTTGCCCAAATTTAAGTATGTTGCACTTGGGACAATTATCTTTCTAGGCACTGTCATCACTTTTCAATTTCATATCATATTAAAAATTGTGATATAATGCAAAGTATCAAAATCTGTCAAGTTTACATATTACATCTACTGTAAAAGTGGAAATTTTCGCGTTGTTGAAATTTCTGCGCATTTCGCGCAACCAGACACTAGCGCGAAAATAAAAGCACGCGAATATTTTTGTTTGACATTTGTTCCTGTGCGTGATGTCTTGATTCCGCGGAATTAAAAACACGCAAAACTCTTCTGACACAGCCAAGTGCGAAAAATTAGTCGCGTGAAAATATCCACTTTTACAGTATGGGAAGTGATTTTTTGCCAATCGTTCATAGACTTGACAACTTTTTAGAAGCTATATTTCAGTTGGTTTCATAGGACTCTGAAAACTAGAACTATCACTTAATGTGATTAACCCCACCTATAACTAATGGAGCTAGCTTAACCAGCAATAATTGTGTATAAACATGCTTTTTACTAAAAAAAAAAAAAAAAAAGGGTTTTACTGTGGCAATGCATTATTCAACATTGAATAAAGGTATGTGTTTTGCTCACTGTTAGTCACATATGTGCCATATCTCAAATTAAAGCTCCAACAAGGCAATTGCCATAATGTGTCTCGCCCATTCACGTACAAGAAATTGTACGTGAATGGGATATAACAGATTAAAAAAAAAAAGAGATGTAACAGATAAAAAGAGATGTAAAAGGGTAAAAATTTATGGCAAAAAAGAAATGTGCCATAAAAACTTAACATTGGGCCCTTAAAGTTTGTTGACTCCTGCCTGTGACCATTGACCTTGTGGTGACCATCCACTCCCCAAGGGACATCTACCATCCAAGTTTGGTCACAAACGGACCTATGGATCAAAAGTTATGACCCATAATAGAAACGTGCCATAAAAACTTAACATTGGGCTCTAAAAGTTCGTTGACCCATGCTTGTGACCATTGACCTTGTGGTGACCATCCACTCCCCAAGGGACATCTACCATCCAAGTTTAGTCACAAATGGAGTTATGGATCAAAAGTTATGACCCATAACAGAAACACGCCATAAAAACTTAACATTGGGCTCTTTAAGTTTGTTGACCCCTACTTGTGACCTTTGACCTTGTGGTGACCATCCATTCCCCAAGGGACATCTACTATCCAAGTTTAGTCACAAACGGACGTCTGGATCAAAAGTTATGACCCATAATAGAAACGCGCCATAAAAACTTAACCCATCGAGGACGAGTCCCGAGTATACTCGGTCCCGAGTATACTCGGGCAGGTGTCTATTGGAAATGCTTGTTGCAGCAAAATCAGTCCGTCCTCAACGGGTTAACATTGGGCTCTAAAAGTTCGTTGACCCATGCTTGTGACCACTGACCTTGTGGTGACCATCCACTCCCCAAGGGACATCTACCATCCAAGTTTGGTCACAAATGGAGTTATGGATCAAAAGTTATGACCCATAAGCGCGTCATAAAAACTTAAAGGACAAGTTCACCTTCATTAACATAAGGATTGAGAGAATGCAACAATATTAGTAGAACACATCAGTGAAAGTTTGAGGAAAATTGGACAATCGATGCAAAAGTTATGAATTTTTTAAATTTTTGTGTTGGAACCGCTGGATGAGGAGACTACTACAGCTTGTGAGTCATATGCATACAACAGTATAAAGAAAATATAAAGAAAATACAACATATTTTCACTTTTTTTCGCATAGAGCACTTGACTTGCCTCTTTCTAAAGGCAGGGGTAATAATATTACCCATAACATTTGTCGGTAACGAGTCGGGGGAATGTGTACTTTTTTCAAAAGATGAAATTTTGTGAAATTCTCGTTATATTTTCCTTATATTGGTGTACGCATGTGACTTCTAAGTTATTCACACACTGCAGTAGTCTTCTCATCCAGCGGTTACTGCACAAAAACTTCAAAAATTCATAACTTTTGAACGGATTTTCCGATTTTCCTCAAACTTTCAATGATGTGTTCTACTAATATTGCTACATTCTCTCAATCCTTATGTTAATGAAGGTGAACTTGTCCTTTAAAGAGGTGGAGCAATAAAGGAAAAAATAAAGAGATTTTCACAAAATTTCATCTTTTCGAAGAAAGTACACATTCCCTTGACTCGTTACTGACATATGTTATGGGTAATATTATTCCCATTGCCTTTAGAAAGAGGCAAGTCAAGTGCTCTTTTATTATGCGAAAAAAGTGAAAATATGTTGAATTTTCTTTACATTTTCTTTATACTGTTGTACTCATATGACATCACGAGCCTTAGTAGTCTCCTCATCCAGCGGTTCCAACACAAAAATTTAAAAAATTCATAACTTTTGCATCGATTGTCCAATTTTCCTCAAACTTTCACTGATGTGTTCTACTAATATTGCTACATTCTCTCAATCCTTATGTTTATGAAGGTGAACTTGTCCTTAACATTGGGCCCTAAAGTTCATTGACCCCTGCCTGTGAGCTTTGACCTTGAGGTGACCTTCATATATAGTAAAATGTGAAACTTTGTATGACCCCTCTTCCCTCGAAGTTTGATTGCAATTGAAGCCCAGAATAAAGAGTTATTGAAGTTTTTGTGGCGTTACGGACAGACGACGGACGGACGGACGACGGACGGACGGACAGATACCGCAGGCGATCCCTTAGTCTCCCCTCACCTCCGGTGGGCATGACAAAAACTGAGTTATAAACTGGTAATTTCTATGATTATCATAAAGAAATGTTGTTACCATGGCACCACAATATTTGACATTAACAACAAATGAAGTTTGAAAACTCATAGCAGTCATATGTGCCAGTGCCAAATTTCAAGTTAAATGCTCAAAAGCTGAGGGAGTTAGCTGAATCCACAATACTTTTGTATGATTTTTATGCAAAATATGACATTTAAGTGTTACCATGGCAATACAATTGCTTTAAAAGTAACTGAGTGTACATCTAGTTTGATCCACAAGACATTTATAAAAAATTGCATTTGCCATGGCAGCATATTACACAATACTAACGAAAAAAAAAAAGGTGTCTTGCACAACTACTGTATACACCATATATTTCGCGAGTCTAAATTATTTCGCGAATCGGGAATTCCTGATGATTTTGCAAGTGGTTAAATTCGCGATTGTGGAGTCGTGTACAGAATGGAGAAATGTACTAGCGTACTCACATCCACATTAGGAACAGTCAATATTTTTGCGTTTTTTAATTTCGCAAATAGCACCCGACTCACGAAATTCGCGAAAATAAAAACCTCGCCAAATACTCGGCATATACAGTAACTAATTTACATAGCAGTCACACATGCCAAATTTGGGGTCAACTGCTCCAAAAATGAGAGAGTAGTTCGATCCACAGGATTTTGCAACAGACCGACCAACCAACTGACCGACCGAATGACTGATACACACTATGTGAGGGTGGGGGTATAATGCTGTACCCATGTCAATGCATTGCTCAACAATGACGTAAGATGAAGTTCGCACATCTTCGTACTATTTGCAGTCACATGTGCAATGTACAAAATTTCAAGCTAAATTTCAAAGAGTGGCTGAGTTAGCTGAATCCACAGTATTTTTGTATGCTTTTTAGTGAAAAAAATGCTGTTACCATGGCAATCATTGTTCATTATTGACAAAAGATGTGTTTTGCACATCTACAGTACATACTGTAGTGGTCACACATGCCAAAATTGAAGTCAATTCCTAAAGACTATAGGGAGTTAGGTCAATCTAAATATCCTTTTTTATATAATTGGTATAAAAAAAAATGCTGTTGCCATAGACACAGATTTTTTCACAAACACGCTAAAGGTGTCTTGCACAACTACACATTTCACTGATCACAATATGCTGAATTTCAACTGAACTGCTTTAACACTAATAGACTTGTTCGATCCACAACATTTTGTAAGATTTCTATGAAAATTTGCTGTTGCCATGGTAATGCATAAATGCAATACTAATGGAAATAGTGTAATTCATATCTACACTTGTACCTTTGATAGCAGTCTGACATGCCAAATTTTGGGTCAATTGCTCACAAAAAAAAAAAAAAGATAGTGGGTTTTCCATCCACAACATTTTGCAATGGACGGACCGCCCAATCACCAAATCGCCGACCACCCAACTGTTTTGTATACTCTGGGATTGCACTGCTTTGACTGTGCACTGTAAAATTTTGTAGCCTTGGTACAGTTTGACCAACTCATCATATTATAATCATAATGGCAAGTTGATACATAACCATCTCAGTTATGCAAATTTGTTCCAAAGTTTCATATTTCAAAGGCCTTATAACACTTTAGAGTCCTGTTTGATTTCATTCATGTCAAAGACTTCTTCCTTGGTGATGGAAATGAGAGTTGAAATTGAGGAATATGAAGGATGTGATTACTTTCAAATTCTTAACAGTACACTTTTTCTAAATGTACTGCTCTGACTTCCTACTGTCCCCTTTAAAAAGGTGCCAATCATGGATGATTGATCACCCCCTGCATATAACCTACATGTAACTCGTCTTCAGGTGACAAGTTTCATATCTTGGTTGTTGTTTTTTTGTTGTTTTTTTTGTTTTTGTTTGTTTGTTTGTTTGTTTGTTTGTGTGTGTTTTTTTTTTTTTTTGGGGGGGGGGGGGGGGGGTTGCCAAAGGAAAATGTAGCATCCTTGCAAACTTCTTTCAGGTGCCTTTGTACTCTGCAAGCCACTTTCATAATCTGCATTAAAGGTATCATCTTCTATGGTTTACCATGCAAAAGTGGGAACAATTGATTTTAGGCTAGCATTTGTCTATTCAAATGACTGAAACTAGCAATTTGCAGAAGCTAAAGACAAAAAATAAACAATGTCTCTTCCTATACCTTGTATCACATATCTCTAAATATGTAAGCAGATTTTCAAATGTATAACTTCAAGTAAGATTTGTTTTCTCCATTTATATAATCCTAGTTTTAATAGTAAACAATATCCTTGCAGACCATTACTATTTTATAAGAGAAACATAGCAAACTTGGGGATCTTTGGGGAATGGACCTCCATGGGGGCATGGCGTCCATTTGACAAAATGTATGTTTATATACAAGTGCACATTATGCCATCACACTGGCAATAATACCTGCAACATCTGTAGAAAATATGACCATGTGTTTTCAAAATAAGATCAAAATGTAGAAACTGGCTGCTGATGCCCATGGGGTCGCGCTTAGATCTGCCATGAAAAAAAAAAAAAAAAAAAAAAAACTAGAAAGTGCACTCACTAATGTGCATTGTATCTATTCAGAGCAACTGGTCCCTCTGGACCTGATAGGGCCACCCCTGGATCCCGCATGAAGAAACTTGAAACTACAGCCACCAAAGTACTCACTCAAAGCACTAACTTACATAAACATCCTCTATTACTTCTCGTCCTTGGGGAAAATATTTTTCAAAATATTCCTTCATTTGGGGGGCTTTGGGTACCCCTACATGTAAGTGGGTTATGGTATCCATTTGTACAAATGTATAACCAATAATCCTAGTGATAACACCTGCCAGGTTTGGTCAAATTTTGATGATGCATTTCCAAGAAGAAGAGGAAAAATTCCCACCCCTCCCCCCCCCCCCCCCCCTCTTGAGGGGGCACCCTGGATCTGCCATGAACAAATTAACACTACAGTCACCAAAGTACTTCCTCATAGCACTTACTTACGTACAGGCTCTCTAGACAACGATGAACTTCTGGTTCACAGAAGATTTTTTTTTTTAATTCTTTAATTGGGGGGCTTTAGGTACCCCTGGGGCCCCTAAATAGAGCATGGTATCCATTTGTACAAATATACATGCTATCATCCTCACAATAATATCTGTCAAGTTTGGTCAAAGTTTGACAATGTATTTCCAAAGACAAAGTGCATTATACATACTGTGCTCACAGTACATGAATTCTTCTCACTAAACTTGTGCATAGTGGGTTAGAAAAGCTTCAAACATTAGCATATGACCTGTGCATGCAGAGTACCCGTACTGTCACTTTCATGTCATTTTGAACTTGGAGGTTATAATCATCTATGGATGGCATTTCATCTCATTAACCAACACTTGGCTTCTTGCTCTGATCATTCTGTTACAAGGCTCTCGAAGTGGGCTATTTTCTGTACACTAACTACAGTACTGTACAGATGTACATGTCCAGCTGTATGCACAGTTCTTCTGTAGTGAGATTATGCAATGCACACGTGATGGAAAGGTCTACCAACAGTATATAATAAAATGAAAATTACTGTCTCAAAAAAGAGAAAAAAGTTATAAATGAGGAAGGGTTAACCCTGTAAGTATAATTCTTCATACATACGTGTGTACATGTATATCATCGATGCATAACAAAATGAAGTATGGCAGATGAGCAAGAATGTCTACAAGTGTTTCCTAGTGAGACTAAAATACGTACGGCATTTCCTGTGCCATGGTTGCCCAGTGACCCTCCAAATGATATAATCCTCTGAGTTTGTGAATCCAGCCACAATCCAGCTATGCGTTGTCTGCACACTGCACTGTCAATCTGGTACAACTATGAAACAAAGAGAGACGGAGACAGAGTATGTACAGACATACAAAATGTAGCAAGAGAGGGAGAGAGAAGGGGAAGGGGGGGGGGGGGGGGACAGGCAGAGGGAGCAGGAAAGGGTAAGGAGAAATGAAACAGATATAAATGATGGTGGGATTATACAAGTGATTCACGACTCGGCGCTTAGCCACAAATAATCACAGGGAATTCTGATTCACAGGCTATGTTATTTGCTACAGAATCTGGTTTGCCAAGTTCTTGCTGCATGAAAGAGCTCTGAGAGAAACTATTACACAAACATACCGGTACTGGATTGCACATGCTGGGTGCAAACCACAGACTCTCTGTTGACTTTACATCATGCAGTTTCCTTGTTTTCTGTGTGTCTGGCATGATTATTCAAGTATCCTTTTTAAGTTATCATATTTATTATATCTAGAAAGAGCATAAAGGTGATATAATAACATGCACATTTACACATGCGCAGCTCCAAAACCCTACACCTAAAATGCTAAATAAAACTTTGTAAAACATTAATTGTGACCGTGCATCACAAAACCAATGAAAAGTCGCACGCATTGACTTTGTGTGAAAACTGAAAATAGGTGAAAAGTGTCAACCTAGCCAATCTTGAGGTTTTCATATTTTCTAAAAGAGCAAGTCTTCTTCTAACATTATGCTAAAGTTTGGAATCATAAAAAAAAAAGAAATTGCATTTTTTAGCAATTTTTCTTGAACACTTTTTTGTAGCCTGGTGTGATTAGGTGTGTCTTATACAGTCCCCTCTTTACACACTCTTCACTTTAAACTCTAATAACTTTAGAAAGGATGATGCTACCACTTTGAAAGTTGGCATTAATCATTAACAGAATATGTTAATAAAGCATGCCAAATTTCAGCTTAATCTGATAATCCCTTCATTCTTGCTGCTCCTGTGGTTTACATCCTGTTTTTTGTCCCATTCATTGCACAGCTAGCACGGCTTGGTAAAGATAAAGTGCCTGAAGAGATCTTGTACTTACGGGCTTCTTTTCTTATTTCACACTTTTCCAGAGTGTGTGCTTCCTTTCCAATCTTTAGATTGGTTAGGGGTGTCCATTTGAATTGAGTTATACACCATTTTAAAGCTTAAAGTAGTCATCACAAGAAAAATAGCTTGATATTCATAAATAAAGTGAATTATACATTTCTGGAAAGTTTAAGTCTCTAGGAATATGAATAATTAAGTTTCAGAACGTGAAAATGTCTCTTGAACGAAGAAGAGATGGTGTTTTGAGACCCTTTTCTGACCGCCAGAACCTGAAATTTTGGGGAGGAAAGTTATGACATGCAAGGAACGAATCAGCCCTGTGCTGATGCGCTGTTGCTACACAGCGCCGTGGTTCAAAGCGTGAATTCTGCATGATCTGCGTAGGAGGTGAAGTCTCTTCTTCACAGAATAAGGTACAAGTTGGTTATGATTTTTGCAATTTTTTACTTATTGAATCCATCTCGCTTAGAAAATTTTTCCAGTTGCACTTTTGCACCTTAATCTCACCTCTCAAACAGCTTGCAGGCCTTGGCGCTCTACTTGACCTAGAACCAGCTGCTGGCAAATGCCCTTTATACAAGGTGTGTATTCTATCTAAGGGCAGCTACTAGTATAGCTATGGCCGTGACAGCTTGTCATGCCGCTTCAGCTGCACAAGCACGCTAAGAGCATGTTTACACCGAACACAGTCACAGCAAAGGTCTGGTTTATTGCTATGGTCAACAAAGTAAACAATGTCTGGTACTGTTTAAAAAAAAAATAAAAAAAGAATCAGTAATTTGGTACAAAATCACCCTAAATATTACTCTTATGTCAAAACCAAGGGCAACAACATCATAATAGTTGAAGATTTTTTTTTTTTTTTTTTCACAAAATCATTAGCGGGGAAGTGATATTTTGGGAGCACCATAGCAAAACACATCAACATGGAGGCACTACAGACAGACAGTGGGCCCTGTCGCCTCTCCCTCGCTTCTTCTACCAGTACCACCCCTTTGCCACTGTCACTATCAGTGTCATTGTCACTGTCATCACTCAATTCACTCTTGATAGTCTTATCACACAATATAAGGTAAAAATTTGACATTTTGGAATAAATTGGAAAAATTGGAATACATGCTTTATGAATGATGGCCTCAATGTACTGTTGCACTCGTAAAGGGTTTTGAGCCTTGCATGACATAATGATTTATGGCTTGAAAAAGACAGCTGTTCCGGGGCAAAAATCGGTGAAGTGAATTGATCAGTTTTAACTCGCTATTTCTCAGTGGAAAAATATATCTTTTAATCATTTACATTAAAGATCTGTTTCAGGAGACATTTCCCTCTGCTTTGACACCTTTTTATACCGATACGATTTTTGCTTAAAGGACAAGTTACCTTCATAGACATGTTGGTTGAGTGAATGCAGCAATATTAGTAGGACACATCAGTGAGAGTTTGAGGAAAATCGGACAATCCGTTCAAAAGTTATGTATTGTTAAAGTTTCTGCTCTGTCACGGCTGGATGAAAAGACTACTATAGCTTGTGATGTCATGTGTGTACAACGATATGAAGAAAGAATAGAGAAAAATAAACATATTTCGATTTTTCTCGCATAACAGAAGAACACTCGACTTCTCTCTTTCAGAAGGCAGGGACGATAATATTACCCATAACATACGTCAGTAACAAGTCAAAGAAATGTGCACTTTATTAAAAAAGTACAGTTTTTTGAAATTCTCTTATTTCCCTTATATCATTGTACGCATGTAACATCATACACTTTTAGTAGTCTTCTCATCCAGAAGTGACTGCGCAGATACTTGAAAAATTCATAACTTTAGAATAAATTGTCCGATTTTCCTCAAACTTTCACTAATGTGTTCTACTAATATTGCTGCATTCTCTCAATCCTTATGTGTATAGTGGACTTGTTCTTTGATTTAAACCTCGCATTCTTTGTCCTTTAATGTTTGCTCTTTCAGAATCTGCTCTAACCTATAAAACCATGTCTGGTGACTTTTTGTTGGTTTTGTGATGCAGGGTCACAATTAAAAATGTTTTTAAACTGCAGGACATTATGGAGCATAGGGGTGAAAATACAGAGGACTGTACACTGGTCATAATGTGTAAAAGCCTTGCTCATTGCCAAGCACTTATATATTACGGTGCATTCTATTCACCAATACCAAAGATTTCTTGCAAACTGTACATGTACGCACTGCAGCTTGTAGTACATTTGTCTCTCTGAAACTAGCTGTCAAACAATTGCAACTAATTCCATTATATAGTTTTAATGCCATCATTAGGGAGTCGTATAAAATGACACAACATTGTACATTGTATCAATCCTAACCTGTAAAGTCTATTACACATTCCTTTATACAGCTGTATATTTAGCGAACATTGTCTAAATTTTTGCAAATTAGGACTATATGCGTGCATGTCACATTCATATCAGGATCAGTCTATAGTTTCGTGTGTAAAACAAAGTGGTCCTAATAAAAAATGGGACCCACCTTTTATTAGGACACCACGTTACTGGAAATCTCAGCCATTTCAAAACAGATTTTTGTCATGAATTCCTCAGTGTATGCTCGTTAATATTTCATAAAAGAAGTTTCTAATTATAATGTAAAAAGTTTAAGTCCGAATTCCCATCTCAACCAGAACTATACAGTCCCTTTAAAGGGAATGGCTAGTAACTGATTAGTGGGAATCAGTGGGAATGCTGGAGGATGATTGTTCCAATCCTTGTGGGATTAATTTAAGAGTACATTATATATCTATTGTTGTGTGAAAATTATTTGCGTCAGAATGGTCTCATATTCAAGTAATGTGCAGTTGAATGTTTCCAGGTTAGCGTGCCTGGTCAGTGACGGGGCATTAATCTGCACGTTACTTGAATATGAGACCGTTCTGAAGCAAATAATTTTCACACAACAGTAGATATATACATGTAAGGTACTCTTAAATCAGTCCCACAAGAATTGGAACAATCATCCCTCAGCATTCCCACTGATTCCCACTGATCAGTTACTAGCCATCCCCTTTAAGTAGAGACCTCTGATTTAGAGGGTACTGAAACCGAATATACAAGCAGATTGAAAGACTGCAGCAATGTTAATGTATTGAGGAAAATTGGATTTGAAACCATTCAAGGTTATACACTTTTGAATTGAATTTTCAATGCCACAAGTGCTGGATATGAAAATAAGAAAATATGCAGTTCATGACAATATTCATGCACAAATATATAAAGAAGACTTTGTGATGAAAAATACATGTGTACACATTCCCTTGACTTGTTGACGTACTGTACATGCATGTTAAAGGGATCGTATAGTTTTGGTTGAGACCTAATTTCAGGTTTCTAACATTTTTTTGGTGAGATAATGAGAAACCTTATGAATATGAAAGGGCATGTAATTCTATGAGGAATTCAATTATTTCATGAAAATTGGTTTTGAAATGGCTGAGATATCAAAAAAAAGTGTGGGACCCACACTTTATTACGATCGCTTTGTTTTACTTTGTTTTTGGATGTTTCAGTCATTCCAAACCCAATTTTCATCACATAAACTTTGAATTCCTCTTAAAATGGTACGCTCTGTACTATATCATAAGTGTTTTCTTGGTATCTCGCAAAAAGTTAAAAGCCCAATTCTCATCTCCACCAATGCTGTACATTGACTTTGACTTTGACTTTGTGTACGTATTTTTTGAGGGTCCCATACCCTACAAGCTTTGCTTTTTAAGTGGGACTCTCCATTTCCATTCTAATCTTTGTATTAGGTATATACCTTAGAAACAAAATTCTGTTGTTACTCGTGACCACTTGTACGTTTTCTTTGAAATTGTTATAAATTTGTTCTGTAAATGTATTGTATATATTTTTTTTCTGTTTATTCAATGGAAATGGAAATAAAATTGAAATTGAAATTGAAATACATACATTGTACCACCCCTCGGTCGGGAGATAAGTTTTTCTCCCATTTAAGCGGTGCTCCCGCTTAAGCGATGGCCTGTGCAAACCACACAACATGAAGCCAAGTATGTGGGTATTATATTAAACCATGCACAGTCATCACACCTGACGATAACCACAGCGTCAAATACCCGCACGCTTTAACCCGCAGACATTTCAACATGCTTTGATCCCATCATTGTCGCCACCAGCAAGCCGGGAGAAGAACAAGACTGAGATTCAAGAAATCTAAAACTATATGCGCAGAAGAAAATAACTCACAAAAATCAAGTATTAAAGTGAATGTGCAGTTGAGGTGTATATGATAAAATAAATGGTACCCCAGGGTAACAAAAACAAATCAGCCATTTTGTTGAATTATTATTTTTTTTAAAGGTTGTACCCTAGGTGCCAAAGAGTGGGAAATTATATTGGTGTTGGAGCTAGCCCGCACTAGCCACTGCACTGTACTGCACTAAAGCACACGATATATTGCTAGCACAGCATACCATGCATGCAAAGTATCACATGCAGTGGCATGGGAATGACTACTGTCAAAGTGGATATTTTCGCGTGACTAATTTTTCGCGCTTGGCCAAGTAAGAAGAGTTTTGCGTGTTTTTAATTTCACGAAATCAAGACATCAGCTACTGGAACATATGGCACGCAAAAATACTCACGTGCTTTTATTTTCGAACTAGCTTCTGGTTATGCGAAATCCGCGAAAATTTCAACACTGCGAAAATTTCCACTTTTACAGTAACCCCGGCACAGGGCGCTGTAACCAGTAACAGCGCCCCGAAGACTTGTATACAATTTAGTGTCAAAGTAATCAAGTGCACGACGATGCTTGCAATTCAGTAAACAACTCATCGTTCAAAACGACACTTGGATTTGCAACGAAAAGCCACATGTTGTACACCTGTGACCCGCGACAACGGTTTCAGGCAAAAGTCGCAAGAGCAAATTCCCTCCTAGGCGGGGTACAAAGATTTTAACCATTATTTTTGTCGATTTGGGTTTTTTTCAGAAATTGAATCTCTGATATGTTTTGTACATACACTAAATTTCACAGCATAACACTATTTAAAGTTTTTTCTACCGAAATCTGGATCACACTCGTCAGTTTCGATCTCCTCTCGAACGCCGCGCCACTATGCCCAGTGTTGCTACGGCGAGGCATCTCGCGTGCAATTGGATAGTGCGTCGCACACATTTACATAGTTCGGCTTTCGGCAATACGCCTTGCAGCGTGTCGGAAATGTTTTGTCCACGCATGCATGCTCCATTGTTGTTGCTACAATAGATATCAGTACGCTCAGTCTTTAGTGTATTAAACATGCTCTTTGTTTGGCTTTCTATCCGAGCTTTTCTACTGCAATGTTCAACAACGGAAGTGAAACAAAAAGTGAACAGCAACACTAGGCAGCACTAACTTAACTTGACAAATAGATACGATAGGGAACATGGTTTAAAGGGACTGTACAGTACTGGTTGAGGTGGAGATTCATGTTTTGAACATTCCTAAGTGAGATAATGAAAAGCCTCATATGAAATATGAAAGAGCATGTAATTTTAAGAAGGATTCAATGTTTATTTGATGAAAATTGGTTTTCAAAGGGCTGAGATATCCAAAAAAGTGCTAATAATAAAAGGCGACATGCCACAACTTTATTAGGATCTCTTTGTTTCACCTTGTTTTTGGACATATCAGCCATTTCAAAACCGATTTTCATCGAATAAACTTTTGATACCCCTTAGAACTGCATGCTCTTTGACATCTCATAGAGTGGTTTCTGAATATCTCGCAAAACGTTAAAAGCTAAATCCTCACCTCGACCAGAACTGTACACACCCTTTATATCAGAGTGAAAAATCGCCACACAAATCACAGTCAGCCAGTACACATCTCTGAGAGCCAGGGAACCCAGTCAGCCTCTTCAATACACATCCCTGAGAGCCAGGGAACCCTGTCAGCCTCTTCAGTACACATCCCTGACAGCCCGGGAACCCAGTCAGCCACTTCAATACACATCCCTGACAGCCAGGGAACCCAGTCAGCCTCTTCAATACACATCCCTGACAGCCAGGGAACCCTGTCAGCCTCTTCAGTACATGGGTGCTGTTCGTTATTCCGAAGGTTCGCTATTCCGAAGGTTCGTTATTCCGAAGGGTCGTTAATCCGAAACACGCAAATTCCCTATACCTAGAGGTTCATTAATCCGAAAATGAAAAAGGGTTTGTTTATACGAGAATTTGTGGCGTTATTCCGAAGGTTCGTTATTCCGAAGATTGGTTAATGCGAAAATGAAATGTGGAACAATGAACCTTCGGAATAATGAATCTTAGGAATAAAGAGCCTTCGGAATAACGAACCTTCGGAATAAAGAGCTGTAACCTCAGTACACATCCCTGACAGCCTGGGAACCCAGTCAGCCACTTCAGTACACATCCCTGACAGCCCGGGAACCCAGTCAGCCACTTCAATACGCATCCCTGACAGCCAGGGAACCCAGTCAGCCTCTTCAATACACATCCCTGACGGCCAGGGAACCCAGTCAGCCTCTTTAATACACATCCCTGACAGCCAGGGAACCCTGTCGGCCTCTTCAGTACACATCCCTGACAGCCAGGGAACCCAGTAAAACACTTCAGCACCTAATGCTCAGGTAAAAAAAAAATGGCCTGCCTGGTTGATGGAAATCATATAAGATTAAGAAACCAGTATACACTTTAATCAACCATGATTAACACTGTCAGTCATATAGGCCCGTATTCTACTGTAGACTAAGGTTTAAACCCATTTTAGACTCACCTATGGTTTAGCTAGACCCGAGGTTTAATTTTGTATTCTGCTAGTGAGGTTTAGTTAAACCCAAGTCTATTTCGGGTTTAAATTAAACCCGAAATAGTCTTGGGTCAAGCCACCATGGTGCCCTCTATGGAAGAAGAAATTCTCCCTCTCTGAGTACTTTTCTCTCCACAAATCCACTTAAATTTATTATTGGCAGTGTATCAGCCACATGAGCGTGACTTTCTTGGATTTTGAATAGTTTTTACGGGTATTTATGTCGAATAAGGGCATGCTGTATTTTTGCTTGCGACGACTCGTGAAGCACTGTGATTATACTGAACAGTTTGTGTACGTGTGCGACGCACATCACAGGATACATGGTAAGCGTCTAATAGCGTAGCGCTATCATACTTTTGGCTAGCTAGCTTTGAATGCTCAGTACCAGCAGATCCATTGCGCCGCGCCGGCCGGCGGCACGGTTGCTGTGTGCGCTGGATGGGACATGGCTTTTTATGTCGATTGAATCGTGAATTCGGAATGGACTGACAATTGATCAAACCAGGACTTTGAGGTAGGAAATTGAATAAAAGCTTTTCTCTTAAGATTGTCAGTTAATAAAAATAGAAACCATTCTAAAATTTAGAAATAGATAGCTGGATCTACTATCAACCCTGTCTCGATATTAGAACTTAATAGAAGTAACGTTAGATTTTACCTACCGTAGTAACCGTACCACACTTACCTAACTTTTAATAGATCTAACGTTAGTCCTAACGTTACAATAATGTACTCTAGCTATTCGAATAGGTTCTACTAATGTTAGTAGGACCCTACTCCTACTAACTAGTCCTAACGTTAGTCCTACGATCGATCTAGGTTCTCGATCTAACAGTTAGAAACTATGCCAAATCGACCTCAGGCTCTACCCTCTAGTCCTACATTGAGTTCTTGGTCTAGTCTTCAGGTTATTTTCATCGTAAAGCTTATCTAGACTAACGTATTAGTACAGGTAGTACTAGGTAGTAGTATTGCTACCATTTAGACCTCGAGTCTCTTCTAAGTGTACAATTTGCTACAAGTACTATAGATCTAGTATGTAGTAGTAGGCGTATCTCGTGTGTACTCACGTGTGGCCGGCAAGCTAGCTGCTTTGGGGCAAATTATTTGTACAGGGGCCCCATTTCTCTCTCTCTTCTTTCGATCTTTAAAATAACAACAACAACTAGCTGCTGTATCCAGCCAGCCACTGGTTTTGTGCCATTGGCATTGATCCGTGTGCTGGTACACTTACCAGTCATCGTTAGACTCGATTTAAACTCGAAATAAACCTCCTCCAGGGTAGGTTTAATTTAAACCCAATTTAGACCACAGCTGGACTTAATAGAATACAAATTAAACCTGGGTTTAAACCTGGGTCTAAACTGGTGGTTTAAACTCAGGTTTAAACCCCAAAAACCCACTTTAGACCCAGGCGTGGGTTTAAACTCGGGTCTAAGTTTTTAGCAGAATACGGGCCGTAGTGTTTAATATATACTGTTCCAGTGCTGTATATGAAGAGAGTCTGGCCAACTCATAAATTGAACGCCATGTCGTTACCCAGCGTACAATGCGCTTAAAGGTGCATGGTCCCGATGCTTTAGTCAAATGCGTACGTGGGCGCACGGCGCAAGTTTCCTACAGAGACCTACGCTATCGACTTCTCTTTGGCGCTTACGCTTTGGCCCACTTTCCTGAGTCCGAAGAAGTCCGATTCAGTGTAGTCAGTGGTCCGATCACAGTTCGGCTCATGAATCGGCTGAGGGGGTGACAGCTTTAGCAAACTTCTTTTGTGATGTCACAATAACAAGCACATATATGCACGCACCCTGGCATTACTACAGACTGCGCGATGCGCAAAGAAGACAACAAAGGCAACGTTACTTGGCAACACCTACGCACTTTACTCTTGATGACAGCTCAACTTCGGTAATCTTCGCATCAATGCTAATGATGATCGGCAGTATCATCAACAGCGCCATCTACACTACCGGGACTATGCCCCTTTAAGGTTTTAGCGTGTGCACTTGTGGTGTTTGCATGTACGCGCAGGATTCCCAAAGGCGCAAGGCACTCTGTTGTTTGTCTTTTCTTTCTTTTTTTCTCAGAGAGAGAGAGAGAGAACAATCAATCATTTTTACACATTCAAATAGACACAATACAGCACGCAGGTATATAAATGATAGGGAACCTGTCTAAAGGACATAATTCCTGAATATATGATAAATCATTGCTGTAAAAAAAAAAAAAAAAAAAAAAAAAAAAAAAAAATCACAGAAAGCCGTCTCGTAAACTGTAACTAGACTGTATGCTATACAAGTTGCCCAGGGAACAAGAATATTATATAACAAAATGATACATAAATTTACAATTCTAAGTGTGCACAGATGGTAGACGAATTCAACAGTTTTTACTGTTTTGCACATAAAGCATCAATTTCCATCCTATTTAGTCCCATGGGGAATTATGTCAAATGTATTATGTATGAAACTGATGTGAAGGCCTACTAGTACAAGGTTGTACGTATGTAATTCAAAAGGAATACACCTCAACGTGAAAACGTCATCAGCATGTCCGTATAAAGGTATATAAAACGATCTTTTAATTGTTGAAAAATAATTGAAATAAAATACCTTGAATTGAACTAAATCACAAGTACCTGGATTACATAATACATGAGGGATATCCGTTCCAAATATGAACTATGATCATGACCATTGAATAGATATGAAAAAAGTTAAAACAACAAAAACAAAAAGCAAACAAAAATGTCCTAATGGCGACCGGTATACCTCCGCCATATCACGTCTTGACAATGTTACATGACAGCTTCACATAATTGGCAGAAAAAAAAATGGCATGTTTGTCACAAATTTAATGCGTCGAGTGTTTACTTTCCTTGAACTAGGTGTGAATGGATGAATTTTATTGTTTGAGAGAGCAAGTACTATTAAGGAATTTTAGCATTTTTACTTTGACCAATCTATTTTCATGGCAAATCGTTGAGCGGCTATTTTAAGAATATGTGGAAAATCCCGTAGCTCTAGTGTTTTCACTTGACATTTGACCATCATTGCCAAAATGTTTCCGTACGAGTCACTGTCATAACGGTGGCATGCAAATACCGTGTTTGGCTTAGAGTTCATGCATTTGGTAATCTCCAAGGTATGGTGGAACTGTGCAATAATATTTCAACAATAGAGAGTATATCATTTTTAACACTTTACTTGACATTGATCCTTGACCTTTGCCCCCCCCCAAAAAAAAAAAAAAAATGAAAAGAGAATCATGGTCGGGCAGTAAGTTTCGTGTCTGGAAATGCATGTACTCACCTTCAGAAATGGGATATGGCAGTGTATGGGGGAAATAGTAATATTTTAAGAATTTAACCATTATTTTTTTTTATCTTTCACTTTGAGCGTGTTTACCCAAAAGTTTACAAGCTAAAAACAAGATTTTATCCACTCAAACATGCATACGTGTCAAGTTTCATTGGGATACCTGAAACAGACTTGGTGTCCACAAAATTGATTACGGAATGAAGGACAGAGTTAGGGAAGGAAGGACGGACGACTCAAAACATTATGCCTCCAGGCGACACTTCGTATGTTATGGCGGTGACATACAAATGTGAATCAAAACTTGGACAGTCTGAAAGCATCCAGTATAGGCCTACAACTATCTTTGCACCATCCAAATGAGCGTCGTAAAAATGTCATATAGTATTCATACGGCCTATAAACAATGTAAGATGTCTTTAATTTATGTAGATTAGACCTATACATATAATTTTCTCCACAACCGTAACAGCTCACACACATGAGAGGGGCAGACTCCCAACGCATGCCACACACACAAGCACATAATCCACACTTAGTACAGAGTATGTTCCAGAGGAAAATATCAATCTCTCTCTCCTTATCTCCTTCTCTCCCCCTCTCACTTTCTCTCCTTCCCTGGCATAATCTTTCCCTTATCTCTTTCCACTGACCCAATCTCAGTATAATGAGCATGCAGCGGTGTGTATTTTTCATGGAGGTAATTTCGCCGTCGGGCTGAATCTTCAGTTTATCTTTAGTTTATCGCAGTTAGATATCCAAATATCTTTTGTATATATACCTTCTACTTCAGTGAAGTACAAGTAGACGCAACCACTGCACCATGACTGATATCGGGGATGTCCCAAAGGCAAGCAATATTAGCGCGTAACTGCGCGTGATGAACAATGGGCACTGCGTGTAAGCTCTGCTCGCGCCCGCGTGATTGACTTTAGTAACGACATGGCGCCTGTAAATCACGGGACCAGCTTTTGACCAATCACAGGCTTCAAAACACGTAAGCCGAAAACTGAGTTGGCCAGACTCTCTTTATAAACGGCCTATAGTCTATAGCCTATAGGTCTAGTCCGGTCAAGACTAGACCTAGATTGCCACAGAGTAACATTTGGTGTACATTTTGGTGACTTTGGAATAGTTTTTTTTTTTTTCAATTAAGATATTGAGGTCATGTTTTCACTACCTTTTGGATGTTTAAAACCAATGAAATCTCACAATGAAGTTGAAGTAGCAAAATGTAATCTAACAAAGAATTTTTTGAAGCAAATGTCCATGAACAAGAAGGCAGTAGACATCTATAATTTACCGTTACTGGAATGTTAAGCCTACTATGAGTGTGCCATCCCAAAAGTTATGGGCAAAGAGTAAAAGTCAGATGTACATTGTGGTGAATTTGGAATAAAGTTGTATCTTCATAATTGACTTGAGATTTGGAGGTAATGTCATCACTACTTTTTAGATATTTAATACTAATTTAATCTCACAATGAATTTGAATTAGCAGATACAAAGTAAATATTTGAAGCGACTATCCTTGAACAAGAAGGCTGTATAAATAATACTGTTTTCACAACACAAAAGAATGAAATTCACTATGCATACACAATTTACAACTTGAATTATACATATAGTGGATTTATGTTTTGTTTGACAGTGGAATTAGAGCATTAGATCTGCCTTTATCAGGTTCCAATCTTGTAAGCTTTTACTCCCATTTTCAGTAACAGTTTGAAATATTGATAAATATAAAAGCTGAATAAATATCAAATGTGAAGAGTATTCATGAATTTGAATTTC
The DNA here is from genome assembly GCA_033980235.1 of Diadema setosum. Classification (NCBI taxonomy): domain Eukaryota; kingdom Metazoa; phylum Echinodermata; class Echinoidea; order Diadematoida; family Diadematidae; genus Diadema; species Diadema setosum. The sequence continues at coordinate 16,488,332 of CM067063.1, forward strand.
TTATTTTTCAATTACAGGGCATGCCAATGATGCCATGGATCAGCCTTTACCTCTGGCAGATGCAGCAAGGCGTTCTCAGCCATTCAAAGTCTCGCAGCTCAAGCATGATCAATTCTTTGATCTAAAGAAGCTCGCTGGTGTCATCCTGAACAACAACGTGAAGGATGTTGGTGGAGAGAAGGTTTCCTGGTGCAAGATCCAGCACATAGTGTTTGAGAAGCAAGAGCCCCACATTCTCAAATTCAGGTATACCTATGACGAGAATTTCCGCAAACTGAGAGTGTCTGCCTTAAACAGGACATCCAAGAAGCTTCTTCTCCAGACCCTTCATCCTGAGCCTTTGAAGATGTCTCAGGTGAAGAAGCTTGATCTAGTCAGCCTATGCGACTCCAATGTGATACCACCTGTGTATCACAACTACTACAGAAGTCTGCCAGCTGAGGATGTCAGTGTGGACGATGAAGATGTGTTGAGGCCTGAGGATTAAATCTCGCATATTTTCTCACAGCTTTCATATCACCAGTATCTGTCTCCTTCATGCATTCAAGCTATGATGATGTTTGCTTTTTTTTAAATAGGAAGCAAGGCTTATACAGTGTGCATTGCATTTTGGTACATATTTAGCTTAGCTCTTGGTTATAAAGGCAAACAAGGAAGACTTGAATGCAATGTAGTACACTTTCAGTATTTACATATTGCTATTTCCCACTGTCCGCAAAGCAGAACTCAAAAGGGGATCTACCCGTAGACCTTTAGAGCAGCAAAGCTGTATGTATACATGTATAACCAGATTTGTTTTTACTTTCAGAAAATGTTGTCTTGCCCAGTAACATGCTCTTCAAAACATCAAACGGGAAATGCCCTAAGGTTCTTTAATAGATAATTAATTTTGTCCAACAATCCCTGAAAGGTTGAAACTATGTTGCCTAGCATTTTCTGTTACAGAATATCTTAAAGGGAAGAATGCAAGTGTTGTGTAGGTTTCTCTCACATGTCTCTGTAAGGAGGAAATATTTTAAACCAGGGGACTGCATAATGGTCTCCTGTTTGAGTGTTACATCTTTGTAGCAATTGCTGCCTTGCCCTATAGCATGTACTTCGATTGGCAGATGCCCAAATACAAGGTAACAATGATGGGATCAAAGTAGGATGAATATGCATAGTGTCATTATACAAATGATGCACAGGAGAGAGTGGATCGGTGAGAATTGGATGCATGAGTTTAACTTTGGCGTTCTGTTTAAACCCACGAGCGCAGCAAGTGGGTTTTTCCATTTCTCACTGATCCACGAAATAGGCCTGTGCATCATTTGTGTTATAAATGGGCCCGTAAAATTCATGAAATACAACTATTTTCCCCATCATGCGTCAGGTACACCTACAACACTATGCAAGACTTGAGCCATGCGTTCGGATTTTACCGGATGCATGGCTCAGTGTGAAGCAGTAAAAAAATCATTGCATGACAATTGACCAATCAGATTGCAGAGATCCTCAAGCCCATTTTATAAAATTTCTTTTTATCAACCTTACCAACTCCATTAGAGAGTGAAACTGTTTCACTATTTTGTTTCCAGCTGTAGAAAGGAAGAATGAATTTAACAGGATCCTGAGGCTGGCAGCCTAAAACCCCTGCCCATTTGCAAGGAAGTGCATAGGTCTCACTTGAATAACCATCCATTTGTAGGAATTCTATTTTCTATACAGGTCCTAAGCTTGCAATTGCACGTTGCATGAGTTCTGTTTCATGAGTTCTGTTGATGTGTACTGGTGTATACGTGCATACTGCAGGTATGTTGGCACACCTGAAAGGCCAGGAGCCAGTATGGGGCAGCCAAGCTGGAGAAGCATCTAAGAACTGTAGCAAGAGAACCCTCTCACACCAGTGCGATTGATTTGGGGGAGGGGGGATTTGCAGCCCTTGCGTAACATTGGTTCAATTAATTCCATGATTTTTTTTCACGGAACAAAAGCCAAGAGGATGTGAACACCCTAACCCATAAACTCTTGTCGTTTGTGATATGTATCAATTTAATGGTGGTCAATTATTGTAAGTTAACTAACTTTAATAAGAAAAAAATGAGTTGAAATTAGATTCAAGAGATAAGTCACCGGTTAAAAAATAAGATTTACATTATAGTGACTTATATTTGTCTTGTATGCATTGTAACAATGGAATCCAATATGAAGATAAATATTAGTTATTTAGTTTTTACAAAGGTTAATGTCACTTTAAACTTTCCAGACTTAATAAACAATAAACAAATTTGGGACTTGGCTCAGACACGTTGTGATCATAGGGCTGTTTTGATCATTTTGATCATTCCAACAAACCTTATTCTAACTGAAATATAAATGACTACAGTTGAACCTCTCGTATCCGGACAAGTCGGGACTGGGGCTCATCCGGATAAGGGATTTGGCCGGATACGGGAGACTCAATGCTTTATACATGTATACATACACATGTACTGATGTAGCCCATTGTAGTACCACATGTAGTAATGCGTATACTGCAACCTTTTCATTGTTACACTCAGTAACAGACCCCAAAATAATGTTGGAAGTAATATGTAATTCATGTGTGTTTGTGTAGGAGTTCTCAAGGAGTTGGGAATCCCCCTTTCCTCCCGTAATTATTAAAAAAAAAAAAATCACGGCGAGATTGCGTCCGTATAATAGAGAGATCCGGATAAAGGGAGGCCGGATAAGAGAGGTTCAACTGTACTTTATCGTTACTTCATCAAAAAAATAAAATAAAAATCATTCTGCAGTTGAGGGTTTGATAAATTTCCTTCTCTGAGTGCAGATTTCACACTATTTGTGATATGTAGTCAATGCTTGTTTTAGGTTATTGTATACATGAATAACTGTGGTAAGGGTATTTTCTCACTTGAGATTGATCTCTTTTTAGAAATCTTGACACTGATGTTGAATGAAAGCAGGAATGTAAGATGAAAAGTTAATTTCAGTATAGCCCGACCAGACCCCGTGCGCTAAGCTAGCACGGGGTCTGACGGTGTGTGATCATCTACGGAACCCCATACACATATCTACTAAACCCCTCGAACACGGCCACACAACAACAAAAGTATTGAAAATGTCTACATTCTTTTCACAAATTTTACGAAGCACTCACGTGAATTGAGATACTTGGACTATGAGCATGGTATTTAAGTCCATAGTGAGCCCTCACGCAAATACACTGAGCAAAAAGTCCAATCTTAACCCGGAATGCTGTGATCATCGCGGGGCCATTCAAAATAAACCTTTCCCAGCTTTGAACGATGCAAATTGCGCTGCTAGAGTTTGTACGCCCGCGAAGTCGACAGCGCCCTCTTTGCCCAGTACTGCGCCGACATTTCGAATCATTTCTGCAATTTCTACGATTTCTGCGGCGTACAGGATTAAAAAACGTGCAATTTTTGGTAAGTTATAAAATGAGTATATCAATATCAATAACTGAAAACGGTAGCTAAATAGATAAAGTTTTCACCTTATGTAGTCTTAGTAACAAATATGGTGCGGTAAATTCAAAATCGCGTCGGCATCTCGGAATACAGAGATAACGGAGTGTCCACACCATACAGCCCTGTCGCGACTTTACACTTGTGTACAGCGACAGGGCTGTGTATAGTTAATTTCAGAACTGAATGTATGACATAACTTCAAAACAGGAAATGGCAATGCAGTGTTTGGCGCAAATGATTTGCATCATAACAAGGTAACACTGGACTAATTTGTCTTACAACTATATTATCAGAAAAGAATGTACCTCAATAAATGTGAAAACTGATCTAATATGAATTTGCAGATTTCACACAAAATATAACCCAATTATTTGTAATTTGGAAATATTGTAGAACATGCAGATTTAATCAGTGTGTTTATCTCAATCTTTAGCAAAAACAATTCAATGAGAAATTGCAAGAATTGTTTGACTCTTGACTTGAAAAATCTATCATTATCAGCTGTAAGTTGACACAAGAGGCCAAAATGAACTGGATTTTGGCATGTATTGAGTTTTTTTTTCATTTCCATCTGAGAAGATGGTTGGATAGCCCATATTCAGCTACGTTAAGCTAGTCTTCCATGGGGTCCAGTTGGATGTGATGACTGAGTCATCCATTACATGATTGATGTATATTTTGACAATATTCCATTTGTTTTTATTTGAAATTAAAGATTTTCCCATAAGAAAAGCTTTTGGAGATATTCATTTCCTTTTTTTAAATACACTGAGGTGACCTGAAAATAAGTTGTGGTGATTGCATGTGAATGGATGTAATAGGAAAAAGAGCTGAAAGAGAAGAATCTGTATATGTGTGTGTGTGTTTGTTTGATTGAGTGATGACTGATTGTATGTTTAATTCATACATTACATGATTGATGTATATTTTGACAATATTCCATTTGTTTTTATTTGAAATAAAGATTTTCCCATAAGCAGGGCTCGACACTAACGATGGCCCGGTGGCGCGGGGCCACCAAAAATGAAAGTCGGGCCACCAAATTTCAAAAAAGGGCAAATTTGGTGGCCCGCCTCGGGTCACCAAAATTTTTTTTAAAGTGTGTCAATAAACTTCTAACTTTTTGCACCGGAAATGCATAAATGCATGCAGTGAGTTAATGTTTTTTAATAATGTTTGTTTTTTGGGGCCACCAAATTTTTCTCTCGGGCCACCAAAAATTTGAAATTGATGATGTTGGTGGCCCCATCGGGCCACCAGAAAAAAAGTTAGTGTGGAGCCCTGCCATAAGAAAAGCTTCTGAGAGCATTTTTCTTTTTTCTTTTTTTTTAATACAAATGAGGTGACCTGAAAATAAGTTGTGGTGATTGAATTTGAATGGTTGTAATAGGAAAAAGAGCTAAAAAGAGAAGAATCAATCTGTGTATGTGTGTGTGTTTGTTTGATTGATTTTAGTCAATACTGTACTACATTGAAGTGGTGAGTTGGTGTTCAATTGACTAAACAGAAAAAGAAATAACAGCCAAATCTATAAATTAATCTGATGTAAATTTCCTTTCCTAAAGTTTCTTTTTATTCTCAAAAGTTTGATAATTTTAAAAAGATACGACTACAAGATTTTACCCCTATAGTTTCTTTTTATTTTTCAAAAGTTTGATAATGTTAAAAATAGGCCTACATAAATTATTTTGGTTTTGTTTCATGGTCTATATTGCACCATTCAAAAAGTTCAATAATAATGGAGATATTTTAGGAAGCTTAGATATTTATCACTATCGAACCAACGTGACTTACATAAACGACCAAACATTTCATTTTGTGATCAGAAACCAAGAACTCTAGGATATTGATATTTTTAGTGTGTATTTCTTTTTTTCGGGGGGGGGGGGGGGGGAGAGGGGAGTGGCCAATTAAAGAGACATTTCAGTAAACTTTGCTAAAACATAGGCCCTACCTGAAAATCTTTAATAATGGTCAAAGTCAGGGTCGTTATTTTACTTTCATACAGGCCCATACAGCTTAAAGATGAATATATGTTTTCAAAACTTGAGGCTGTTATTATGCGCCTTTGGTTCTAAATTCTAAGGAATTTTGAGTACACACTGTTAGTCTATTGCTGTCATTTGCAATTTAGATTTGAAGTAAATGAAGTATTACCGACATAAATTCCCGCAATTCCTTGCCTATAAATCTAATGTAGCAAGGTTAGTGTCAGACCCTTTCACATGTCAAAGCTGGAATAAAATAGTTTAAAGTGCATCTAGGTATAACTTACTGACCAACAACCGTCATTTCTCAAAGTTTGTTTAAAGCCGCATAACGTAATGTTTAATACTCCTTGCTATGTCATGCTCTACAACACGTACTGTAAGTCTACGCACAGGGCCCTTCTGTGACAGCGCGTGCTTCATATCGACGTTCCCAGCAGAAGGGCCCTGAATGCGTGGGCCCTTCTGTGATGAGGTGGTATGTACGTTTATGTTCCCGGCAGAAAGGCCCCAACAGAAAAGTGAGTGTAGCGTAAAAACTACTAAATATTATTAGGCCAAGTAAAAAAAGAAAGTACTTTCTCGTCCGGGTTTTTTGAGCAAGGCGATGAGGGAGGTCCTTACTATTTGATATTTTACTATTTTTTCAAGGATCGTCAAAATGAAAGTAATATGTGTTTCTCGTCCGGTAATTCTGAGAAAGGTATAACGAGAGAGGGCTTTACAATTTTCTATATTCAATTTATGAAATGAAATATCACTATGGTAGCTGTGTTATGAGACCAGGTCCCAAGTGTATGTCTTGCCTGCACTCTGTACATTTTCAAACAAATAGATATATGTGCCATACTTAAAATGAAACTTCATGCATGCAGAAATACATTTGATTTTTCTTTCCACTACAGATGTCAAGGGAAAAGAATATTAATACTGGTATTTAGTGTTGTAATGGCTTTTCTGATCCAGTGTACTTGCAATTCTGATGTATTGTGCTATTAATTGAAACAGGTATAAAACATGTTTTTCAACAAATGTACGACTGAAATAAATTCCATGATATTCAAAACACTGCTTTATTTATTGGTGTTTGTGACTTTTTGTGTCCACACAGCTGGTATGTATATCTGCAGTTCTTCACAGTACAAATTGTAGCACATTCAACTGGAAACTGGCTTGTACAATTGCAGATGGATGTCAAAATGATACTGATATGGCATTCTAGCATTAAACGTTTAAAGATGTTTCTTCATGTTCTAAAAAGACATTTGATAATCACTCATTATTTGGATGATGAATGATTGTATAACAGTACACACTACAGTACAGATGATACCACTCACGGCTGTGTCCGTGAATTTACATCGTGAAGAAAAGTATCCTGCAGAAATACGAGACAAACCAGAATCCGTGGAAAAGTTATTTATTTTGTAGATACACCCATTTAATAATTCTACATTTGCTGGAAAAACGCATTCATTTTCTCTGCAAAATAGAATGTATCGCCGGGACAGACCAGGGGATGGAGACCCTGGACAGCTACAAAACACGCACACTTTGCCTATATACGGTGCGGCACGGCCACTGCACTGGCACCAGGGAGGTGTGGACCTCCCTGCTGGCACCGTACCTTCCGACACTGCACACACATGCACATAGTCACAATGACATGAAAATGTATCAAACTCTATACCGTACAATCCTCACAAGCATTTGTACAGTACAATCCATCCGCTTAAAATATCAGAAACGGGGAAAAATACGAACAACGCGCGAAATATGCGTGGAATATCAGCGATTGTTCGCAAAAATGTTGCTGCTATCGCGTTCACGACGTACCGAATGCGCTGTACATCACAGCCGGCCGGCCCAGTAGGCCGGCCCGCCGCGCCGCCCATCCAACTACAGTGCAGTTCGACTGCTTTGTGGGTCATTCCTTCTTGCCGATCGGCCGAGCTCCCAGTGTGAAATGCATGCGTTATTACATACGCACTACACACAGAAGCTACAGCTGTACTACAGTCTACAGCTAAGTACAGGACGCAAGGCGTAAAAATTAGAAATGAGACGTCACGATTGGTAGGTGAATTGTCGATCTTTTTTTTTTTTCGGCGGCCGAAAAAATAGTAAATATCAAAAAAGTCGATGCGGCAACTGAAAATCGTTGCGGGCGGGGAGCGGGCTGGGACGAGAATTATGAATTTCTTGGTATTTTCAGCGCCATTTTGAAAATAGTAAATAGTAAAAAAATCGATGCGGCGGCCAAAATCGATGCGCGCGAGGACGAGAAACTGGTTTCTTTTTTTACTTGGCCTTACTTCAAATTTTTAAGAATGGTGTAGAACAATATTAACTAAATTCTGATCAATTTTCAGCCAGTAAGATTAAAAACTCTGTTTTGTAGAGCCACTCAAACATTAAAAAATACTATTATCTCGAAAAGTATTTTTCCATGCGCGCAGCTCCTAGGGCCCTTCTGCCGGGCAGGCGACAATATTCATGTCTTCAATTGGTAATAGCTGGGCCGAGGATCGAGACCAGGGTGGTACCAGGGGTATTCTGAAAATCTTCCTTTAGAAGTTTCTTCCCAAGTCAGAAACTTAGGAATTAAAGTGCCTAGGAAAGACAGAATTGGTATTCTGAAAAGGTAGGAACTTAGGTCCTGTTTACCTTTGGGAGCAGTGATTTAAAAGATGTTCAAGATATCACATTTAATGCATACGTGTAGGTCAGTTGTATCACAAAACATCCTACCATATAAAATTTTCACAATAAAGCGTAAAATTTAAGGAGATATCACTATTTTTCTTAAAAATCCATAACTATATACAAATTATTTCTAGTCTAGAAACATTTTATTGTTCACATTTTGTATATATCAACAATACTAAACATTGATTATACTGGTCCATATTTTTACATTGGTTGTTTCTATCTCTAATTCACATTTTAGAACTATTTTGAAGCACTAAAGCTGGGTATTTGTTTCATAGATCTACAAAGGATGGTAAATTATGCCTTTAATGCAAATTAGGCCATCCTTATCCCCACACATATCCTTTCCTAAGCCAATACGAAATGGCGTATCATAAGGAACCAACCAATCAAGGACGTAGGGTCAAATACATGTGTGTGTGGCATGCCCCCTTTCTTATGCCCATCTCGCGCATCAAACATGTTGCGTGCAGTGAATGACAAGCGCGCCTATCACGATGATTTGCAGCTTGCTATTCTTAACAACATAGGCCTACTTATGACAAGGGTGGGGCTTTCCTCAATGACAATATTTTCCTAAAATTTGTTCCTACAAGTGCATTCTAGAATACACGGTACCAACTTTCTTCCTAAGTCAGAAATTTGCATATCTTATCCTCATTAGCATATCTTCCTAAGTTTCTTCCTAAGACGTAAGTTTAGGAAAAAAAACTTAGCAAGGCACTCAAGAAAAACTTAGGATGGGATTCATAGGAAGATTTTCAGAATACCACTGTGACTGGCACTGAAAGGAAAAAATCCTGAGGTAGGATGAAATTTCTTCCTTGGAAGGATTTCAGAATACCACCCCAAGCACTCCTCCGACACTGCACTGCTAGAAAACCGACCAGGAAGTGTCTGATTTAAAATATATCTTCAAAGTGGTTAGGTTATCGATATTGACTCCAGATATTATAGATACTAGTGTAGCTGCTTCTACGGTCCAGTTCCTGTTGCGACGTTAAGGTTTTAAGAGGGTAACTGACATGATCTAAATGATTTTAGGCCTATTTGTTACAAGAACAGGATGAAACCGACAATGTAAAACAAACACTTCCCTTGGTAAAGTTATTCAGGAGAATCTTACATCCAGTGCGACGTGAAACTGCTAAACCGTGGGTACATTTGGGCGACGAAATATTCGCACAGCCCTAGCTTCGCATCGCGAATTTGGCGATAGGTCCAGCCAGCTCGCCGAGGCATGCAGAGGGTACAAAAGTACAGTAAAGTACAAGTAGGCTACGTAGGCTCCCCACACCGTTTACGACAATTTCGTGCCTTGTACAGGACGCGGACTAGCTAGTAGTAGTAGTAGCACTAGCAGCTTCCGCCAGCGAGCAGCAGGGTGAATTACCGAGCGAGGCAGCCTATGGCGACTGAGCGCTCTGCCCTTTGATCACTCGCTAACAATCAACAATCCTTGATCTCACATTTATTACGACAAGAGTCACACAGTTTTAGATAATGTCTTGAAGTACTCACGAATCAGTTCCATCCGAGAGCATTCTTCCCATACAGAGGTAGTTGTGATCTTTCCCCTAGTACCTACGTATTCCTGAACAGCAAAATGGGGACACTGCCAGTAAAGTCGACGAAGTCTCAATATGACCATCCATCAGTAATCAACTTCCGGTTTCGGTGAATTTTTATCTATCGATCACGAAAACCGTTTAGTATTGTATGCGTAAAAATACCAAGAGGGTGAACGATTGTGGATAGACACCTAGAATATTTCATTTCATTTTTTATCTCATTTATCAATTTTCATTTTCAACAAAAATGTAAATTTACAAAACATATGATGTATATCTGAAAGACAACAATATCCATATAGGCCTATAAATATGCCAAAATATTTAATCACAATAATAATTTGCCATTTTTTAGAACTTTGCTGGCTCAGAACACCTTCATCTACGATGGGCCAAAGTATTGGAACTCACTTCCCATCGATATAGTAACACTACTAACAGCAAAAGCTTTGAATTCTTTCAAGAACAAACACAATTAAAATCATTTCTATTGAAATCTTATGAAATATACAACCGAATTAGGTTCGTTTTTAATATCTCAATCAAGTCATCATTTTTACAAGCATTAATCAATTATGCAGAAATCATTTTCTTTTTACTAGAGAAAAATTATCCGTCAAACATAAGTCCTCCTCAGATGTTACTGTTATTATACCGTATAACAGTGTGTCTATTCTCTCTTTTTCGTATGTCCGCTCTTCTGCATTCTTTAGGGCCTATATGCACCCAATCCTTCGCAATATCAATCCAGGGTGAGTCTTATAATTACACTTAAATCATGAAATCCAGTCTGTCCACTATGGCGCGTAAGCAGTTATGATAGTTTCATTTTTCCCCTTTTCTCTTCTTTTTCCTTTTTTTTTCTTTTTTTTTCCCTTCCTAAGTTGATTTTATGTCAGTTGACATTGGTTTCATTGATTTTGTTTCATATAATGTTTGTAGTTTCATTAAGTCATTATTGTTCCCTAATGCAACGGCGTTTAGATCCGGAGGAGTGGGGGGGGGGGGGGAGAAGCTTGGTCGCCCCCCCCCCCCCCCCCCACACACACACACACGTCACACTTTACAGGGATTGAATGTCCCACTCTTTTGCATGAAATATAAAGTGGGAGGGAAGTGGCAGCAAAAACATGAAGACTTTTTGTTCTTGTTTTTGTTTGTTTGGGGTTTTTTTGGGGGGTTATTGTTTTTTTTTGTTTGTTTTTTGTTGTTGTTGTTTTTTTTTTTGCTTGTCAGCCGACTTTTGGCGGAAAATCACCGTTTCTGTTGTTGTTCCTCTTGTCTTTTGATTTTCCTTCTGCTTGACTTACAGGCGATGGGATCCCCCCCCCCCCTTCAAAAACGTATAGCGCAGCCGTGAATAATGCCCAAATAAATTTAATAAAAATTAATGGCAATAATGGATCTCCATTTCTTTGCATGTGATAACGCAGTAGATATTTTTCCTGTAGCTATTGTATTTTTAAATTTTCTTGATTTAAGTCAATAAAGCAATCATCCCAGGGGCATCGTTCCGTTTTAATGATGGTGGGTGGGGTAGGGACTTGGAGTTGGAATATCTGTGCGAGGGAGCGGAGCGACTGACCGGGGGAGGTTGTGGGAGGGGGGTATCCCCCTCCCACACGAGGAAGATTTTGCATTTTCAGACCTGAAATTCAGCGATCTGGTGCACACTTTTTGTGAAATTTTGGATTTTTTTTCCTATCAAAAAACAAGTAAGAAAAAGAAATATTCATAGAAATTGAATGACTAAATCGTGGTATCAGCTCTTGCTCCACCTGTGCGACATCACTGTGAAGGCCTACTAAATAATGGGGTCTATCACCCTCGTAGCCAGGATTCGATCTTTGGGGGAGCGGTTAGATGCGAGGGAGCGAAGCGGGCGAGGGGGGAGGGGGGTACCCCCTCCCACGGTGAGAACTTTTTGCATTTTGATGTTGTACACAGGGGCGTCACCAGCTTTTTTTTCAATTAGGGAGGTGCGTTTAGGGGGTTTTCTCTCTAAAAAAAAAAAAAAAAAATCGAGTGAAAATATTCACTCTTAAAGACGTGAATTAAAAAAAGAGTGGATTTAGAGTGAAATTGGAGTGAATTTTGAGTGAAAATGTTCATTTTCACTCACTTTGGAGTGACCTCAGGGATCACTCGAAGATTTTGGAGTGATCCCTGAGGTCACTCTAAAACGAGTAAAAAAGAAAATTTTCACTCAAAATTCACTCTTTTTTGAATTCACTCCTTTGAGAGAGAATATTTTCACTCGATTTTTTTAGAGTGTAGGGAAACCAAGCGGGGAAAGGGCACCGGCGTAGCTAGGATTTTATCTCGGGTGGGGGGGGGGGGGGGGGTGGGGCTGCTATAGTATGCGAGGGAGCAAAGCGACCAAGCCCGAGCGAACGGAGTAAGCAGGGGGGGGGGGGGGAGGTGTGGGAGGGGGTTGTTCCCCCTCTCACGAACACCCTCCTCCCACGGTGAGAACTTTTTGCATTTTGATGTTGTAAATGGTGCAATTTGATGCAGGTTTTTGCGTGTTTTATTGACTTGAAGCAGTCCCACTTTTTTAAGGTAGCAGTACATTTATGATGTAAATTGTTATTGAACAATGTGCCTATAAATGACATCATTGATAAACTTCTTGTAATAATTCTTACACTGATGTCATGAACGCGACCGAGCCCGAGCAAGCAAGGCGAGCGAGGGGGGAGGGTGTCGTCCCCACTCCCACGGTGAGAACTTTCTGCATTTTGATGTTGTAAATGGTGCAATTGATGCAGGTTTTTGCGTGTTTTATCGACTTGAAGCAGTCCCACTTGTTTAAGGTAGCAGTACATTTATGATGTAAATTGTTATTGAACAATGTGCCTATATAAATGACATCATTGATAAACTTCTTGTAATAATTCTTACACTGATGTCATGAACGCGACCGAGCCCGAGCAAGCAAGGCGAGCGAGGGGGGAGGGTGTCGTCCCCACTCCCACGGTGAGAACTTTTTGCATTTTGATGTTGTAAATGGTGCAATAATGATGCATGGTTTTGCTTGTTTCATCGACTTATAACAGTCCCACTTTTTTTAGGTAGCAGTATATTTTGATGTATAGATTCTTGTTGAACAATTATTTGCATATAAGTATCATCCAAATAAACTTCCTGTTTTAATATTTTTTTTATTTGTCATTGAACAATTAGCCTATGAATGGTATCATTTAGATAAACTTCTTGTATTAATTCTTACACTGATGTCGTGAACTCGACCGAGCCCGAGCAAGAGGAGCGAGCGCGGGGGGGGGGGGGGGGGTGGGAGGGGGTCGTCCCCCTCCCACGGTGAGAACTTTTTGCATTTTGATGTTGTGAATGGTGCAATTTGATGCATTTTTTTTCCCGTGTTTTATCGACTTGAAACAGTCTCACATGTTTAAGGTAGCAGTACATTATGATGTAGATTACTATTGAACAATTTTTCCTATAAAATTGTATCATTTAAATAAACTTCTTGTATTAATTCTTACAATGAATATTATGAACGCTGTCTGTTGAGCAATCAAACAGAAGAAGCATGCACACGAGGGTGTAATAAGGGGCATTAATTTTCTCTTCCCACACGAAGGTGATTTTGTATTTTCAGACCTGAAATTCAGCGATCTGGTGCAAACTTTTGGTGTAATACTTGAATTTTTTCCAGCCCCCTCCAAAAAATAATAATTTAAACAAATAGTTGTTGTTTTTTTTTTTCCATTGAAGTGTTAAAAGCTGTTAATTGAATTGAATTGAATAACTGAAACTGCACCGGTCTTACACTCGAGACACAGTAAACAGTTCCAGCATATTTATTTTCATATTTCACATGAGATATACATTTCATCAAAATGCACTAAAAAGAATACAAACCAAGCAAGATACAAAATATGTTATAAATCGGGGCTTGGACAGAAAGTGTGTCAGCGTATATAATGTACATAAGACAATTCTCTATAACTTGTGAAATATGATGGAACCGCAAAAGCAAAGCTTGTAAAACGCAGGTTAAAGGCTTAATGGCTCTTATTCCGAGTGTGCATCATCTCTGTGTATAAGTCATGTGCAAAGTATAGTGAGGTAGAGCTTAGGGGGAGGATGTGGGAGGGGATACCCCCTCCCGCTTGATGGAGCTTTTGAGTTTTTTAGAATTGAAATAAAGCGATCTGAAGCACACGTTTTGTGGAAAATTCGAAAATTGTAATTCCCCATAGTGTACTAAGTCTATAGAAGGGACAAGGCAATGGGAGGGTGGCAAGATACCTCTCCCATATTCGATTTTATTTTTTCCGCCTTCCAAATCCCCGGTCAAAATCGGGGGGGGGGGGGGCGACTGCCCCATCCCCCCCCCCCCCCCGGCTTGGCTACGCCAGTGGGAAAGGGTTAATTGTTAATTGAAAGGAGGTAATATCCCTTTCCCCACGACGGAACTTTTGCATTTTTTTTTTCATTAAGCAAAGTGACAGATTTGGTGCACACTTTCGATGAAACATTTGTAAATCTGCGCATATAGGTGTATTAAGTCCATGAAAAATAGACCGAACGGGGGAGGGTGTGGGATGGGATATCCCCCTCCCACACGAGAGAGACTGCTTTTTTTTTTATTGAAATTCAGCAACCTGCCACCTGGTGCACACTTTGGGTGAAACAATTGGACGATTTCCAGTGGCGTATCTAGGGAAAACGGCGCCCGGGGCAAGCACGAAAATTGCACCTCTAATTTCTGAAAAAGTGTTCAACCCCAACCCCATCCCGGTAGGGACTTTAAACAAAGTCCACATGATGCTTTTCAAGCACTTAAAAGGGATCTTTTTGAGGGTGATTTAAATGTAATGAATTTTGATAGATTTTGGCGAGCGAGCGCAGCGAGCGAGCCGAAAATTTTTGCATTTCAGCTTACAAAACATGGAATTCTTGTCATTTTTTGCTTACCAAATCTTACATTCTAATCAAGATATAGTGACGGCCTTATAAATAACGATTTATACCAAAAATAACTGAGGACTTTAAATCAATACTCTAAATTAGTGCGCGCAAGTGAGCTGAAATTTGTATTATGTCCTCGTCATCATCACGTATTGTTCTTATCTTTTTTATATAAATTTTGGCGAGCGAGCCGAAAATTTTTGTATTTCAGCTTACAAAACATGGAATTCTTGTCATTTTTTGCTTATTAAATCTCACAATTATAGTGACGACCTTATAGATAACGATTTATACCAACAAACTGAGGACTTGAAAAAATACTCTAAATTAGTACGAGCGAGTGAGCCGAAATCTGTATATTTCTGCGTCATCATTACGTTTTTTTCTTATCTTTTTTGATTTTTTTTTTTGCGCCCCCCTCCCCCGTATATATGTTCGAAACCGTTGGCGTTCTCTTTTAATCCAATCGGCGATCGCTTCAGAACGAAAGAAATTGCAGCCGCTGCTCCATGTAACATTTTGCCTGCTAAATATAAAATGACATGTGTGAACACAATAGACACTGTCATTTTGTCATCATCACGTTTTGTTCTTACCTTCTGTTTTATATAAATTTTGGCGAGCGAGCCGAACATTTTTGTATTTTAGCTCACAAAACATGGAATTTTTGTGTGAACACAATAAACATTGTCATTTTGTCCGCGTCATCATCATGTTTTGTTTTTATCTTGTTTGATTTGGTTTTCTGCCCCCCCCCCCCCCCCACCATTCTCCCTCCTCCCCTTCCGGGCGAGTTTTTTTTCCCCTTCTTCTTCTCCTTTTCTTTTCTTTTTTTTTTTTCTTCTTCTTCTTCGTTTTTTCCCCTTTTTTTTTTCGCTTTTTTGCGCCCCCAAGGAGTGGCGCCCGGGGCACGTGCCCCCCTTGCCCCCCCCCCCCCCTAGATACGCCACTGACGATTTCTAACAAAAAAGCAAGAAAATCTTTTCATCTCGGGAATTATAATTGATGGGGTGGGGCAAAATGGTGCGCTTGCCCCTCGAACATTTTTATGGAGGCAACTTTTTCTGTCAAAAAGCAAGAAAATCTTCTCGTCTCGGGAATTATCGGGGGTGAGCAAAATGATATACTTGCCCCTCCATTTTTTTTTTTTTTTTTTTTTTTTTTTTTTATGAGGCTAAGGCGCGCACTTGGGCTCACATTGTCAATATTATGGATTGGTCAGAAGTAACGTGCTGTACATAGACCCTATATACTTGTAAGTAGCACACGTACATGCAAGCGTGTGTACACGTGCTACGTACCGTACGGATGTACAGTACGGTCGATAAAATTAATAGTAAACACTGTATAGAATACTAGTAAAATGTATAAATAAGTGCTGCTAGAGCCCGTAATGCGAATTGCTTTTGCCCACGATTTTGTTGTCCCTGGTTCAAATGAAAAAACAAACAAACAAACAAACAATAAACAAAAAACAAAAACAAGAATGATTATTTAGCGTCCGGCGTTGAGGTCGCTCGCAGACTGAAGTGGTGAGATTTTTTTTTTTTTTTTTTTTTTTTTTTTTTGGTCTGAAGGGACCCCCTTGACGCCTATGACGTTTCCACATCTCGGGAGTTACGAGGAGGAGCAAAATGACATGTTTCATTGTTTGTCCCCAATACTTTTATGAGGGAACCATCCCCCCCCCCCCCTCCATCGACGCCTCTGCAAATGAGGGAGCTTTTGTAAGTGAAAGATCTGCTGCACACTCTTTGATAAAATGTAAGGAAATACGTCAATCTCAAAAGTGTACAAAGTCTATCGAAAGGGACCCAGTATAGCGAGCTTTTGCATGTTTATGATTGCAATTCAACGATCCGGTGCATAGTTCTGGCGGTATTTAGACAATTTTCCATAAAGAAATTTCGAGATTTGTCCTCATCTCGGGAACTGCTTGGGGGACAAATGATTTGTCTGCCCCCAACATTTCCGTAGGGGCGGGGCAAATGCCCCTTTGCCCCCCCCCCCCCCCCCCCCCCCCCGATAGATTCGACGCCCCTGCTGATCATCCCTGGGTATGCGCATAGATGTATCCTGACTGAGTCATCAGAGTCATCATCTTTTCAGGAATGATTCAAATGGGGGGGGGGGGGGATTCAATAATGGCGGTATAGTTTTTGTTATTGTTTGTTTGTTTGGATCATCTGCATAATTTGCAGATGGTCCCGATTTGCTCGCGTCACAGCATGTTTACATGTAGGCCTATCCTATTTGACGTTGTCAACGTATAGACCATACCTTATGTCGATATCTTTTCTTCGCGAGCGAAGCGACCAAGCGCTTGAGAAAATACATTATCCTACAAGTACTGTTCAGCTCTGTTACCTGTCTGAAGGCGGGCGTACGAACGTCATGTAATATGCCAAAATTGATACAATCACATTTCTGCTTCGTCCATTTTTTTTCTTAAATTTCAGGGGGGATGATTATTGTACATCAGGCCATCCCCCCCCCCTCCATTTTCAGGGGGGATGCATTCCCCCATCCCCCCCCCCCCCCCGGGATTTACGTCCATGCTCTTATGTATTTTCTGAGGGTCCCATATCTATACCCTACAAGCTTTGCTATTTAGTGGGACCATCCATTTCCATTCCAATCCTTGTATTATGCATAATATGTATATACAGTGAAACCTGTCTTAGCGGCCACCTCTCTATAGCGGCCACCTGCTTATAACGGCCACTGAAAAATCCCCCGAACGCAATTGCTGTATTATAGACCCTTTATATAGCGGCCACCTGCCTAACGCGGCCAGCGGCCACTCATTTTGTCTCCCGTGGTGACTATCAACCTGCGTATAGCGGCCACAAAAATTGAGTTGATCCAGTAAAGCAGCAATGAGTACGATGTATTTTACGTTCATTGCGTGATTTCTACCGAGTCCTTGCTCAGTCACAATCACACAGACATGATTGACAAAATTAATGCAGCTCTTTGCCACGAAAACCCGTCTTACCACCAACTTGACTAGATTAGATCTAGTCTTCAGTAATGCAGCCCTGAATAGATGCTACAAAGGCAAAGGCAACTCCTAATAACAACTTATTGTTACCGAAATGCAGACTAATTGAGTAAGGACAACATGGTACTTGTCTGTCACTGGGTATTGTTTCTACAGTTTACGTAAATTTTACACATTATCAATCCTCCATCGAACTCAGCTCTCGTGAACCCCGTTCATGCCAACCGGTAGGGATGAACCAGAGCACTTCTCAGGCCCGAAATATTATTCTTAACATCAAAAGAATAGAAGGAGGGAATGATCAAAAAAAAAAATGAAGTGAATTGTACAACGAGAATCCCCATAATAGCAGAGCTGCTGCACATGCAAACTTATATGTTGGTTGTTTTTGGTATTTTCAGCTATTATAAAATGCAAGTAATGAAATTCAAAATGGCCGCCACCCTGTCTATAACGGCCACCTGTCTATAGCGGCCACTTTTGTTGTTTCCCTTGGGATGCCGCTATAGACAGGTTTGACTGTACCTTAAAAATGAATTTATGTTGTTACTCGTGATCACATGTACGTTTTTGAAATTGTTACAAATAATAATGTTCTGTTAATAATTTCCCTGTTTATATAATGGAAATGAAAAAGTAAAGTTGATTGATTGATTGATTGATTGATTGATTGATTGATTGATTGATTGATTGATTGATTGATTGATTGTAAAGCAAAAAGGCATGATCATGGAAGGGAAAAAGCTAACCGTTTAAAGTGAAAAAAAAAGGGGGCTCGTATTAGTAGACCTATTCCCTAAAAGCAATACATTGTTATTAATAAGGTAGGCCTACGTATATAATATAACGTTTCTTTCTACAAAGAAGCGTAATATACGTATAGTGACAACCGAACATCAGACATCGCAACACAGAAGAAACCATAAAAGGTTGCCTTCTTGCAGCAAGGAAGGGGAAGGGGGATATGAAGGAGTCATGCGCCAAGTTTAAAACGGATCACAGGCCTATACATAAACTTCACAAAAGGAATGGTTGATGAATGAAACAAAACCTCACACAGAACGGAATATACTGGAGGGATATCGGAATAATATATTTTAAGCGCACTGAAAATTTTAATGCGTCAGAAATCTTTTGTGATGGACGAATTGTAAGATCAACGTGAAAAAGTAAAACAAAAAGTTTTGACGAAGAAGTTTTATGTATGAGCTCTCCCAAAAGTATGACAATTATTATTCGCAGAGGTTTTGTTGTTGTTGTTGTTGTTGTTGTTGTTGTTGTTGTTGTTGTTGTTGTTGTTGTTGGAGAAAATTGATATTCTATCGAGATAATGTTGAATGTGCGCGTGTCCCCACCAAAAGTGCTAATTTAAAAACTCTGAGGACTACATTTATAAATCATGGTGTTTCCATTAACTTCAGACCAGACCGTATCCTCGAAATCAATGAAAATAATATTGTCATTACTTTTTACGGATTTGTGTCTCTGACAAAAACAACAACAGGCCTCAACACCTGTTTAACGTCATCTATAGTTTCTCAGATTGTTTCCTGGAATTGTCATTGTTATCATCATTAATTTTCTCAATGAATGTGATAGAATTTGAATTACATAGTGTATAATGTATAATAGAAACCAGATATTTTATACGCCGAAAGAGGATCCTCTTGTCGGACCCCTGGTTTTCATCAAATATACTCTCTAAAAAAAAATCGAGTGAAAAATGTTCAGTCTTGAAGGAGTGAATAACAGAAAAGTGAATTTAGAGTGAAATTGGAGTGAATTTGGAGTGAAAATGTTCATTTTCACTCATTATAGAGTGACCTCAGGGATCATATCGTGATCCCTGAGGTCACTCTAAAATGATATTCTCCAATGAACTTCTTAACCATTAAAATTTTCATAAGGTGTAACGTGTCAGCGAACGAGCATCCTGCTCCGTGCCGAAAACTCAAACGCTACAAAAAGATACCAAAAAAAAAAGATAGAATAATAATTGCACCCAATAATTTGGAATATATTATGAGCAAGCGCGCCGGAACACTTTTTTTTTTTGGGGGGGGGGGGGCAAAATCTCGACTGGGGCACAATGTGACGGTGTGAAATCCTCGGCGAGGGAGCGAAGCCACCGATCGGGAGTACCACGGTTGGGACATTTTGTATATAAAAACAGAGTACAACAGTCGCATTTATAAAGCATTTAAAAGCAAATTTCTAGGAAATTACACATAGTGGGAAAAAAATTAGTGCGAAGTACTTTATGATTATATCATACGGGGGTACATTTATGTGACGGTGTGAGATCCACGGCGAAGGAGCGAAGCGACCGAGCAGGGGAATTCCCCTGCTCGGTCGCTACCCCCCCCCCCCCCCCCCCCCTCCCCACGGTAGGGACTTTTTGTAAAAACAGACTACAAAAGTTGCGCTTATAGAGCAAAAAAAAAAAACAAATTTCTACGAAATTAAACATAGTGAAAAGAATTTAGTGCGAAGGACTATGATTATGACATATACGGGGTACATTTTTATGTGACGATGTGAGATCCTCGGCGAGGGAGCGAAGCGACCGAGCAGGGGGAGGGTGTGAGAGGGGTTACCCGCCTCCCACAGTAGGGACTTTTTGTAAAAGTATAGCCGCGCTTATAGAGCATTAAAGCAAACTTCTACGAAATTGAACATAGTGAAAAAAAAATTAGCGCAAAGGACTATGGTTATAACAACGGGGGGGGGGGGGGGGGGGTATACATCTTTATGTGACGGTGTGGGAGGGGGGATACCCCCACCCACGGTAGGGACTTTTTGTAAAAACAGAGTACAAAAGTCGCGTTTATAGAGCATTTAAAAGCAAATTTCTAGGGAATTAAACATGGCGAAAAAAAAAATAGTGTGAAGGACTACGATTATAACATACGGGGGTACATTGTGACGGTGTGAAATCCTCGGCGAAGGAGCGAAGCGACCGAGCGGGGTAGGTTGTTGGAGGGTGGGGGGGGGGGTATCACGGTAGGGACTTTTTTAAATAGAGCGTAAAAGTCGCGCTTACAGTATATTCTAATTCAAATTTCTGGGAATTAAACGTAGTAAAACAAACATCACTGCGAAGGACTATCATCATAACTTATGAAAACTGTTCATGTTACTACACTGTTGGTCATAAAGGTGGAGTTTTTTCTTCTCAAATTTTAACGGCATATCTATTACAATGTGCTTGGAAAATAAGATGTTTGATGTAGTTTTTATGTCAATCACTTAACTTTGTTATCATACCGCTTACACACTTTCACAGTGATTTTAACAATTTTATGTCTAATCATTTTAAACTATGGGCATGAAACAACATTGATAACATTACAAAAGAAACTTTATCAACAGAATATTTGTTTTAAATGTCATTCAATTTTCAAGATGACTTTTTTTTTTTGTGTGTATGTGTAATTCCATTGACAAGTTCACATCAAACAATTTTAAGTCATTGTTCTTAAGATTTCACTAATATCGGGTAGTCCACCCCGGGTATATCCACCCCTATATAGCACTAATCAGAGCGCGGAGGCGTTGTGGCAGGCTGCCCACCAGGTTGTTGATGACGTCGACAGGTATGGCTTCCCACTCTTCCCTCAACGTAGCTGCCAACTCCTGCAGATTTTGAGGAATGACCTCTCTGCCGTTGATGGCTCGGCCTATAGGGCATCCCATGCATGTTATTGGCAGGGGTTCATATCTGGCGAACAAGCTGGCCATGGCAACTGCTCAACCCCCTCTGCCTCTAGGAATTCTGTAACTATACAGCTGCCCTGTAGGGTCTACAATAGCGTTTTCATCCTGCAGTCGGAAATTGAACCCATACACATTGTCTTCCATGATTATGGAAGACAGTGGAACTCCAATATCTCCCTGTAGACAGCGGCGTTCAATAGATAAGTAAACGCCACTAGTGGTGTCATCTGGCACCACTAGTGGCGTTTTTCCTCTTTGGTTCCTCCATAGTGGATTCCGGCCCAGATCCATCACTGAACGTCCTCCACCTTGGGTTGTTTCGTGGACTCAGTCATCCCGAAGGCTTTCCCCATGAGCGCTGTCTCCCATCTCTACGGTCAAGGATGAATCGGCTCTCGTCCATGAAGATAACGTGTTGCCAATGTCCCAGTTGAAGCGTCCTGTACTGCCTGGCCCAAGGGAGACGAGTTACCCTGTGGCAAACCGTCAGGCGTGGACATCTAACCAATCATCGTGATCGGTATTATAGCCATGTTGTATAAATCTGAGATTGACTGTTGATCTTGAGACGTTGATTTCATGATGTCCCCTCCACAAGGGTTGAAGACGACTTGCGTGTAACTTCCGGTTTCTGCGGCTAAGATTCAGCAGTTGGCGATCATCTCTTCTTGTTGTCAGTCTGGGACGTCCTGGTGATTTCCGTGGCCGCACGATATTTTCTTCTCTCACGATGACGCTTAAGGATTTTAGAGACTGCGTCCTGTGAAATCCCTAGGATCTCCTATACGAGTCTGCTTAGCCCTCCTGCCTATCAAGCGCTTACCACTCTCTCTCTCGCGCATTGCCGTCAGCATCGGACCAGGCATAGTCTAGGGGGACTCTATACCCATTTTTAATGCAAACAGTATAGGCCTACAGGGAACTTGGAAAAAATAAACTTTCTCTACACGGTGCAAAATCAGCAAAAAGGGCAATACATTTGTATTTCATATGCACGGGGCTTTATAGGCTGCACAAGGTAACTTTGTTACGTAATAACACATTCCTCTTGTTCAAAATATCACCTTGATAATGGGGTATATATACATTACGTAATCAATAACATACCAGCTTGTCCACAGACAGTCTTTTAAATGCAAACAAAACGGTAGACTTTTATTCAATATACAAAATTATTCCACCTTTTTGACCACCAGTGTACATAATTATGTACGGGCACTTTGCCATTCGTCTGAAATGTATTCATTAAAAGCTTGAACGTAATCGTATTGTTCGAGCAATAAAAATCATTCTTATATTGCTAAAAAGCATAGAAGAAAGGGAAAATGTAAGGTTTACTAAAGGTATGTTTCAGGGGGCATACTCGACGACGCGAGGCTTCCATCTATACACTATTCACTCATAAGTAAATATTAGTGTCACTATGATATTATAATGTATATTAATAATGAATTATGATTTCGCATTTTGCATTCTCAGTTATGAAAATTGACAACTTTTAGACAAGAAAAGTGCCTTTATTGTTCATTTTGGTTTTTTAAATAATTGATTAATATTTGTTAAAGGGGGCACTTGGGGAGTGCCACCCCTGCCGCCGCCCCCCCCCCCCCCGCTTCCAGCGCCCTTGTAATAATTATGAACACTGTTATACTTAGTTTTCACAAAGTGCAGTTCTACGTATCATAGGTAACCTATATTCAAGTTGACTAAAGTGGCTAGAGTAAAATCACAAGAACAGAATAATAGAATTTCAACAGTCTTATATCCATGCATGCTTTTGTAAGGGAAAATGATAAATTACATTGGTCACGCTCATATAAAACAAAGGGGAACGGGCCTCGGGTGATAATCACGCGGATTCAGTGAGTGCAAAAAGTATAAAAGAACTCATTATCACTGAACTTTGAGAAATCGTCGAATGTTTTAAAGTTTTGGTTAAATCAATGGGACTTGTCATCATCTTTGGATAAGAAGACCACAATTTGCGAAGCAACAGTTTTTAAGAGTTGAAAGAGAACAGGAGAAAATCAACACAAAATCAGTAGCATTTTATTGAAGAGAATGCCAGTGTCATCCAGAAAGTAACTCTTACCTTTTTTTTAATGCGTGATCAGTTTGGAGATCAGTCATTTTGCAGCGATGAAGAGGCTTATTACAGTAATTCTGCGGCCAAAATAAACACCGAAATAAGGCTGGTGAAACTAAACAAAAGTATTTTTCTTTTATTCTACCTCACTTTCATATGGTACCATAGAACAACAAAATAAAGAAAATAATGCATGAAATAAAAAAGATAAGCAATGTCGTTTAGGAATAAGATAATGGGTTTGCTATAACATGATCACCACTTAGACTTGCAATTTTCTTGTGTGCTTCATGTTTCACAAGACAAAGTTTAACCACTCTCTCTTTTGGCCTCACACCTTTAAGTAAAGTGGATTAGCCCCTGAGACAGATTCCATCATTAATGTAACAAAAATACTAACGAAAATCTGGAAAATAAACCTTAAAAGCATGCTAAAAATCAATTAGATGTGCATGGTTGATAAGGATGATCCGATATACACTTAATTTGGAGGCCGGACATCACGTTTTCTTTTAACATCAGCGGGACTATTACAGTACGAAAGCTGTTTAGGTGGGGTAGATTCAGAAAACACGTGCATTTTTCTTTCTCTTTCTTCCTTTTATAGTGCTATGGTAAAACCTTACCTCTGAGCGGAATTCGAGCAGAAAAGTAAAACCTCGCAAAGTTCAGGACTGGAGAGAAATGAGTTAGTCTTTTAGACATGAAACAGGGAAAGCATTGTATATTTCGTGTTTTTAGTCGATTTTTAATCTTTAACACGTGTGTGTGTGTGTGTGTATGTGGGGGGGGGGGGGGGTTGATTTACATATTGTATGAGACTTCTACGGCCGGCTACGACATGTCACGTGTGTACATACGTCTTGTATAGGTTATAAAATGTACTCTTTGTAGTAATGATACTCCACGCAGAGGCGGATCCAGGCGGGGCGCACCGGGTGCCCCCCCCCCCCCCGTCAGTTTTTTTTTTTTTTTTTAAACAAAAGAAACAAAAAGAAAAATGGGGGTGCGCCCCCCCCCCCCCCCCCTTTACGGATATTTCTGGATCTGCCCCTGCCACGGAGTACTCTGCGATGTGCTCCCGGGGTTTCGATCAAAGCGCCTCAGTGCCGTATACAGTATTTAATAGGTAGCTTTAGATTAATTAGGGAGCTTTAGATTTTAGACGCGCGGACGTTCAAAGGGAAAAAAAAACATGGTCTGAGCGTGCGCAGTAGCTTGACGTGTGCTACTACTGCGCACGCTCAGACCATGTTTTTTTCCCTTTGAACGTCCGCGCGTCTAAAATCTAAAGCTCCCTATCATCTCAACGCGGACGCGCGGAGGGATGTTCTGAGCATGCCCAAAATCGCATATCAAACTCCATGTATAGCTCGCGTTGCCTCAGTGTTCACTATGAAATACGTTCTGGGCTATTTTACGTCCGCTTAATTCACGACGCAGAGAGCGACTTGATGCACCGATCATAGTAATTATGGGGGCGCCATTTTATTTGTTATTTATTTATTTTTTTTTATTATTTTTTTTTTTTTTTGGTATAGAACGTCCTACGCAAACGTCTCAAACGTCCGCGTCGCAAATCTAAAGTTCTTCTTCTTCTTCTGGTTGAGTCTGCCTCCTTCAATAGCCTGAAGATTCTTGCAGACTGGTGCTATTTACATTATAATACAATTTATTTACAGATATTTACAAGCACATAGAAAATTTGACGAAAACAACTAGCCACTGTGATCAACCGTTAGACGGTTTCGAAATGATCCCACAGATGGCGCAGAAACAATGTCTGACGACAGGGAATTCCAGTTCCTTACAGTTCTTGGGAAGAACGAATGGCGATGCGATTCAGTTCTCGAATATGGTACCTGATAGGAGTGTGGTTGCGAGGCTCTCGTTAACTGAGTAGCCTGTTTGATAATATAGTCCTGTGCTGAAAGAGGAGTAAGATTATTGTGTATTTTGTACATCATAATTAGCCTGTCATTTTCTCTGCGCTGTTCCAGAGTGGTCCAATCAAGTTCTTGTAGCATTTTGGTGACACTTGAGGTGTTATGGTAGCGATTTAAAGTGAATCGCGCAGCTCTTCTCTGGACCATTTCCACTTGGTGGATTAGGTTCTTGGTGGATGGGTCCCAAACTGTAGAAGCATACTCAACAATTGGTCGAACCAACGTTTTGTAAGCTGTGGCTTTAACATCAGAAGATTTTATGCGAAGATTGCGTTTTAGAAATGCAAGCACGTTATTGGCTTTATTGACAGTATTATTGATGTGTTGGGTCCACTTCAAATCAGAAGTAATGGTTACACCTAAGTACTTCACGGATTCAACAGATTCAAGAGGGGCGTTATTTAGATGATACACGTGTTGTACCTTACTTCTTTTCCTGGATATTGTCAAAACCTTGCACTTATCTGTGTTCAAATCCATCATCCATTTTTTCGCCCAGTCACCAATTTTGTTTAGGTCCTCTTGAAGATTTTGCGTATGATGTTGATTGTCGATGGTCATGTAAGAAATTGCATCATCGGCAAAAAGGCGAACCTTTGACGCGAGACCATCAGGCAAGTCATTGATGTAAAGCAGAAAGAGGCAAGGCCCAAGAACCGACCCCTGAGGCACTCCAGATCCTACCGCTACTGAAGAAGATTTAATACCATCCAAAACAACCCTCTGGCTTCTTCCATTGAGAAAACTTTGAATCCATTTCAGATTTTTCCCCCTGATACCGTAGTAGTCCAGTTTACGTAAAAGCCGCTCATGTCCAACCTTGTCAAAAGCTTTTGAAAAATCCATGACTATAACATCCGTTTGACGACCTGCATCCAAGTTCCTTTGTAAATCGCTTGTGAAACCAAGTAATTGTTGTTCACATGACATGTTCTTACGGAAGCCATATTGTAGGGGGAAAATGATGTTATTTTCGTCCCCGTGCTTCATAATTTTGCTGGCTAAAACGTGTTCCATTAGTTTACAGCAAATACATGTCAGCGAAATGGGGCGGTAGTTTACAGGAGTAGATCGATTACCTTTCTTGTAGACTGGTACAACATTTGCTTCACGCCAATCATTTGAATTTGGTATTTCACTTAATTCATATGACAACCGGAATATATTGCAAAGAATTGGAGCCAGAATTTTTGCCAGCTGCTTCAAGACTCGTGGAGTTATACCATCCGGTCCAGGGGCCTTGTATGTCTTCAAACCACAAAGCAACTTCTCTACACCCTTTGATGTAAACAAAATATCCTCCATTTCTTCAAAGTCTGAGGTTTCCGGTAGTAAGTCATTCGGTATGGGAGTTTCCTTGGTGAAAACACTTTTGAACTGTTGGTTCAATGCTTCAGCTTTTGCAATTGGATCAGTGATCGTAATACCATCACTTTTCAGTTCCCTTATTCCTGTATTATCAGTCCTGTTGTGTTTGATGAAGCCCCAAAATCTCTTCATACTCTCAAACTCTGTGGTATCTTCATCGATAGAAAAAAGAGATTCCACATAATTCCAATAAGCCCTCCTTAGCTCCTGTTGCAGTGATTTCTTAACTGCTTTCAACTCTTCCTCCAATTGAAAAGGGACTACCCCGTGGTTTCTCAATTTCATGTTCCGACTTTTTTTGTTCAACCTATCTCTCCTTTTGATCAACCTTTTAATCTTGTTTGAAATCCAAGGTATGTCATTCTTTTTGGATGTCATCTTATGTGGAACAAACTCTGTCATTCCTTTCTCTATTCCATTCTTGAACATAACCCAAGCCTCATTCACTGAGCAAAAGTCAAGCTTATCTTCAATTTCCTTGCCTACACCTTGCATGAAATCAGCAAATTTCTCCCAATCCGCTTTGCTGTAGATGTTGATTTTCCTTCTTACTAGCTTCTGGCGAGTTGGACAACCAGCAATCGTGAGAATTGGGCAATCATGATCTGAAATGCCTGGTACAACTGAGACATCGGTGACTAACGTTGGATTATTTACTAGGAATAGATCGAGGACGTTTTCTTTCCTGGTTGTTTCCGTAACTACCTGCGTTAACCCATGGTCATCAAGCATAGAACCAAAAGCATGATGAAGCGCTGGGTGATGACATGCTTTCACCTGTCTGGTTTCCCAATCCCATCCAGGTAGGTTAAAATCACCTCCTATGACTACCATATGATCGCGATTCAATTTACACAGGGATCGTTGAAGCTCTGCAAGACTCTCTTCGTCATTTTCATGAGGCCTGTAGTACGCAGCTATATGAAGAGTCTTAGATCCCGCCATATTTAATTTACACCAGAGAATTTCACAATCTGTTTCAAATTCGATTTCTCTTGTAGCTAGAAGTTCTCTCTTAGTAGCAATAAACACTCCACCATGAGGGTCATTAGGTCTATCTCTTCTCTCAATATGATACTGATCAGTTGGGAATACCTCATTATTATTGACTGATGACGATAGCCATGATTCAGTACCAATGACAACTTCTGGATCATGTATTTGCGTCAGGAGATGGAAAGACTGTTTTTTTTGGCGCGAATACTTTGGCAGTTGACATTGAGGATCTTAATGGATCGGAAGTTAGACTTCCTAGGTCTTACAACTTTTCTACTGGGTGAAGACATATGAAGTGGTGAACCAATATCACTCTGTGTGAATGACGTATTACTGACATCATCTGCATTTTCTTCCTCCTCTTCTGAGCCCGAGTCGAGAGCATCAAAAGTGTTATCGCCAGACGAAAATCCCAAAATATCGCTACCAATCCCTGACGTCATACTCATTCCAATGTTATGCATTCCACACTTATTGCAAATCCATATAACGGAGCTATTCCCTAAATCTATATATTCATGGTAGTTTAGATTAATGCAATGCGGATGAAACCATAACTGGCAATTTCCCTCACACTGGATACCTCCTGTTTTCCCTGTAACTCCTTTTCCACATACGCCACATACATCTTTAACTTTCCCCATTTAAACTGCTAGTCTAGATATGAATAGGCCTATAGAATTCTACATGAAGAGAATATGGAAAGATCTTACTTGATGCATCCTGGCTTGACATGTGATGCAATGTTGATATGAATCTACAAACCACAAATCCCTCGATCTAGTAAATACAACCGATGAAATCCAATCGTTGTTTCCTTCCTTTAACTCTGGTGACGTCACAATTTAGGATCGCGTTGACATCCACAACTCCAATGATGTCACAATGAGCGTGCGTCACTGGTAAAGTGCGTAGTTGTAAAAATGCGCGAAAAGTTGGATGCGTTTCCTAGGAGTCAGAGAGCGCACACGCCTGTTACCAAGATTTCTGTGGAAAAACAACGCTGTGATGACTTGAAAACCTGTCAACAATTCCAAAATTAAATAGAGCAGGGAAAAGTTGAAAACCGATGATAAAACGGCAAAATGATGATCCGAACGCCCTCCCCCCTTTTTTTCTTTTTATTTAAATTCTTTTTGCCAACAAAAAAATAGGGGGAACGCACCCGGTGCTCCCCTCCTGCGAATGGTTACGCCACTGACATTTGCGACACGACCGCTAAGGACGACGCTATAAATATAGGCTAAAACCGCACATGCGGGAGGCAGCTGTTTACATTTTTCATCTTAATCCAAAATGAAAAAGGGTTCGTGACTTCACTGAGCACGCCAACGATTTAAGAAGGACGCGAATGTCGAAAAAATGGCAGTCCAACATTTGGAAAAGTTTTTCTCCGAATGCCGACATGGAGCCGAAAAACCATTCTTGAGGAGTTTGTGGAAAGTTCTCACGATGTATTCTAGTACGAATGTCGCGTGTACCATTGGCATTGCTAAACAACGGCAGTCAAATACACGAACAACGCAAATTTTCAAATAATCACGGGGGGGGGGGGGAGAAAGAAAAACTACGGGATAGCTGTCTATATAGAGTTGAAGTCAAGCATGTCAAGTTATAGTTGTCTTTTGTTTCTTCTTTCTCTCTAACGCTGTTTGCTGTCTCATGCACGCACGCTTCTTGTGTGTGTGTGTGTGCGTGTGTGTGTATGTGTGTGTGTATCGACTTCTTTTCTGACGTCCTACCCCCATAAGCAATATTTCTGTAGATTATCCCATAGAGGTCAGACGTCAAGGGTTGCGGATTTGCCCCCAAACATATGCGCCATAAACGTTTGTGAGAATATCTCAGAAGGTACACGAACAGTTTGCGAATGTGTCAGAAAAGATCGGAAGAACTTCGTGGATTTCCCGAAACATACGTGAGACACTACTCTCCAAACCGTCGGGATCTGTTTGGGGCTATAAGATTTTGCGAACATCGCGCACGTCTTGCGAAGGTCATGCGCATGTGACGAGGCTTGCAAGACATTTGCGAGAAAAAGAAAATCCCGAGCAGATCACGACCGAACTTCGGGTGGGATTTCACGGAGCACGCGAACGATTTGCGAAGGACGCGAATGGCAAAATCAAGCATTCTTATTTCAGTCTGCAAAAGATCACCAAACAAAAGTGAGGGTTCGGAAGCATCGTCAAAAATTGTTCGCGATCGTCGTTTTTACTTCGGCGAGAATTTCAAAAAAGTTTGAATTTTTTTGCGAACCTTTTCCGCACACTTAGTCGTGATTTGCTCGTGAATTGTTCTCGAAAAGCGTCTTTAAAGCCTCGCCATATTACATGCGCAAGACCTTCGCAAGACACGCGCGATGTTCGCAAAATGTTCGTGAAACCCCAAACACACTCCGAAACTTTGGAGAATGTCTCGCGTATATGTTATGCGAAATCTGTGAAGTTTTTCTGATCATTTTACGACGTAATCGCAAACTGTTCACGTACCTTTTGAGACATTCTCACGAACATTTAGCGCATGTTTTGGGGATGTATGACCTACGTTTTCTACAAATCAAAATCGTAGCATACATCTTAACATCAAACAATCATTAACAACTATATAGTAAAAAAAAAAAAGAAGAAATTAAAGACCAGCAAAGAGAAAGAAATGCTTGATTTAAAAAAAAAAATGCAGAATCTGAGGTATGCCAAAATTATATTTGACACTAGAGATTATGTGTTGAAGAAACTGACAAAAAAAAAAAAATCAAATGCTTTACTAGTGGAGAAAGGTCCTAAGAAAAAACTGTTGGCACACACAATAGTGAAATGAGAGAAAAAGAAAAGAGAAATACAGGAAAGAAAAAAAAATGAACTCAAGAGAGCTTCCACCTCTCCTTGGGTACATTTTCTCCCATGATTATTGAAATTTTTCTTTGTTCGCATTTCCGTCGCGTGTTCTTCGTGTACGTAACATACTGTACTTAAGCAATGATACACACGACATTCGCACATACGTCGTGGGAACTTCGCACAAAATGCGCAAGAATAGTTTTCGGCTTTATTGTCGGAACACATTCGGAGAAAAACTTTTCCGAAGAGTTTGTCATTCGCGTCCTTCGCAAATCGTTCGCGTGCTCCGTGAAATCACACCCTTCAGGGTGATTTCACAGAGAACGCGATTTGCGAAGGACGAGATCGGCAAAATCTAACATTCGGAAAAGTTTTTCTCCGAATATGTTCCGACACTTGTTACGACCAAAATCACTCTGAGAATGATCGCACAAAAGAAACAATCAACTAATGTTCAGGCGGTTTATTAACAGTGATATTGTGGGTACAGACTCGTAATCGGTTTTCACATCAGTACAATAACGATCAATACAAACAATTACAAGTCGGTAATAGAATCACTTACACTTAATACATGCAATATCCCTGGAAATGTCCAAATACGATGCTCGATACACAAAGGAATGATCCACGATGCACCGATGAATGATACCTTCGACGTAAATCCAGAGGTGCAGGTTACGATAGTCCAAGGTATAGATCCGGGGTAAAATCCAAGTTATGTGTCCACAGCAAAACGTGCAGAATCCAAACGTTATGACGACCACGTCCAGTTGATGTGTTGAATGATGATTCACTTTATAATGTCCAGCGAGGAATCCAGCCCGTCACAGCTTTGCCGTAACAATGTCCGTTGACACTAAAATATGGAGTCTATCTCCAATGTAGGCAAATTAATTCTCTGCAGGCAAAATGTCTCCCAGGCCTTATCTCCACAAACACAGTTTGTATATAGCAGGTCAGCAGGTAACACAGGACTGACTATAACAAGTCGCTTCAGAGCCAGAAGTGACGTAACTCTCAGAGCAGAGGTGTTGGGTACTCTGCCTACCTCAGAATTTCTCCTGCTTATATACTATCCATTCACCCCTTTCTAGTACATTCTGTAATTTTCTCCAACCTGGGGCTACATACCTGAACATACTAGCAAGTCCAAATTCCAGGAATCCTGGGTGACTCACTTCCTAATATGTGCATAACATCATTGCCAAAATTAACTACCAATCACATTGGGCTACAAGGGCAGTGCCTCACTCAGCCAGCACTTCCCAGAATTTTCTGGAATGGGTTAACTCATTCTAGACTGAGTGAGCTATAATGTATTTCCTGTCACATGCATACATGTACACATACTGTAGCTACATTGTATACTACATAGAAAATTCTCCACTGATCTGGTCAGCCTGTATGTACTATATCTAATATCATATAGAATGTTCTCCATTAATCTGGTCTACCTGTGTACATACACATTAAACAACCATGCATACAGCCTTGATACATGTACATAACTACTTGTGTGTACATTTTGTGACACACTGAAGCCGAAAACCATTCCTGCGCACTTTGTGCGAAGTTCTCACGACCTATGTGCGATTGCGTGTGCTTTTATTGTTTAAAGCCAGTTACATACACGAAGAACACGCGACGGAAATGCGAACAACGCAAACTATAGTTTTTTCAACTCATCATGGGAGAAATGTTTCCAAGGAGAGTTGATAGCTCTCTTTGAGTTTTTTTTTTCTCTCTTTCCTGTATTCTTCGATCCTTTCTTTCCCTTTGATTTCTCTGATGTGTGTGTGTACGTGTGCTGACAGTTTTTCTGCGGACCTACCGCCACAAGCATTTGATTTTTTGCAGGTTCCCACACACATTTTTTTTTTTTTTCGTTTGTGCTTAAATAATGTATGTGTTAGAATGATCGGAAGAACTTCGCGGATTTCGCGAAACATACGCGAGACGTTCACTGATTATTATTAAAGCTACCCTGACACTTGCACGAATTTGGGCTTGCGCACTGTACCGCATTATGGCGTGCCAGTACGTGGTATTTAGTGACGCGCAGGCCGAATTTCGTCATTTCAAATTTACGAATAGTTCAAGACATGAGTGTTCTCAGTGAAACTCAATGATGCGCCATGTTTACGACACATTTACGCATTATTTACGTATTCGTATTCGTTGCGAGGACACTACTTGCAGTATTTTTGTCGACTCTTTCTTTTTTAGATCATAAAACTTTCTTTCACTTCCAAGCACCTGATTGTATCTAATGATAATAAAAAATTCAACAACTTGTAAAGCTGTTTCAGAGCAAAGAAAGTGTTTATAATGTAGTGACTAAAGGGCTCATTGTTTTTGAGAAACACCAAATCTTAAAAGGAGCAGGAAGCATGAGAAACAAAGGT
Source organism: Diadema setosum (assembly GCA_033980235.1). NCBI lineage: Eukaryota > Metazoa > Echinodermata > Echinoidea > Diadematoida > Diadematidae > Diadema > Diadema setosum. The sequence goes on from CM067063.1 coordinate 16,521,376, forward strand.
GGGTAAAGTTGCGATGATGTTTGCCGGGATGTTTGTTATTCCGAAGATACAAAAGTCGAAAAATAGAATACGTGCGTTATTCCGAAGATTCGGTATTCCTAACACGAAATAGCGTTCCTTAAAATCGCATCATTGTTGCGTTGTTCCGAATATTCTTCAGTCCAAAGTCTCATTCATCCGACAATGAAAAGGTTCATTACCCGAAGGCCATTTCATAATCTGTTAATAATCACTGTTTCTGTCGAGTATTTACATGCGGGTGGGAAGGGGCTGATCTATCATGATCAGGGGAACATGCAGGATCCTTTGAAAATTAACGATAGTAGGCCCTACTATGTCTTTTTTTTTTTTGGGGGGGGGGAGGGGGTCTGCCTTTGAGTTCATTGTTACTTCTTACAAAAAAACAATACTTGTGTGACTCATCCTGATCTTAGGAGAGATGTTCTTTTTTTTTTCATCAGAATTCAATTATTACAAATTAGCATCCCAGTTCGCAAAAAAGTGTAAATCTTTATTGTATGTTTGTATTTATGTGTCAATATATGCATATATATATATATATATATATATATATGTGTGTGTGTGTGTGTGTGTGTGTGTGTGCGTGCGCGCGTGTTTTCATTCACTTTTCAATGCTTAATATCATACATTATTTAAAAATCTAATGACATCACCGTATACAGTCACTAAAAGAAGTTTATTTCATGACTGGAATTGTGAAACGTATATGTCATTATCGGATTGTTGAACCTTCGTATTATTGATACTATAACGACTGTCTTAAATAAGGAACATTATCCAATTTCGGCATTAACGAACACTGCATCATTAGGATAAACAAACATTCGGAATAATACTATGGTATAACAAAGTGTAATCCTATAGTTGCGCCCAAGCTTGAGTCCACCATGGCCTTAGTCTATACATCGTTACCAATTCTTTTCCCTCTTTTCTTTTAATACAATGTATTTGAAAAATTCAACAGACAACATTATCGTGTATCCCGAAATGCCCTTCCATGACCGACCAACTGTCTTCCTTCCCTTGTCTTTGGCCTTTGAACAGTGTTGGTCTCGGACTGCAGAGGTCCTGTCAGAGGAGGAGTGGTCGGTGCCCACGATACGAACAGATTATTATTAATCTGTATTGTGACAACTGTTCTTGATCACTTAAAGGAAACCAGAACGCAAATATAGATGTGGATTTTCTTAGTATAGAAGCAGCAATATTAATTGATCTCATCAGTGAAAGTTGAGGAAAATTTGACATGCCATCAAAGTTATGAATTTTTCAAGTTTCGGTGCCGCCATCGCTGGACAAGGAGACTACCACAGTTTACGTATAGAAAACGTAAAGAAAATTCAACATATTTTACTATTTTAGCATTATGAAAGAGAATCTTGCATACCTCTTTCAGAAACTAGAGGAAATAATATCACCCTTAACCTATGTCAGTAACTTGTTGATTAAATGTGTATACACTGTAAAAAACATCGGTGTTAGATTTAACACCATGGGTGTTAAATCTAACACCGATCAAGTGTCAATAGAGGACCACACCGACAGGTGTTGAAAGTATTTTGTGATGGTGTTGAAAAGTGTTCACCTGCAACGGCACTTCATGGTGTTAATTTGACACTGTAGCTGGTGATATTCTGACACTGCGTTGGTGTTACTTCAACATTGACACCACATGGTGTTGAGTTGATATTGTTGATGTTAGCCCGCCCAGCTTCAATAAGGGACCACACCAACTGGTGTTACTGTGGTGTAAATGTTTTCACGCCTTTTTTTTTTCCAAAATCAAGTACTTTATTGGAAAGTTCTTGATCGTTTTGTTAAAATTCAAAATCAACAAGAAAAACAGTAACCAAGTAACTAGTCAAAAAACATTTTCATACATTGAAGTGGCACCAGGAGGTGTTAATTTAACACCAAAAATGAGCACCGAAAATTTAACACCAGCTCGGTGTTTCATATTCAACACCGGACTTTTTGCAGTGTACTTTCCATGAAAAATTAAACCTTTTTTTTTTTTTTTTTTTCATGACCTGTGTACTTATAGTATCCTCCCTATCTAGCAATTACTGCACTGAAAATAAAAAAAAAAAAAAAAAAAATCATGACTTCTGACTTGAAAGGCGATTTTCCTCAAACTTCAGTTGATATGATCTGTTAATACAGCTGCTTTCACTAAGCCCAAATTCATACATGACGATTGTATTTAGGTTTGGGTTTCCTTTAACGCGCATATCATGCGTAGAGTGTGCTGGAGTATTCGCATTTTATGCGCAAAGGACACGCAAGTTCGTCGTGAACTAGTCGTGATTTAGTCGTGATTTAGTCGTGTACTGCGTGTCACTAGGTTGATGGACACGCATTAGTATACGTACTGGTACGGCTAGTTTGGGCATAGGTTGTTCATAGTCCACGAAGTGTTCGCGAAACTTGACTAAAAAATTCGTCGTGCCAAAATTTTGAACAGTTCGAAAATTTTTCACGCATTGACGGGATTGGCCAGCATCCTCCCGCAGGTTGCCACGAATGCTTCTCGCATTGGCACGAAATGATACGTGACAATGCCGAAACCATGCGCAAACCCAAATTCGTGAAAGTATCAGGGTTGCTTTAGTTTCCGGGTCTGTTTATTTTAGGGTTTCACGAAGATTTCGCGAACCGGCGCACGTCTTGCGAAGGTCTTGCGCATGCTTTAGAGATATTTTCGAGAACAATATCACACAAGAAATCACGACCCAGTGTGCGAAAAAAGGTTCGCAAAAACTTCACTTTTTTTTTTTTTTTTTGAAATTCTCGAACGAAACACGACATCCGCGAACGATATGACGACGCTTCCGAACCCCCGTGTTCGTTTGGCGATCTTTTTCAGACTAAAAATTTACGAATGTTGGCCTTCGCCATTCGTGTCCTTCGCAAAATTTTAATCATTCGCGTTCGCGTCGCAGATGTAAAGCTCGCTAGGTACTGCACTGAAACCCTTGACTCAATAGCGCCAGCTATCGTCCACGGGTACGATCATTGTGCCCGACGACTCGCCCATCAACGCTAGGGGCCCGACTCATCGCGTGAAGATTGTTCCCGAAACATCTACTGCACACACATACTAGTACATAGCGATCGATTCTTTTCGCCCACGTTGTAACCACCGGTTCAAAGAAACTCGTACTGTTTTAGGTGTGCTTGCTACCCGCACCCAATATGCACATTCAGCGCGGAGGATGCAGCAGGTAACAAATCAGCTCGGCCTGAAGACTAGTCAACCCTCGTTCTGTTTGGAGCACTAAAAGTGTTATACAATCTTGTTCAATCTATATGGGTAATTGTACTCAGTAAAAGTAATGATGAGAGTGATAAATAATGATAATAACTTCTTTATCAACAGCTGTCATTATTATCTAGACTCACATTTTTCACCAGATATTCAATTGCTAACTCTCTTGGGGGAGTCTGCGACTTTGAATGCTTCTACAGCATAATATTGATTATGGCGATACAAAATATGCCGTGGATCATCAACAAGCCACAACTTACAGTCCGTGCCCATCTTTTCTGATGGATAAAGCGAAAATGTACACACACACACACACACACACACACACACACACACACACACACAAATTATGCATGCAAATGATATCGCATGAAGATAGCTGTCATCGCCTATTGATATGTGGGCTTGATCCTTGGTTATAAAGGTATGAGATCTAAATCAAAAATATTTTCAGGTAACAGATGTACATATATATAGTGCCATACTTGAAACTCCTCTTTTGGTCGACATGCGTTCGCGAATTTGCAAATCCTGTGTCATCAGACTTGAGACCAAGTTGTGTCTGTTGTCCTGTGTCCTGTCTTCATTGTTGTATGGCTGTGAGACATGGACAAAATAGAAGACCCTGGAGAAATTCCACCAGAGAATTTAAACGGATGGTGTAGTATTGGTGGAGATCAGGATTGGGCTTTTAACTTTGTGTGTGTGTGTGTGTGAAATACCAAGAAACCACTTATGAATATACAGAGCAAACGATTAAGAAGGATTCAAAGTTTATTTGATGAAAATCGGTTTTGGAATGGCTGAAACATAAAAAAAGTAAAACAAAGTGATCGTAACCACCTTTTATTACGATTGCTCTGTTTTTGATATCTCGGCCATTTCAAAACCAATTTTCATCAAATACATGCTGAATTCCTCTTGGAATTGCATTTATATTTCATTAAAAAGTTTTCATTATCTTACGACAAATGTTAGAAAAGAGAAGTTAGGTCTCAACTAAAACTATACAATCCCTTTCAGGTTGAGAACACCAATTGGAAGTGCTTGACATGCATGCAGTGAGTCGGCACAACAAGCATATTGAATAAAGTCACTGCACTCTAGTCAAGATGGGTATCTAGCCATATTATACACATCCAATTCAGTGACTGTGTGCCGATTGCCCAAACTGATCTGTAATAATTATATTTGCATAACTTTTATAAGTTATAGGTTTAAGTATGTACTCTTTCATTTTGTCATTTTATATGTTATGTTATTCATATCTTGCACAAGTTGGGTCTATGTATAGGCCATTTAATTCTTAGATGGAATTGCCTCCTTAAATCCCTCTTGTTATTATTATTATTATTATTATTATTATTATTATTATTATTATTATTATTATTATTAATATTATTATTATTATCATCATCATCATTGTTATTATTATTATTATTATTATTATTATTATTATTATTATTATTATTATTATTAGTATTAGTATTATTATCATTATCATTATCATCATCATTATTATCATTATCATCATCATCATCATTATACAACCATATATATAAGGACAAAAAATGTGACATCTTTGTGATGAATGTTGCACTGAGCACCGAGAAAAGATATAAAAAGATAGAAAAGAGAAACCGTGCTCTCTGCGTGCGTCACCTGCAAACATGCAGCCCCAGGTACTCGGCAATAAAACGTAATGTGGTGTGGGCATGCAGACGCCGGGCTATTTATCAATCACGAATCAGGGGGGGGGGGGTGTTTCATAAAGCTGTTCGTAAAGTTACGAACGACTTACGAGCGACTGGTGATCAGTTCTTCTCTCTTAATTTCTAGGATTTATTTTTAAGTCCTAAGGATTTATTTCTTTAAGTCCTAGCGGACTGTAAATACGGACAAAACCTTAGGACTTAAAAGTAAGTCTTAGCTAGGATTTAAAAATTTAAGTCTATGTTCGACTTAAATTTCAAGTCTATAGGATTTATTTTTTAAGTCTTATTAGATTACATTTAAATCTTTCTTAGACTTGTTTTTAGAATAAATCCAGCTTGGATTTAAACGACGAAAGACTTATTTTAAGCCTTCCTTGGATTTATTTCAAATAAATTCATCATGGACTTAAACTCAGACTACTGAAAATGACAGCCAATTGATGCACTTTCTTCACATGTAAAGGTCTATTTATTTTAACAAAATCAAACTGATGCTTTTTCACAAACATCGATAAGTTACAAAATATACAGATGATTGTCATACACATGTAGGCTCCAGAAAAAATGAAATACGACATGATGAAAACATAGCATATTTTGCAATAATCTCAGATGGTCACATCTTCACATTCATGTTACTGATGCTTCTTTCACTGTGTTCTGTAAACAAGTTACTAGACGACTGGAACCTTCATTGCCAAATAGATTACTTTTTTCACTTTTTTTTTAAAAATCTTGCAAGATGACTCCATACGACTCGATTCACTTTCATTTTATGTATTTCTTTCCCTGGTGAGCATCGTTAAGTCGTAAGATGGAAACTATGAACAAATATAAGATTATATATGAATTCTAATAACTTAAATTTTAGAAATGATGCTGTGTAATAAACAATACAGCCTCCATTAAGTTGACGTTTAGATTTACACGCTTTGTTCGTCCCATGTATGCAATTTAAAGAATTGTTTGATTTTTTGGAATGATGCATAGTATAAATTTAATCAAGAGGGAAGTAAAGGCCAAACTTAGTGCAATCAAATTAGAAAAGAGAAGAAATTTCCCTACACAGAATGGTGTAAAGACTATGAAAATCAGCTACGAAATAAGGAAAATATGCCTCTTTTCAATTTCACACATTTCCAGAAAACAGATCTTGTCCAGTCTTTATGAACGTCCAAATGAGGGAATTGATGATGTCATTCCTTCAAAAAATTTTTACACTTTTCACCTGCATGTATTTGCATACATGCATTCATACGGACTAGTCAAGAAATGTTTTCTGAAAACGTGTTACATTTCCTTATTTCTTACAAGACTTCCCTAATTTTTCCACTATTCCATAGGGAAAATTTACAATTGAATCCAAACTGTATTACATACAACAGTAGGGAGCAAGATCTACGTAAACTCTGAAGTAAATTCACCTTAAAACATTAAGAAGCTCAAATAACAATTAACATTCTAAACTTACTTCTAAAATTCCTTGAATATCGATTGTCTGAAATGGATTTACATAAGTACATTTCCATACTGCATTTTGGTAGACAAAATGTTTGACAAAAGAATATACAAATTCCTGCTTAATCTATTGATATTTAAGAAGCCATCTAAACTGATGACAGGGAACCATCTCAAGAGACTGTTCAAGTGAGATGGACCACTAGTTTCTTAATTACTTTGATGTCATATCTCGTAACAAAGCACTACATGTATGTTGAAGTGATGCAATCTGAATTTTTACCTAGAATTATCAATCATTGTGATTAATATACCCCCACCCACAATTGAGGGAATTAGCTCAACCAGGATTATTTTTTCTTACTTTTTAATAAAGAAAAAAATTACCATGGCAATGCACTGTTCCACCTCTCAAATCAAGTGCTCAAAAACTGAGTGAGCAAGATAAATAAACTGACGATTTCTATGGTTTTTTACTAAAAATTGTGTAACCATGGCAACACAATGTTGGACATTAAGAAAAAAATGAAGTTTGCACAACTATAGGCCCTATATAATAGCCGTCATATGTGCCAAATTTCAAGCTAAATGCTAAAAGGGTGAGGGGTTTAGTTGAATTCACATTAGTGTATCATTTTCATGCAAAATATACTGTTACCATGGCAACACATTTTCCACACTGACAAAAGATTTTTTGCACATCTAGGTAATGTAGAGGTAACATGTGCCAAATTTGAAGCCAAAATGCTCTAAACAGAGACAGGAGAATTGAAATGTTTGTATGATTTTCATTGAAAATGCACCATTACCATGGCAACACATTGTTTAACAATGATGAAATATGAAGTTTGCATATTTCTGAACTACAATGGTTGCATGTGCCAAATTTCAAGCCAAATGCTCAAAGACTGAGGGAGTTACCTGAATCCAAAATATTTTTGTATGATTTTCATTCAAACTATGTTGTTACCATGGCAACACAATGATCAACAATGACGAAAGGTTAAGTTTGCACATGTACGTACCATAGTGGTCAGGTGTGCCAAATCTCAAGCTAAATGCTCAAAGACTGAGGTTGTTACATGAATCCACAATATCTTTGTATGCATTTTAGTGAAAAGATGCTGTTACCATGGCAACGCATTGTTCACCATTGATGAAAGATTAAGTTTGCACATCTATATGCTAAATTTGTTGCATGTGCCAAATGTCAAGCCAATTACTCAAAGAGTGAGGGAGTTAACTGAATCCACAATATTTTTGTATGATTTTCATTCAAAATATGCCGTTACCATGGCAACACATTGATCGACACTTACGAAAGAATACGTTTACACATCTACATACCACAGTGGTCTTTTGTGCCAAATTTCTAGCTAAATGCTCGAAGATTAAAGGAAGTTAGCTGAATCCACAGTATTTTTGTATGTTTTTTGGTTTAAAAAAAGCTGTTACCATGGCAACGTATTGCTCACCACATTGTTTCCATATCTATATACCATAGTGGTCATGTGTGCCAAATTTCAAGTCAAATGCTCTAAATTTGTTTAAGGTGCCCATCTGCGCTGAATCTATCCTTCCTCGTGGGTTCAAGCACATACTTTGGCTGGAAAACCAAAGTTTATTTCTTTATAAATAGAGAGTTTCATATTAAAGTGTTTAGCCACAACGTCATAATGAAAATAGCAACAAATCAGCGCTCAATAAATGTGATGGACAATGGCTCAACAACACTGGGAGTGATGAAAATTAGGTAATAGTTGAATAATTACAAAAGTGTTCAGGGGAACTTAAACTTTCTTCTTTCAATTTAAATCAATGCGGATCGAGCTGGCATTACTTTTTTTTTCATCATCAACCAGACATAATATACAGAAAACAAGCCAAAGATGAACAATAAATAAATTGAAACTGGACATGTATAAAAACTTGAAATATTGTTTAAATGTTCACGTAGCAATGCAAATGCAAAAGTGAGGCACACACATACATGATAGCACCTCTAAAGGAAACATTGCGGCATTAACTTTCCTTATTGTGTTATTTTCATTTAAAAATGCACACACAAAAAAAATTACAAGGAAACTTTACTACAACCAGGGCATGACAGACATGCTTCTTGTGTGCATGGATTTGTAGCTCAATATAAATGGAAAAGTGAGGCACACATAACATAACTCAATATCCATGAGTCAAACATTATGCATGATAGTATCTTCAAAGGAAACATTGCAGCATTTTACCTGTGTTACTTTGATTTAAGAATTCACCGAAAATTAAGAAAACTTTGCTGCACATCAGGGCAAGTCAGATATGCTTCTTGTGTGCATGGGTTTGTGGCACAATGTCGGAAAATCTTACTAGCATCATACACTGACGTGTTCTTGAAGTTCGTGGCTAATGCCCAGAACGAAGCCCTCACTTGGGATTGTAGCAGTACATGAATATGCCGCCACAAAATCAAAGAATGCTTCAAGCACCCACGCATATTTGACGATGAAGACACAGTGGGCTTTGAGTCTGTCAAATTCTTGCTTCCGGTCATCTCCAGCCTGGACTTAGTATGGTCTTGTCCAGAATGAGAAAATACTGGATGTACGTCTAGTCACTCCCTTATCTGACTAAGCAGGGCTGGCTGAAGGTGGCATCTTTAGCATCACTGAACTTCGCGCTTCTCGCTCGTGATGTATACGTTTCGCGTGGATCAACTTGGCGTTTCCCGTTTGCTAGGGCTTTCAGGTGGGAGAATCTCCAGATCAGAAGATGCTTGGGGCTGGGGTTGGAGTCTCTGCATCAACAATGCCATGAACATTGGTTCCTACCTGAAAAGAGATTAAACATGTATAGCACTACTGATATTTCGAACTAAATTTCACTTGAATCGTTTGAGCAAATGACAAAGGCTACAATTATTATCAAATAAACTTTGCATCACATAGAGGAAAGTTAAGTTCTCAGTGAGAGGGCACTCTGGAGGGAAAAAATATTAAAATATAATTTTACATATTGATCTTAAATACAATGTACTAATAACATATTCATCACATAACTTTTAGTTTGTGATGTACAAGTAAATATTTCTGATATATTTCGGAACATATTATTTTAAAACATTTTGTCTCATCTGGTAAACCTCAAAGCCTTGAAAAAAATTCCCAGAAATCAGATTACTTTTTGCCATCATCGGGGTGGGGCCTAATTGATATTTACATGTTCCAGACTCATAAGATATTTGATGTACATATTATTACAAATCAATAGAAGTCAGCATGCATTTTTAATCCGTAATTTAATGAATTTAAAAGAAAACTGTCAAAACACGGTAGATACCCCTACACAATACTCATTGCTGAATGTTCTAAAGTTTGTTTGAGAAGAATCGCTTCAAAAACACTGATATATCAGAGAAGAAAACTTTGCATTTCTCACGACAGCATGAGAAATTCTGATTTTTAAATTCCACCTGTTACTGGAGTACATGCAGATTCTACACGAGTCTTGCTTTGTAAGATACGAAGCTCAAATATTCTTCTCTAAACATGAGCTGGTACTTAAAAGCCCAATGAAACATGCATATTGATAATTCTCAAAATTGGAAGCTCAATGATTTGATCATAAACTGATTTCAAGTCTATAAACATTAAGCATATAAGTCCTTACAGGCACATAGTCATTCTGCACCAGGTACTGCTGGGCATCCCTCGGGAGCATGAGAGTCCTCTCCCTTTCTTCTACACGGGGATGTTGGGTCTGTGAAGCATCGCTGCAAGTAGTGACATTCCACAAAATTCCTATAGAATGGAACACAATACAATTGTTTTTTCAACTTTTAAGTATTTCACCCTTTCTCTTTAACATATTAGATATGACGTATTGTATCAGCTCTGACAATCCCTAACCCGTTGAGGACGAGTCCCGAGTATACTCGGGCAAGCGTCTATGGGAAATGCGTGTTGTAGCAATATCAAACCGTCCTCAACGGGCTAACATTCAGTTTTCGACTTATTATCAATATCAGTCTATGAAGAGCAAACTCGTACACATTCACTTTCCTGAAAGGTGTAATAGCAATGAAGCATAAACAAATGAGTAAGTGTTACTCTTACACTTTTGACAGAAATTGTTCCAGTAATTATAATCAATGCCACAAGATCTATGAGGATTGGCGGAAGGACTTACTGTCTCCATCCATGTCTTCACATCTTCTTACGATGTCTTGCAACTACGGGTGGTTTCGCTTGGCAAGTGCAAGATTCTATTGACGTAAAATGGCCCCCATCTGTTCACCATCTCCTGCACTTTTCTCGGTACAACTGGGCAAAGTCCGCATTGATCTGAAAATAAACACAAAAACTGTGAAATATCAGTGATAAGGAAGTGGAAAATGAAAAACAGAAACGCTTGACAAAAAAAAAAGGAAGAAAACAAATATGCTTCGGGGGTATAAACGGTCGCCACAGCCACATTTCTAGATTTTTATGTAATTAATTATTTCTTATTGGTCTCGAGGGTTGTATTTCATGCTGGAGGAAAAAATGAGACCGATATCTCTGATTTTTGTTTCAGATGTTATCGTTAAAATCAATTTTTAGAAATACCAGGGATGTCTTGCATATCTAAACACCAAGAAGGGATAGTCCTGACAGAGTACTCCTTGGAGTACAAATTATACAAATAACAGGTAATTTGCATTCCCTTTATCTTAAAAAATATTAAAAGTAAAAAATAAAAAAAGGCCTCATATATTGTAAAACTTCACTACATTCTCTCACTGGTGTATGTGATGCTTAATGCATACATCTCAGCCAGAATTGTAGATCTGTAGAATTTTTAAGTCTAGATCCTTCTACTCAAACACAGATCACCACATTGATTATGCTACAAAGAGAAAGACTGGAGTAGAATACATACATTATTTGTTTCATACAACGCCTTCAACAATAACACTAACAGACTTACTAGTTCAAGAAAGAGTCTTGAATTCAGTGCAGAAATGGCAACCATAAGGCCTAGGTGTCCAGGCCTACTACTGAGTGGTAGTAATAATAGTAGAAGTATTTTCATGGAATGCAAATCAGTAGCACATTCACGTTACATACACATGTACGCAGCCGAGTGCAAGTAGCATTGAAGTTGATTATTCCAGTAAAATGAGTGACATGATGCATGCTTGATAGTAAGAGAGTGTTGAGTGCACACGCCAAAGGTAATTGTTTATTGTGACATCAGACTCAGTAGACCAAGTCATGCAATGGAACAGAAACTGTTTATTAATTGTAGACCCCCTATTTTAATATGGGAGTCAATGGAAATTGGTGATGTCAGCCAATATGGCCCATGCGATAGAAGTTTTTACAGTTCAGAGCTTGACGCCACTGCACTGGCATTGCAACATTGGCGCCCTAAACCCTGGGGCGCTCATCACACAGGGCCAAGGGGGCTTCGTGTTTGGGCAGGTCGCAGTTCTATTGCAGCGCCCATAGGGTCTACGTACTATTGGTGGCCTAAACACGTTAAAAATAAAACCCATCTAACAGCATATGCCCTACATTTTATCACAGCATAGTGGGGCATAAAGGCCTAGAACTGTGCCTTTCTACGTAGAAATTGATAAATTAAACCTTACAAGAGTGTAGGAAGGGGTGAACTGACACTAACTTGTTACTGTTACTCAGTGTTAGACGACAGTTAGGCCTACGCTACAGTAGCCTGTTAGTTATGCCCATAGCTTTACCTTTCAGTCAAGACACCAACATCGTAAATCATTAGGTAGAATGGACGCTTTATAAGAGTCCCTGTATTATTACACTTGTACTTGCAGTTTCACCGAAATAGAGCCCCCACAATACTAGTATAATGTTAGCCTACATGTAACTTGTTACAATGTTTGGATAGACACATTTAATAGCCATGAACAGCTAACGTTAGCACTGGCGCTTCAGGGATGGACAGCGCTGTATACAGCGGCAAGGCTCAAACTCGCCAAAAATGTAGGGCGGTTAGTGCACATCTTAACATCTTTTATCTTTGGTTACTGAGTCCCAGAGTTATCAAACACATTCTTAAGCATTCATACAGTAATATGCTCACCTTTAAGCAACTTGGTCAAGCTTCCGTCAGATCATGCCCTCAAAAAACTCCGGCCTGCATGACTTCTGCCTTCAAGACCAACTCAACTGTTCGAGTCAATAGCGTTTGTTTGCAAATGGTCGATGGTAAATTATGGTACCAGGTAGGTAGGTACAAGTACTATAGTACATACACATATTGTGCACTGAATGTGTGTGTATGACTACGCTATCTGGCATCGCATGAAGCAATGGGCCGGATGCATAAACGCTAGCAATTGCTTGTGCTAGTCTTTTACTCGAATCCGTATGCATAAAAACAAGCAATTGCTTGCGAGCAGAAGCTCTTGCTAGCAAGTACAAGCAATTGCTTGCTGTCCGCAAGCAATTGCTTAGAAACCAAGCATTTGCTTAAAAACGTATGCATAAAACATACCTTTTGCTAGTTCTTGCTAGCAATTGCTTACGATTTTCCAAGCTCTGCAAAATGAGCTTGAGCTTTTGCTTATCTGGGACGTTCCCTTTTAAGTATCATTTTCATATTCATGGAAGAAAGACAACAATTGTGAAGGAGTGGTATAAATCTACAAGAAATTACTCTTAAGTAGAGTAAGAAATTTTTCATTTCAACAACGGGAATGTCCAGTGGTTAGCACGCAAAATTTGATGAAAAACAGGTAGGATGTCTCACTTCGGTGGAGAGCAAGGAGACGTCTCTCCACGTGCGATCTGGCAGATGCGGGCTATTGTAAGCAGTGGTGGGAATCAGCCAGTAATACGAATGTGTGTATAGTTGTGTGTGTGTGCGTCTGTGTGTGCGGCTGTGTGTGCATTTATGAGTGTCATTTCATAGCTCTTCTGCTATGTCAGGAAATGTTTCCGCACACACATGCCCTTTCAAATGCATGCTGCCACACTCGCCTTTGTTCTTGTGTTCGCACAAGCGTGACGCTATTGTTCGAACCCTAAGCAATTGCTTGCTGAATGCAAGCAAAAGGTATGTGCACAAGCAAAAGATTATGCATATGTATTTAAGCAATTGCTTGAGCTACACCTTTTACTAGACGAGCTTGTGCTTTTGCTTGAAGCAATTGCTTACAAGCAATTGCTTGTTTTATGCATTCGGCCCAAAGTGACGGCCAGCGCCAATTCCGAATTCCGGTTTTAGGTAGCCTTTTGTCAAGGCCCTCTCGCTGTAATGGGCGAGCGAAGCGAGCCCAGCCGAGCGCGCCAGCGCGAGGGCCTTTTGAGATCTGCTGCACACATTATTATTCATGACACGTGAACCCTTCTGAATACTCATTTTAATGGCTTCCGGTCAACCAATGGAATGGCGCGCTCCCCGCATCCTCAGCCTTGGTGGTCATGCCTGTTCGCATGCATCACTGACCACCCGAGGAGGTCTGCCACGGAACTCTACACACTCTGTGAGTAGAGTTCTGTGAGAGTGTGTAGAGTTCTGTGAGGTCTGCGGCAGCGGCGTGCATTCGCTGTATTCAAATCGGGTTCGAGCAGACAGACACGCTGATTGGACCCCGACTTTTGCTCCCGAAATCGGGGAGCAAAAGTCGGTAATTCAAAGGGCTAACAAAAGGATGCGAAGCAGATCTCAAAAGGCCCTCGCGCAACCCTACTCAGCTGGGCTCTCTTCACCATACAGCGAGAGGGCCTTGACAAAAGGCTAGGTTTTAGGCGGTTCAAGATAGCGCATGACGTCATTTACAAGTCATCTGATTGGCTGAAAGTTTAAGTCCTTGTTAGATTTAGATTGCGAACAGCTTCGACACTCAACTTTTAATCGAAGCCACCTAAAATAAGTCTTAAAGACTTAAAATATTTTAAGTCGTAAGAAAGATTTAAAATTTAAGTCCTAGAAATTAAGAGAGTTGTGCTGAATTATGGAAATTCTGATAAGTATATAGCACATCAGAACTGATCACCAGTCGCTCGTAAGTTGTTCGTAACTTTACGAACAGCTTTATGAAACAGGGCCCTGGGCCCCGTTGCTAGAAACTTTGCGTTTAAACGCAACTTGCAACTGATCGTCACTGGCCAATCAAAATCATTGTTGCATGCATGTTTTCTTAATAGGGCAGACCCTGAGCCAATCAGAATGGTTGTTTCAAAATTAGCAATTATTTGAAATTGATTGCAACTTTCTTGCAATGGGGCCCTGGTCTCTTATACAGCCACTACAATCGCTCTCATGCACCAAAATTAAGATTCATAATGATGAACGTCCAGACAGACAGAGAGAGAGAGAGAGAGAGAGAGAGAGAGAGGGGGGGGGGATAACAATGGGTTGCAGCCACATACACTGTAAAAGCAAATCAGATCAGTGTGGTAGGCCTATGTGCACGAATGAAGTATGAATGCCGAATCTCTATGAGGGGCTCAAGTATAGGTCGCAACTTCTGATCAGAATTTAATGGAAATTAGACGATTTGACGATGTCATTGTCAAAATCTGTCGCATTGATTGCCAATATAAATCATTTCAACAAATCTTTTGTTGTTGAAGATGTTCATCAGCCTGAGGAACCTTAAAGAGATCGCATAGTTTTGGTTGAGACCTAATTTCAGGTTTCTAACATTTTTTGGTGAGATAATGAGAAACCTCTTATGAAATATAAAGAGCATATAATTCTATGAGGAATTCAATGTTTATTTGATGAAAATTGGCTTTGAAATGTCTGAGATATCCAAAACAGAGCAATTCTAATAAAGTGTGGGACCCACCTTTTATTACGATCCGGCTTTGTTTTACTTTGTTTTTGGATGTTTCAGTCATTCCAAACCCAATTTTCTTCTAATAAACTTTGAATTCCTCTTAAAATGGTATGTTCTGTACTCTATCAAAAGTGTTTTCTAGGCCCAATTCTCATCTCCACCAATACTGTACCATCCCTTTAATTAACCGTTAGCGAGGAACCTTCCCTTTTCAAAAATTCTAACGATAGCACCTCTGAAACGCATGGTTGACAAGTCGCCAGATTTTTTTTTTTTTACATTGGTCTAAACTCATAACTGTTATTGTTTCTCATTGTAATTATTGTTGTGACTAATGCATTTACGGTGTACTACGAATATTTTCTAGAATAAAATAAACTAGACTACGAGACCTAATTGCCTTATAATAACGAAAGTAAACAAGTAATGTACATCGTAATTACTCTTAGATTACAATTATGCGAATTTGTGTATAACGTGTACACGAATGTGATTGCCTTGTGTACTCTGTATTCGAAGCCACAACCTACATCCATACTATGCGTGGCATGTGTCAAGTCCGAGTGGTTAGGGCCGAGGCAAATGGGACCTCTTTGAAACTCACGCGGTGTCGGGTCCGCGCGCGCGAGATCGCTCCCTCTCTCGCTAAGTAGCTCGCCGCTCGCTGTGCTCAAGAGCTCTAACAGCTCTATGGCTCTCACCCATGATCGCCCATCCGCATGTACGCACCGTACCGCAGCACACAGCCACAACTAACTAGCCATGCGCTATGGTAAATGGTCGTTTATATCGCCGTCGCGTACCGCGCGTCCACATGTTGCCTAAACAGAAACCGGCATGCAACAGAATTGCCGATTGAGGAGCCTGTGTGTGTCGCTCGACAGTCTGCTGATCCTGGAAGCAATTCAGCAAGTTAGTCAGGAATATTAAGCCTACGACTTACGAGTGTAAGGTAGAAAAGGAAAGAGACTTTCGAACATTGTAGGCTTACATTATCTACATCTCTTAGGAAAACAAGATAACAGGGTCCAGATCTGTATCATGTCTACCTCTAAACCCCTTACAGTAAGTGGAGAGAGGACGTCGGGAGATACCGTGAGAACCCAAAACGGTGAGTCACTTTCTCTATGTCCTCAGTGCGGATAGTTATGACAATGACATTAGAAGTCTATTTAATTACAGATGTAGAATACTTTTAGTATCCATATCTAACGTAGTCGTTAGACTCCACTACTTAGCATTTAACATAGACCTATGTAGACCATATGTGACCCTCCATCACAAAATCAACAAAAATTTCATATCATTAAAAGGGACTGTACAGTAAGTAACTACGACTGGTTGGGGTGGGGATTCATGTTTTGAACATTCCTAAAGGCCACCGCACACTACACGATCAGACTGGTCTTAAACTTAAAGTCTTAAGCCAAGCTGGGTCTTAAGACCAGTCGTACGACCGGACACCGCACACTATACGACCCGACTGTAAAGCGCGCGCAGTGCGCACATGCGTGCGCTTACATTTTACTGCATTGTGAATGGCTGAAAGCCCACGACCAGTCGGTAGAAATTCAACATGTCAAATCTCTACGACTGGCGCTAAAGCCCGCCGCACACTACACGATTTTGCCCCGATTCACCGGTCTTAAGACCTTAAGACTAGAAGTGTGACGTCACAGTCTTGCCATTTTCTAGTCGTACGACTGGGTCTTAGCGCCAGTCGTAGAGATTTGACATGTTGAATTTCTACCGACTGGTCGTGGGCTTTCAGCCATTCACAATGCAGTAAAATGCAAGCGCACGCATGTGCGCACTGCGCGCGCTTTACAGTCGGGTCGTATAGTGTGCGGTGTCCGGTCGTACGACTGGTCTTAAGACCCAGCTTGGCTTAAGACTTTAAGTTTAAGACCAGTCTGATCGTGTGTAGTGTGCGGTGGCCTTAAGACCCAGGGGTGGTATTCTGTAAGGATCCTAGGACAGCTCTCTCTCCTAAATACGCGATTGGTATTCTGTAACACCGCGCGTAGGAGGAGAAATAGGATAGTGACGTCAGCGATCCTTATTTCTCTCCCAGTTTAGGATAGGGGCGTAACTTGTATGTAAATTAGATGTAAGTAGATGTTAATGAGATCTTAAGATAAGTGGTATTCTGTAAGCACAAGTAGGATCAAGTTTAGGAGCAAAAATAAGGATAGCCTCTGGGCAATCTTTCTCTGGCGCTTTATGCCGGGCTATTGCGTATATAGGCCTACTGACGAAACTTAACGCCCTTATCATTCTCAGCCGACGTACTGTCTCTTATTTTGTATGTTCATGAACAAGAAAATAAATACATGAATCGTATAACAGAGTTATCTGTTCCTCTCATACTGAGGATTCTAAAACTGCAGTCTATACTGTTCGAAACAATTGTATTCTTTATCTAACTGATATGTGTTTATTTGTTTGTTGTTCGCCATTTTCAATTCAATTCACACTTCATTTTATTCGGCACAAGATAAATAAAAAGTACATTATGTACACAATAACAACAAAAGATATAATTTTTATTGATATTGTAATAATGATAATAGTATAAATCATCATTATCATTATTAATATTATCATTGTTATTATCATTATTATTATCATTATTGTTATTATCATTATTATTATTACTGTCATTATTGTTGTCATCACTATTATTATGCTCAACGTCTGCCCGAACGTCATGCGGACGCAGTGCAAGCAGCCTACCTCCGCCGCCCACATTACGTGACCCTCGAAGTCGTTGCTGTGAAGATCTAGTAACCAAAGAAAAAGAAACGTACGCAGTGCGCTTCTAGGTCGCGTGAAGAATAAAAGTACTAGTAACGCAACGATCCATACGCACACATTATGTACAAGACGTACGTAGTGTGTGACGCAAGCCGGTGACCTAACAGTCCATTCGTGCATGGGTTAACTTTTTTTTTTTCAAAATGTAGTGAACTTACGTGTTTATACAAGGATATCATGGAGTTATAGTAGCTCTATGTTTATATCTTTGTTTAATCTATCAGTAATCTCCTTTATTTATTCTGTTATTATTGCCCTGCATGTAAGTCTATACTACCATAAAGATAGGGGAGAGCTAGCGGGGTGAATTAAGTGGGACAAAAATTGTGATTTGATGAAGTTTCTCGAATAACTTTCTGATATTTAGAATGGGGCACACATGTATCGGACCAAAAGACTTTTGATGCTAGCCACATAACGGGTTGCTACGTTATATTCCTATAAGCGTCGTATTTGTGTTATCATTTTTTTTTTTCCTGGGAGAAGTGGAACATTGGTTTGGTTTAAGTGGGACAAACAGTAACTATAAGCAAGACATTATTATTACAAGCATATCGATCATAGAATAATGTGAGTGCATGTGTGTGTGGGTGTGTGCATCTATTATTCTTTATATTCAATTAAGAAAATCAAGGTAATAACTTTGAATCAAGGGCGAAGTTTGGCATGCAGTGATGATATCCCTGTTTACCCCAACATCCTCCAAAAGTTCAAAATTTGAGCTAATTTCTGCAAAAACTTTAAATGCAAATTAATTGAACTCGTAAGGTCACATTTATTATGGTGGGCTAAGTGCGTGCTAAAGCTTTGATAATCAAAATTGTATTCTTAACTGTATAATTACTAGTAGACTGACAAAACATTTTTAGCTCCTCGCACAGTAGAGCTGCGTGAAGCGCACTCTTGAGCAATGTAGATCTTGGGCGCGCATTGCGTAAAATTAGCCAGATGATCGGCTTATAGATACTGCGTCGGGCGTGTCCTGTCATTCCTCATTAATATTCATTATTCATAAATGACTGTCCTAGGATAGGCTTAGGACAGGCTTACAGAATACCGATTTTGCCTGTCCTAAGGGTATCCTATTTTCTGTCCTACGCGCACTCCTCTGAGGATCGAAATAAGGATCGCGCTTACAGAATACCACCCCAGTCGTACGACTAGAAAATGGCAAGACTGTGACGTCACACTTCTAGTCTTAAGGTCTTAAGACCGGTAAATCGGGGCGAAATCGTGTAGTGTGCGGCGGGCTTAAGTGAGATAGGGTTCTAACGTTAGTGAAAAGCCTCATGAAATATGAAAGAGCATGTAATTTTAAGGATTCAACATTTATTTGATGAAAATTGGTTTTCAAATGGCTGAGATATCCAAAAAAGTGCTAATAATAAAAGGCAACATGCCACAACTAGGCCTAGCTCTAGTCTATATAGCTCTAGATCTAGGCCTATATTCATGATATTAGTCTTTATTAGGATCTCTTTGTTTCACCTTGTTTTTTGATATCTCAGCCTTTTCAAAACCGATTTTCATCGAATAAACTTTTGATAGACCTACCCCTTAAAACTGCATGCTCTTTGACATCTCATAGAGTGGTTTCTGAAAAGATCTATCACGCAAAACATTAAAAGCTAAATCCTCACCTTGCTTGACCAGAACTGTATGGTTACCATACTTGCCAACTCTACCGCATTTGGCAGTAGACTACCGCTTTTGAAAGATTTCATTAGCATTCAAGGTAGCGCTGCTTGCATAGGCATCCTGGATTCTACCGCTTTCTCAAATGAAAATGTTGGCAAGTATGCTGTACACACCCTTTAAATGTTGAACGACAAGTACTAGACTAGTAGACACTAGAACTCTAGTCTATGTCTAACATTTTAACAAGATATCTAATTCTGCAAAAAACTTCTCATTTATAATGACATTTGCTGGGTCAGTTTTTCGCTTCTTTAGACAGACACCATTGATACATACGCTATTGCGATGGTTTAAACCGTTTTGGTTTAACGCAACTTCGACCCAGTTCCCCCGCATGAAAATGGTCAATATTATTTTTTTCCAGCTTGGTTTTCAAACCAATCTGGAAAAAATATATACAGGATTATTCAGTAAACATTTTGACTCACCTCTTCCACTGTTTCCTCCTGTTTTGTTTCCTCCACTTCTTTGCAGCACTCCCCAATTCATCACTGCCTTCTTTTGAAAAATGGCCGCACGAACGTCTACGGCAAGCCAAATGCTGCATACATAGGGCGTCTGGTAGATTTTTGCAACTGGAGAAATACACGTCATTTCACACAAAAACATACATATCCATAATGTCCATAGTTAACATAATGCATGTGCAAAATTTCTCACCAAAATCATAAATAATGGTGAAGTTATGAGCAAATAAAAAGGTATTTTTCATCCTCACGCTGTTAAAACCTTGGCGAAAACTGGGTCGCGAGCGTAATGAAAATTCACTGTCAAGCGCACTCCAGTGGGCGGTGCTATTCATTGCGTTTATCACATTCAAAGCGCGCGTGTTTCTAAGGCTAAGCGGCATTCTTGTCGGCTAGCACACACCCTTGTCGGCTAGCACACACCTACCCAGCCAGCTGTGGGAGGCCCGCTTCGATCCCGCGGCAAGCACTTGTACTTGTACTCGCACGCACTGGTTTTCTCTGTGATGTTATACGTATATGTATGCTGCATGCTAGCCCGACCAGACACTGTTACGCTATGCGAAAACAGCGTCTGACGAGCACGGCATGCAGCCTCGAAGTGAGGAACCTCAACACAACTACAAAACTTAGGAACATGTATACTTTTCTCCTTTAAACAGAATACTTTACTCACGTTAAATGCATGTTTCTATTACAGAAGAATAGTTCGCCACACTGGGTCCATGGAGACCACTTGCGATAAGTCCGTGGAACAAATAAATGACACTTTCTGGCGCAATTCCTGACCGTCGGGCTTCGTCGTTGCAGGTTTCAAAATGGCGCCTTGACTTATGCGCATGCGTGACCGGATGTGCTCCAGAGCGAGCGCGTGTGCGTTGAAAGTGTCGAACAAACCTTGGCGTCTGCTACTCTGAACCGTGGTATGGAGCTCAATGTTCCTCGCCCGACCAGATGCCAGCCGCCGCCAAGCCCAGTACAGTTTATAGCTGTATACTAGTAACCGTGCGTACGCTGCTTGAGTGTAGCAGCACGGTCGACAGCGCGACCTTTTGAAAGGGCATTCACATCACGTGACCACCCGATATCTAAACTTGGCCTGGCGTGAAAGATACGGTGTGTACGGTGTGGACATGCTGGATATGATGATCAATTTCGGTAAGTTTCATTACGTACATTTGAATACTGATAGCATCAGATGTAGAGTAAATATTGAAGAGTATACTCGATGAGTTTGAGGTGACAAAAATGATCGTAAGTATCAAAAGTCAAAGCTTTCGTGATACGATTACGTCGCTCTCCTAGTGGTTGGTGGTCGCGTTCGTACAGCCCTGTCGCAACGTACCATGTACAGCGACTGGGCTGTGTATAGTTAGCTGCATGCCAGCAATACATGCATGGTACTGCACTTACGGTTAACTACCGTACTGCACTTACGGTTAGCTGGGAAAATACAACACGGAAAGTGAGCTACGGAGGTCGTATACAGAGAAATTTCTTGGTCTGGAGGAATTTTTACTCATTTTTTACATTCACGGTTCTCTTCCATGAGAAAGGATTCCGCGTAAAGCTAGAGTGTACAGTGTAGTCTCTGCGGAACATATTCCTGGCCACAGACCGATTTGTACACGGGTTTACGAGACCGATGACCCACCCAGTATGCAGTACGTATTTATAAACGTTGGTCTAAGAGCGCGGCCGCTGTGGAGTAAAAGCGCACACAGTAGTGGTTCATGTGCGTCGCTATAGCTTTTGGTCTACAGATTGTATGGAGACGCGCACATGTACTCACATTACGTACCGGCGGTGCGCTATGCTGCTGTGCGGAGGCTGAACATTGTACCTATGCATGCAAAACCGACTCGACTGTTCTGGAGCTTCACCTAAGTGCGCGCCGTAACTACTTGTCTAAGACTTGTAGGTCCCACCTCGCTTAGTTCGCTGATGCTGTTACTATGCTGACAGGGTATCTTAATCGCAATTTCGCGAGTTCATCCCGTTGAATAAGCGAAAAACCAATGCTATTTTTGGATTCAGCACCATTGAATCCTCCTATACCACCCTGGCCGAGTTTCACAGTCGACAGAACAGCTGGAGTTATAGCGATGTTTAGGCTTAAATCTGAATTTAGGTAGCAATACGTCTTGATATCTGAACTCAGCCTAGGACGAGAAGAATGAGACCACCACAAGCTTTCATATGATACCAAATTTATGGGGATTTGTTCCCGGGATGAACCCCCGAAAATGCCTGAAAGATGATTTTAAGCCAAAATTGTGGGTCAACTTTTTGACCAAACGTTTGCCCATTGCCCAACACGCACTGAACGCATCTGGTAGTCGTAAATTTATTTGAAAATGCTTGCGCTTTTGCAACCCAAATGTGACTTCCGTTATATCATATGTATCGAAAATGATATGATAGATTTCTCTTATTGTAGAAAAAATGTTTTGAAGTAGTTTTATGCAGTCTGTAAAAATGCATATAGACCTTGGTCAAAGATGACTTGTGCGTGAATTTTGAAGGGGATGACAAAGCGCATCGCGCTACCGACGCCCTACCATACAATGTACCGATATAGTGATTGTATGGAGCATTTGGCTTGCCGTGGACGTTCGTGCAGCCATTTTTCAAACGAAGGCGGCGATGAATTGGGGAGCGCTGCAAAGAAGTGGAGGAAACAACCAGAAAACGGGAGGAAACAGTGGAAGAGGTGAGTCAAAATGTTTACTGATTAATCCTGTATATATTTTTTCCAGATTGGTTTGAAAACCAAGCTGGAAAAAGTAATAATAACCATTTTTATGCGGGGGGAACTGGGTCGAAGTTGCGTTAAACCAAAACTGTTTAAACCGTTGCAATAGCGTATGTATCAGTGGTGTCTGTCTAAAGAAGCAAAAAACTGACCCAGCAAATGTCATTATTATAAATGAGATGTTTTTCGCGGAATTAGACATACTTGTCGGTCAAGGTCAAATGTTGACCGAAAGATCGGTCTGTATCCGGTCGTCGGAGAAATGTTCCGCGGAGACTGCGTCTGGCTTCACGGATCCCCTCCTGTCTATGGAGGAGAGCGATAACGTCAAAAAAATAAAAGACTCCTCCGGACAGATGGATCTTTCTGTCTAGGTTAAATGCTGAAATTGACAAACATGACTTGGACATTGTTTCACTCATTCTCAGCGAAAAATGTGTAGAGTAACGGTTGATTAGATCGAGTTAATGTAGAGTTACTCTACTCACCGTGGCGATATAGGAGACTAGGAGTAGGCAGGACTGCTATGATGACACGGACAAAGGGTCGAAGGATGACTGCCGTAAGATCCCGGGGGAAAACAAGGCGTCACTGCTGGATTAGCGAGCGTCGTGATGCTACACGCGTTACCTGAATATAACCGCAAGGGTTACGTCCACTGTTATTGAACACTCCCGGTAGACTTTCTATAAACAAAGAAGAATAACGCGTTTCCTTTTGTGTAGAGAAAAGGTAATCCAATGAATATTCCGAAACACTAGAACAACTTGAAAGATATCCAATTAGACATCCACGCAAGAGGAAGGTAAACAGGTTCCCGTAATATAGATGCGATGACCAAACTCTTATATCGCGACTGCAGACATACGTGTTACGTGACTGAGTCCTAAGAGCAGAGTGAGTGATATCCAAAAATGACATTGCGAACGCGACCTCGACAATCGGTGACCACGGTCAGAAAATAACGTTCATTGGTTAACGTAAAAATATGCTGATTATTGATTGGTCCAAGGTCTTAGTGAAGGCGGGGCGAACACATGAAACGATGAATGTTGACACTCGCTTAAATGTAACATTGGTACGCGAAGTGTGCTAAATTAAGATCATAGCGCGTCTACCACGCGCGTAAACACTGGAAAAGAAAACAAAGGAAGTAGGTCGACTCCTGGTTCAATAACCTGCGGTCAGTAACCCAGTACTGTATGTAATAACCAATGTATACAAAAGTGCGATCAGGGTCACTGCATGTAATAATTGCCATGATTTCAAAGGTAATAGTCTTTGAGATAAAAACATCATTTTGCCATCTAGCCATGAAATTTGGAACATGTCTTAATGGTGTA
The DNA here is from genome assembly GCA_033980235.1 of Diadema setosum. NCBI lineage: Eukaryota > Metazoa > Echinodermata > Echinoidea > Diadematoida > Diadematidae > Diadema > Diadema setosum. The sequence goes on from CM067063.1 coordinate 16,545,715, forward strand.
ATTCTCTTTCATATGAAATGTTCATAGTATGCTTTTCATAGAATTTCAGAAGTTGTAATGAATGCTCCAGACACCCTACGGTCATGTGCAGGACATGGCAATTGTGCACTTTACGGCCCCAGATATTATCGGTGCGAGAATTTACCCTAATCCAGCAGTGCGTGCGAATTTGAGTACCTACCAGGCACCGCAGGATTGACAGCATGTCTTCCAGCACTGTACTGTGTGCATGTGTGTGAGATTTCGTGTTGGGATGCAGTTAACCGCACTGGTCAGCGACCCCAACCCGAGTCGGGGTCGCATGGCAGGCCTATGGCTATCGAAGAAACGCCTGATATGCCTTACCATTTTGGTGACCAGAGACCAAAATACAGGGTTTTACACTGAAAATCATAGCCATACTGTTTGATAAGATATTTACAATCAGAGCCGCCAAAATCAATTTACAATGTGATCTGTTTTAAGAGCCCAGTGAAAGATTTTATCTGAGGTTTTAGTCCTTCCGCACTTCGTATCGTAGTACAACTTACACAGCGCATGTGCCAACAGCCTTGCTGTCGATCGGGTATGGATAAAATGTAGCACATATAATACACAATGTATGCGTGTGGAAAAAAAAAAAAAACAGGATGGCTTGATGAAACTGAAATGAATCTTCATTCGCGCATGCGCAGATCATTTTATATACGTGATATGTTCAAAATGCCGAGTCGCATCTGGCAGAGATGGTCTCAAAGATGATGACGATTAATCTTGTTTTCGGAGGTAATGGTAAGTGATACATAGTTGCCTATAATATTCAACAATATGATATTACAACATGTGGCTTTTCGTTGCCAATCCAAGTGTTGTTTTGAACAATGAGTTGTTTACTGAATTGCAAGCATTGCAGTGCACTTGATTACTTCACTAAATTACATACAAGTCTCCGGGGCGCTGTTACTGGTTACAGTGCCCCGCGAAGGGGTTAGAATGCAGTGTGTACAATGTATGTGTCAACGTGTCTGTATGTGCTTGATGAAAGCACATATGGTACGCCACATGGTTGCTCTAACGGCGTTCCCTGAGCGGCGCGGCGTGATCGAGCACGAGCAGACCCTAGACAAACAGGGTGCTGTGCACTTAGAATCATGCACACAACGGAACGCAACGAATGGTAAACTTCCGTCCTTCAATCATGATTTTAAATGAATAAATTCTGTGTTATATCTTAAGCAGGGAATCACTAAATAACCTATCGCAGAGGACATACACTCGCAGCCTTGGTGAAATTATTCTGTGAAATAGTAATAAAAAAACCCAAAATCTTATCCCGATTCGTCAGTCTGTTAGTGTTTATATTAGACATAGTGCGAAGTGTGTTTTGTATAGCTACCGCACCGATTTATGAGCAGCCACTACATGGACACACGCACAAGCCTCGCCCGCGTGGTTGGTTTGCGCAATTTTGTGATGGGGCACGGTCGGATCGGGATGCATGAGAACGGGAGGCATGAAAATATTCACGTAACTGTTGTGGCGAGCTGGCGCAAGCTAGGATGTTCAAAAATGGTATTTATTGTATAGCAGACTACTGCCAGCTTTCTCACACTTTGCGCCATGATCATGGCAATTTCTGCGATGCAACACTGTATTATATGTGAAGCTCGATAATCCTGCAGTGGAGAGCAAAGGCACGCAAAATCGCAGGTACAATGTTTGATGTGTCAGGAGCTCCGCAGAAGCACAGTGAGTGAGGCGGGCTTTTAGTGACCTTATCACTCGTGAAATGGCGTTCCATACAGCAAGAGAAGCTCGCCAGCTGTAGTGCGTGGTGGTTCGTGGGATATCACCTTGGTATACACGTACGGCGAATGAGGTACCGATTATATAGGGCCGTAAAGTGCACAATTGCCCAGGACATTATGCTGCCAGCGCAGTCAGGAACTGAAGTTAGCCATCTGTTATCATACGACATATCTGTCAAGTACCGGTAATCAATGTAGAACTGATTTATGGCAAGTCTTGATGGAGTCGGTTGAGAAATATTTATATTATGCAGTTCCTATATTGTAGAGCGCACACGGTGTGAACACACACAGACTAAATTAGACAGAGGCAGACGCGAGCACATGTACAATCTCAAACGACTTCTTTCAACTCGTCATAACCTTCAAATTGTACATTAGGTTTTTATACTTCCAGCTCCCGTTTTCCTTTACTTGAAAGATACACATAATATTTAATAGACGGCAAACTTCAGTTTGTTCAAGCAACATACAGTGTGTGCTGCAATTGCACATGAAAGGGGAGATATTTTTTTTGATGACAACATGAAAGTCAATGTTAATATCAATATCTCCTATGATTTTAGTTCAATTTTGTACAGTAGTAGTAGTAGTAGTACATGGATATGAAAGTAATTGTACACATTAGTGCTGTATACATGTACACTGTATAGCAACAGCTTTTGGATAAACTGACCAAAGTTACATTGTACATGCTTGTGTTAGACAACCTGGTAGTTGCTGCTTTATGGCACGTAAAACTGTACAGATTGAGTTTATGTAGGCATGGTATTACCGGACAGCATGGTAATTCCAGACACGTACATTTTTGCGTACTAATGACATTCAGTATGCGCGTACTCACGAGACTTCGTAGATTAGCCTCACAGAACGTTGTGTAGACCGAAATCTCAAAAAAAGCGACATTAAAATGTAGAAACGCAAAGAAATTCACATTTTACCTCAAATTTATAGTTACAAGTGACCCGCACCTCGTCAAAGTTAATATAATATGCATGTTTGAATCACATTTTGTCACTGAAATTCTATGAAATCCCACTCACATACAGGAAAAATGATGCATCACGCGTTGCCCCGGGATACCATGTTGTGTAGTGCCACCTCACGTCCACTCGAGGACAGCCGCAGAGAAGTGCATGCACTGTGTGTGCATGTACATTGTTACGACCAAAATCACTCTGAGAATGATCGCACAAAAGAAACAATCAACTAATGTTCAGGCGGTTTATTAACAGTGATATCGTGGGTACAGACTTGTAATCGGTTTTCACATCAGTACAATAATGATCAATAGAAACAATTACAAATCGGTAATGGAATCACTTACATGCATTACAGCCAATTTGTAAATCACAAAGTCCGTGTAATTCCCTTGAAGTGTCCAGGTACGATGTTCGATGCACAGATGAATGATCCGCAATGCACCGATGAAGGATACCTCCGACGTAAATCCAGAGGCGCAGGTTACAATAGTCCACTGTATAGATCCGGGGTAAAATCCACGATATATATGTCCACGGCGAAACGTGCAGAATCCAAACGTTATGACGACCACGTCCAGTTGATGTGTTGAATGATGATTCACTTTATAATGTCCAGCAAGGAATCTAGCCCGTCACAGCTTTGCCGTAATAATGTCCGTTGACACTAAAATATGGAGTCTGTCTCCAATGTAGGCAATTAAATTAATTCTCTGCAGGCAAAATGTCTCCCAGGCCTTATCTCCACAAACTTAACAGGTCAGGAGGTAACACAGGACTGACTATAACAAGTCGCTTCAGAGCCAGAAGTGACGTAACTCTCAGAGCAGAGGTGTTAGGTACTCTGCCTACCTCAGAATTTCTCCGGCTTATATACTATCCATTCACCCCTTTCTAGTACATTCTGTAATTTTCTCCAACCTGGGGCTACACACGTGAATATTCTAGCAAGTCCAAGTTCCAGGAATCCTGGATGACTCACTGCCTAACTATGTGCATAACATCATTGCCAAAATTAACTGCCAATCACATTGGGCTACAGGGACAGTGCCTCACTCAGTCAAATATGTACAAGTAAGCACTTCCTAGAATTTTCTGGAATAGGTTAAATCATTCTAGATTGAGTGAGCTATAATGTATTTCCTGTCACATGCATACATGTACTGTAGCTACATTTTATACCACGTAGAAAATTCTCCACTGATCTGGTCAGCCTGTATGTACTATATCTATATCATATAGAATGTTCTCCATTATTCTGGTCCACCTGTGTACATACACATTAAAACAACCATGCATACAGCCTTGATACATGTACATAACTACTTGTGTGTACATTTGTGACAACATAGTCATTCCCATGCCACTGTATGTTATACTATGCATGCATGGCACGCTGTGCTAGCAATAGCATGTGCTTCAGTGCAGTTCAGTGCAGTTGCTAGTGCGCGCTACACTTTGTAGCTCCAGCACCAGAATAATTTCCACTTTTTGGAAATCCAGTGTACAACCTTTTTAAAAAAATAAATAATTCAACAAAATGGCTGATTTTTATTTGGTACCCCGGGATACCATTTATGTCATCAAATGCTGAAGATTCCAATAGAACCACAAGTTCACTGTTCGATACCAGGAAATTTGCAGCTATCATCCTCAAACTTTTTCTTTGTCGTCCACTCAGTAAGAATGTGTACGGGGATTCGTGGGATGAATTGTGATTCTGGTGCAAGGACAAGGTGCGAAAAACGTCGTTTATTTCATTACAAAAATCGTGTCCGGAATTATAATGTGATTTTACACTGCGCGAAAAGACAACTTTTGGGAGAGGGGTATATTTGAAGTCTATTTTCCAAAAAACGGAGTGAATATTAGAATAATTTTCATAATTTTGCTGATTTTGTCATTTTCAGGACTTTGTGAATAACTTGTGCTATTTTTGGCCGAAATTTCGTCTTCTGAGTACGGAATTCAAAGCCACGAAAAAAAAAAAAAGCATCCGGTGATCATATGATCAACTCTCCTACAATAATGAATTGTTGTTCTGTTGACAGAATTCACATTTTGATCATTGATGGAATTATGTATCTCTACTACCTCAAAAAAAAAAATAATAAATTTTCCCCACCTTGTTATTGCCATTTTTGGCCGGATAATCTGCAGTCATGGCAGCAGCAGCCATAGCCAATATCGTCAAGAGCTCCCTTGGACCCGTGGGCCTGGACAAGATGTTGGTGGATGATGTTGGGGTAAGTCAAAGAACTACCACTTAAAGTAGTACCGTAGCTCTTTTCTTGTTTGTTTTTCAAATGTCTGTTGATCATGTGGCATGAAAGTGTTTGACATGTTTGAATTGCTCAGGTTGTTGCTAAAGGGGAAGGCAGGAATTGAAGTGATGATAAGCTGTAGTTGTGATAAGAAATTCATTATTACCTCTGTGCAGTATTCTTGATATTGTAGCTTATACCAACACATAACGTATCATATTTGCTGGCCAAAAAGCGGCACTATTTTCACAAAATTAAAGCAGTAAAGTCAGTCGAGGCATATGTGACCCGCTACAACAAAATGATCCTAAAGTCGGGCAAGGTCGATTATTTGAAAATTGCATTCTGATATAATCCCCTAATCTTTCTGCTTTAAGTTGACATATATAACACATTTTATAAAAATAATCGGCTGCGGAGATATCGATGTTTAAAAGAGAGCATATCGAGACATCTGGAAATCACTGTTTCGAGAAAAGTGCCCTAAAATCGCAATCAAGGGACACGCAAGTCAGTTTTCACCTCTGGACAATAGAAGGTAAGGCCTAGCAACCCCCGAAGAGTTCATTCAAGCACATCAGCGTCGGCGGTCTCCTCACCAACCGATCAGTGACCAGGATGTGAGAAGCGGCTGAGCATAGCGCACCCCGCCCGCACGCACCAGTCGACTGGGCAGTGTGCGAGCTTCACGCTTCGGTTAGCAGCAAGCAGCAAACTGACCAATGAGATCACTCTGGTCGTTGTTAGGGGAGGAACCTATCTCTGGCGCTCAATCCAAATTTTCGAACCAGTTTCTGCTTCGTTGAAACGCCAAAAAACATGGCTCAGAAAAACGCTATTTTTGGGTCTTTCCTTTGATCATTTTGCTTCAAAATTTCGACAGATGATAGAAGACATGTTAGACTCCAATAATATATCAAAATCAGAAAATCGTAAGTTTTGACCAATTTTATTGCTCTGACTTCAAACTCGATTTTCACGTCTTCGACCATGCGCGACTTTGGGACCTTTTTGTTGTAGCGGGTCACATACGCTAGCACAAGCAAATGATTGTCTTTCCCCAGAGAATCAGCTGCCTAGCCAACACACATTTTGTATGGGACTATGCCATGTGCCAATGAGCAATGCAATATGAACCACTGAATTAGTCCATCTTACAGACAATGCTCTGTTCTGCAGTCAAGTGACATCAAAATTTATATTTTCATTACCTACCTACAGTGCTTATCACTGTTGCTGGTGCCAGTTCAACAAAAGTGTACAAGAAAGCATACCGTAAAGTTCCGTGTATAAGACGCACTATTTTTTCATTGGAAAACATTGAAAATCGGGGGTGCGCTGTATACATGGGTACAGTCGAATCACGGAAAAAAATCCGTCATGTACACCCAATTTCATAAGGCCAACTTGGGGCCATGTATGCCCATCGTTGTTTGGAAGGTAAGCAATCACTAAAACTTACGGATAAATAAGCAATCTTTCAATCTGAACACAAACAAAAGCTGCAAATACGAGATAAACTTACATCGGCCTTGTGCAGTAACATATATCTGGCCATAGACAACAGCTGTAACAGCACTGCTGTATGCTACCAATGTCAGTCTACCAAGCTACCAACAGCCAACCTAGTAGCTGGAATACGTGATGTACAGGTATCAATACTAAATTACCGATACCGTAAAACTTATCAATGTACTAGTATCAATATGGCCATAGACAAAAGCTGTAAAATACGGAGTAGGATCGACACTATGACCCCGTTTTTAGTGCGAGGCTCGGCCGCGGCCGTGCCCAGCCCCGCTTCAGTGTAAACGCGCAAAAGGCCAAATGCGAGGCCAAAATTGGCCTCACATTTAGCCTCGTTCTGGAGGTGGTCGCGGCCGCGGCCGAGCCCGGCCTTTTCTTGGTGTAAACGCAAACTGGGCCAAATGCGCGGCCAATTGCGCGGCCAATTTTAGTCTGGCTTCCAAACCCTCTGCCTGTATCTTTCGCTATTCAGGATATTAACCCCCTCAACGAAGAAAACTAGTATAGTTTAAGGTGGTTTTGTTTTGCAAAGGATTCTTTCCTTCGGCAAATGCCTTTGCCCGAACGGGACTTTGTCGCCACGGAATTCATTTGGCAAAGGGTCTGAAAACCAGACAATACCAAATTGCATTTGTTTACAAGCAGAGCGCCACTACGACAAAATATTGAAAGGTTTGAATTAAAAGCACGGCCGAGCCCGGCAGTGTAAACGGACAAAATTGCGAGGCTCGGCCGCGCAATTGAGGCCGGGCTCGGTCGCGGCCGAGCCACGGCCGAGCCCAGCCCCGCACTGTAAACGGGGTCTAAGTCACCGTAAATATTAACGATGTGTGAAGCATGCATGCATATCCATTTCGTTCGTTTGCTCTTCATTTCACAAGGCCAGCTAGGATAGCATAGCTACACTGTAGCTACATGTAGCTAGCTAGCTAACAAGCCTTTGGCAAAGGCAGCAGCTGCAGAGAGGCTTTTGCAATGGACTCGCGTGCACACAGCGATCGGATCGGAGCGCGCTTGCCCGTTGTGCGCTGTGAGTGCAAGTCCATTGCTCTCTGTGTGCGTGTGCTGAAATTATAGCGAGCTGCCTTTTGCAAAAGGCTAGCACTGTGCATACAAGCATGGTACAAGAGATACACACATGTTACTGGTAATCCCTCCGGGCGAAACAACAACAGTGAGCGTAATACCGTACGCACCGTACGTCTCGCCATATGATCCCTCTGCTACACTTGTTGATGTTTTTGTTATTTTTCGTAATGAACCTTCCAGTCTGACATGTGTCAATATGCGAGACACCCTCTGCTATGTATGACAGCAAAGATCGTACTGTACACTCATGAGTATGCTATGCATGACACATGTACCACGATTGAAAGGCGAAACAATAGCAAGTGAGTACCGAGACAAGTCTCGCATTTTGCGTCTCCATATTTTGCCGATGTCCGATGAATACCATTAAAAGAAAGTATAAAAGGAAACGAAAAATAGAGCAAATACATGCTGCATTCTAGGGAAATTTTGAGCTGAAATAATATGTATGACACACGCAATATTTGCGTGGAAATTTTTGTTTTTTTTTTTTCATTTTTATTTTAGGTCCAAAAGTAGGGGTGCGTCTTATACATGGAACTTTACGGTAGCGTGATTGCAAATTGGTGTGCATAGCCATTGCGGCGATTGCAATCCTGCACACATCACACAATAGCACTATCTCATGTACTCGGCTATTTGAAAAGGATCCAGTGTGAATGAAGACACTGGTACTAGGCTATTGAAAAGTGTGTGTGAGTGGACACAGTCACATGCTTAGCCATTCTTTACATAGGTCCTACACACAGAAATATCATTCAAAATCCTGACACAAAGTTTGCTTCAATCAGAAAAAAATTAATATAAAACAAACATAAATTACTGTTAGAATGCCCATGGAGAGTTGGAAAAATAAAGTTTCTATAAAGCAGTATAAGAGAAGTAATTAAGTTTTGATCATAACAAAACTCCTTGAGATTTTTTTCCCCCCTGTTTTTCATCACAAAAGTCAGGATGCAGCTTATCAGGCGCTGCGGCCTTATCGCCAGTGAATACAGTACATGGGAATCACTCTGAGGTCAGGTGGCCACACAGTTGGGTGGTCAGGTGCAAAGCTTGTGGTTCAAACTACAACATACTCTCTCATTTTTTGAGCACTTGACCTAGAATTTAGCATGTGTGACCACTATCATGGGTAAATGTGCAAGACATCTTTTTTGTCTTTATCCCATAATGCATTGCCATGGCAATGGCAAATTCTTATGAAAATCACACAAAATGTTGTTGACTGAACTACTCTCTCGGTTTTGAAGCAATTCAGTTCTCCCTATCGCCAATAGTTAATAAACAAAAACAGTACCCGGATGTGGCTTTTTCGTCAAGATTTAGTGCACTTCTGGGATTCGGGCACTTGCGCTGCGGCCCATATTTTGCACAGCGCTAGCGTGCGCGTACGTGTACCTACCTAGCGCTGTGCTGGCCACGGATAGGCGCCAGTACTCGTGCCAGGCCTTTGATCGTGTACTCACTTGGGTGGCACAACATGCGCGCGTCCATTAAAATCTTCGCTCGACACATTTTTACCTAAGATTGTGTCTTTCCGCTTCCGGTGTACTCGTTCTCTCCTCGTTGATTGGCCGCCAACAGTCATGATCTGAATTTAGAATCACATTTTTCATCTATTCCTACCCAACCTGGCAATGCCAATTTTTATCTATCTTTTCTTATTTTGATGACGACAAAGTATTAAAATAGCCTCATTTAGTCAGTTTTCCTAAGAAAAAAATGTAGTACACTGTACTTTTTAAAATTGCTATTTTTAATTCAAACCAGTTTTTTTGTCTTAGTTATCTACATATTATGAAAATTAACAATTTGCTCCTCAAATCGGCCATTTGGTCGAACAAGTCTATCTCGCTAGATTTTCTGCTATGTTCAGTCAAAGTAGCCTTACATTTTTCTGTTAAGTGCCACATTTCCGACATCGAAACAACAGTTTCTTCAAATCTCCTGACCCACCATTTTAATCAACTGTCTGATCGATAATCCTGACCCTATGGAATGTATTTTACTATTTTATATGAAAATTTGGGGGAAAGGGTGATACGAAAGTGACTTTAAATGTGTCAAAACTTGCATTAAAAGCAGCGGAATTCAATTTCCATCGAGACGCGAAGGAGAACCACGCCGCTTCCATCGGAATACGTAAAGCACCACGAATCGCATTCGTGGCAGTCCTATCTGCTACTTTATATGTAATGGCAAAAAATAACATGATAAAAATTGCTTGTTGGGCCCGCTAAAATTACATTAATGAGAATCATGAGCTAATAGATGCATGACTCATGTCTTCTTATTCTACTTAGCTACTGTAGAAAATTTAACAAATTAAATTTTGTCAAATTTACTATTAACCATCCAAAAAAGTCAAAACCGTAACCAGTAATACATGTAGGCTTCAAAATAGGCTAGCTAGCTACGCTCTTACCCCGGGGCGCTCCATAACCGAACCCGAAGTGTTCGGGCTGGTCGTGCAGTTTGCTACACTCATACAAACCACGCACAATAGAAATCTACTCAAGATAGAGATGTCGTGAGGATAGAAACCTAGACTATGAATTGCTTGTAATTTTTTTCAAGATTTTATGAAAGGAATCGTATAGTCTGCATGTCTTTATTCAGTTTGTGAGAAATGTTGATTTTTCATGCTCTATCAATATAGAATCATAGATAGCCTAGGGATGGATTTGGATTCTACATTGCATAATACTGGCTTAGAGGCTTTGTGATGTGGTCAGTGGATATAATGGCTTGTAGCATAAATGATGATCCCCCAGTCCAGCAGAGATTCTCAATTCTAAATTTATGTGAACTTGTGATTTGTGATGTTCTGTATGTGTGCCTGTTTACCTTTACATGTATTGTAGATGAGGATGGATTCTGAGAAATTGAACAAGGTGAAAAGTAAATTGTAAAAGCCAGGGTAACTTCTCTGGAATAGAGGATTTATTTAAAATGACACCCAAATTATGCGAAAAACAAATAGCATCATCAACAACATTCAGTCAACTCTGCCTATGTCAAATCTTTTGGGACTGAAGAAAAAGCTTCAACCCAGAGAAAATTCGACTTATGAGCAATTAGGGGTAAAATACAAAAAAAAAATAAATAAATAAATAGAATAAAAGAATGGGGCCCACTATAGGCGCTTGACTTAAGCTATCATTTGACTTATAAGACTTAAGACTTAGGAAGAGTTGACTGTATGATATTCACACCTAGACGTCCGTGAATGACCATAACAAACAAAACAAACCTGTGTTAATACACCTGATATACTAGCACTGAGATAAGGTATATTCCAATGGATTTACACAATTCATTGGCAAGAGTACTGCAAGAGTGTATCCAACATCTATTGGCATACATTTTGACAAACAATGCATTTGTTGTATGATGAAAATTGATTTGTCAAAAAAAAAAATGCATAACATGAAAAGATTGTAACAAAACAAAGTATAAATAAAGTTAACTGAACAAATGAATAAACAAAAAGAAATGAATAGATTGATGAATAAATAAATGAATACCGGTACATTAAGAAATGAAAAGCAAATAAATTATGCCTTTAAGTTCCATAAGTTCCATCCTTGAAATTGCAAGTCGTTATTATTTGTACACTTCTGTGGTGTTTTTTTTTTTTTGTGTTTGGCGGAGTGGCGCAGCCACGAGGCCTTTTGAAACCTGGGTTTTTTCCCTACTGCCTCCCGCCAAATGCGATTATGAATTATTCATGTATTAATGAGTCAGACCGCAGTTGATATGGTAATGAGACGTGTCATTACTAGGCGTTTTCACATCAGCCCGATAAGAATCCAAGCTCGAGAAATTTTTCGCGATTGCGAATTGGCGCGCTATTTCATTTCTTATTCACATCAGCCCGAAGAGAATTTTTTTCGAGCTAATTCGACAGCTGAGTATGTGCAAACAGCATCAGTTATGTGTGTGCCCTCTCAAAAATTCCTCATGATTTGTGTGCAGTTTGCCTCGATCGATCGGGTCACACACGCTAGGCATGATGGGATGCATCGCGCTAATTTCTTGAGTCGTTTTCACATTATCAAATAGCGCGCTACTATCCTGCTATTTCAGAAATTTCCCGAGTTGGACTCGAGAAATTTTCTCAATCAGAGCGATGCAATTAGCGTACTACTTTGTGTTCACATTATCAAATAGCGCGCTTTTTCGCTATCGGGATAATTTCCCAAGTCAGAAAATAACGCGCTATTTCGAAACATCGGGCTGGTGTGAAAACGCCTAGTGGCATTGCAGGCTGGATACGGATGAGAGAGCCACTGACATCCATACTTATGCGCATTCATTAGATGCGACAACATTACGAGCAATGCGGCCGCTGATTGGCCGCTACCTTTTTGGTAGCAGAATTGGCGAGAAACAAGGCTCAAGATAAGAAATTCATGTCAGGTTTCAAAAGGCCTCAAGGCTGTGCTTCTGGGTCTTGCATTCACTTTTCTCTCACAGTTAGTCTCTTTTTCAGCCACAAAGCCTTGACAAAAGACTAAGTCAGGGGAGGGCTAGGACACAGAGCAAAGAAAACAAAAGGGCTGGGTTGGAAGTCAATTCAGTTCAATTCGATTCAATTTTATTCAAAAACCAAACATAAATGACAAGATTACACAAATCACTGATACAAAAATTTACATGGTTTTTTAGGACCCCGAAAGAAGCAAGGCTTGTGAGTGGGGCCCTATGCAAGGTACAAATAAGTTGGGACTCAGCAGCACAAAGGCCAACCGCCAATGATGTAAAGTGACATTCCAAATCATAATAATTAGTTGAGTGAACATTCAGATCAGTCACTGAAACCACCGACAGCAGACCAAGGTACATTTGTACCATGTAAGTTCACACACTAACACTACGACATGGCAAGTATACCATGTATATCAATATAGCAGAACAATCATAATGTATATTATACAATGGCAACAAATAAACCTACATAAAAAAGGAGACCATAAGCACACTAACACACACACACACACCCACACCCTCACACCCCCATACACAACCACACCACACAGAGCACTCAAAACTAAAGTAGGCTGGCCAATCTACATAATATCAAATAAATGTTTAACATGTAGTTTAACAAATTCATTTCAAATTGTCTAATAGATATTTTTTACACTGAACTTTGAACCTAGAAAATGTTGTACTGTTCCTAATGTCAACAGGTAGTTGGTTCCACTCTTTAATACAAGTGGTCCGGAAAGAATTCAAGGAAACAGTAGTCCTTACCTGAGGACGATGGAAGAGGTTTCTTTGACGTGTGTTGTAATTGTGAATCCGTGAGTTAAGAGCAAATAATCCTTTCAACTGGCAGAATTGTGGACAAGACTGAAGTTTAAACACAAAAATCAAACAATGAAACGATACTAATTCATCAATTGGTAGTAACTTTAACTAAAGGAATAATGGCTTACTCGGCTGTCGGAAGTTGGAATTGGTGACAAGCCTTATTACTTTCTTTTGTAATACTTTCAATTTATCAATGTGGGTCTTAAACGTATTGCCCCATGCAACATTGCAATAAGTCAGGTAAGGAAGAACAATGCTATTGTATAAAGTTCTTAAAATCCTGTCTGGCAATATATCTACATATAACACCAACACTTCAAGAAACCTTGGTGCAAACAGATTCTAGATGGGGTTTCCAAGTCAGATGCTCATCGACAATAACTCCAAGGAATTGAACATGTTCGCTAAGGACAACATTGTGTCCCCCGATGTTTAAAGTATCAATATCATTCGGAATAATTTTACCTCTAGATCAAAATACAATACATTTAGTCTTTTGAACATTTAGCAATAGCTTATTACAACAAAACCAAGCAAATAATTTTTTAATTTCAGCATTTGCAACCGTCATCAGAGTAACAATGTTTTTATAAGAGAGTAGTAAACTAGTGTCGTCAACAAATAGTAAATATGAAAATATTTTTGATGAGTTAATGATATCATTGACATATTAAAAATAGCAAAGGACCAAGCACTGACCCCTATGGCACACCATACTGAATGGAACCAGATTGCGATTTGACGTGTCAATCACTACATGTTGTGAGCGGTTAAGCAATTAGTCTTTAAACCATAATAATGCTGTTCCTCGTACTCCATAGTGTTCAAGTTTACTCAAAAGGGTGTTGTAGTCTATGGTGTCAAATGCCTTTGACAAATCTAGAAAAATTCCAAGGCAATAATGTCCATCATCAAATGATTTTTTGATAGTATCCAACAAGTTGAAAATGCCCATGCTAGTAGAAAAATGTTTACGAAAACCAAACTGTTGTGGAATCAGAACATCTCTTTTCAATAGAAAATCGTTTAAAAGCTTGTAGACTATTTTCTCCAAAATCTTAGAAAAAATTGGTAAAAGCGCTATAGGTCCGTAATTAATCAGATTCTTATTAATATCTTTTTTTATACACAGGAACTATTTTAGCTACCTTTAGCTTGTCAGGCGCATTTCCTTGCGACAATGATTTGTTGACAATATCACATAATGGCTCAGCAATAAAATGAATGCATTCCTTGACAACCCGAGGGACAATATCATCTGTCCCACTTGACTTTGATGACTTAAGCGAGGATACAAATTTAGTGATTTCAAATACAGAAGTTGGTCTAAAAAACAAGGATGAATTGTCACTACCTGGCTTGAAGTATTCATAAAAAGACTGTGGGACTGAAGGAATTTCTCTACTTATTTTAGCGGGTAATCCTATAAAATACCTGTTAAAAGCTTCTGCCTTTTGTTTACTCGACACCAGAGATGATCCTTCATGAAACATCTCAGAAGGAATTGAGCACTTCTAACCTCGTCCCAACAGTCCATTAATGTGTGACTATGTTTTTTTAATATCACCTTTTACGCTTTGAAATAAATCGTTATAAAAATTCTTCTTTGCTAGATGAAGAGTTTTAACCAAAATGTTTTTGAACTCTACATATTTCTTTTTATTCACATTATTTGTTGTTTTGACGTAACTGCAATGAAGCTTATGTTTACGATTTATTGACTTCAATAGGCCACAAGTAACCCAAGGTTTCTTACATTTTTTCTTACATGTCACTTGGATGAGAGGAAAACACTGATCATATAAATCTGTAAAAACCTGAATAAAATATTCATATGAATCATTAGCATTATCCAATAAATACAGATCCTCCCAGTCTATATTCAATAGCTGTTGCTTAAAAGATAAATTCTTTCATCTGTTATTAGGCACTTAAACATGGTTTGATTGTTGGATTTAAAATTCGTAAAATCACCCCTATTGACACAAAAGATAGGCATATGATCTGCAATGTCAGAACACAGAACACCAGCATTAAACTCGTCATGAATACAGTTTGTAAAAATATTATCTATGAGTGTAGCTGTATGGGCAAGGAGCCCAACAAGGGATTAAAGGGAGGGGGATTAAAGCAGGAGGGTGGACAGACAAAAGGCAGAGTTGGGTCAGTGAGATCACAGGGATCAAGGGACAACCTGTGAAGGATAAAGATGAATAGGGAGGCAACATCAAATAAGATAAGGAACAACAGAGGGATAGAAAATAGGGAAAGAGTGAAATAGCAACAGCATGAGTAAAGAGGGGTGAGGGGCTGAACAAGCAGTGTGCCCTGACCTGGTGTCCAAATAAGAGGCAACAAAATGAAAGTGAATGTCAACCAACACAAGCAAGTTACCCTTTAATAATAACAATGAATGATAGTAATGATAATGATAGTTATAATGATGATGATGATAATAATGATAATAATAATAATAATCATAATAATAATAATAATAATAATAATAATAATAATAATAATAATAATAATAATAATAATAATAATATAAAAAGGTAAACCAAAAGGGAGGAAAGTAAATTCAAAGGGAGAGATATGCATTTTATATTCATGCACATGATTATAAATGTGTGTGCACGCATGCATTTGTGCATAATGTATGTGCACGCATTTGTACATAACATGTACATGTAAACACAAACAAATACATTATGCAAGTGTGTGTGTGCGTCGGTTGAAAAGATCTATATTCAAGAGACTCTGACAAAAGGAAGGAACAAATTGAGAATAAAGGTGTACATGAGGAAAATGTGCAAAGAATGGCTAAATTTTTAGTCATTTAACTCCTGGATATTGAGGCCATTGGGTTGGATTGTGTGAAGTCGTTTCATCCAGAGCTTCTCTCTGCTGGTTCAGACTGTGTCTGGATGAGTGCCTAAAGATTCAGTGCCCTGCAGAGTCATTTCAGTGATGGAGTGATTGGGGAGATAGAAATGGTGGCCCAGTGGAGTGTCAAGCTTAGTTGTGTTGACCGTTGATCTGTGTCCATAGAAGCATCTTTTGAGTGTTGTCTTGGTTTCCCCCAATATACTGGATCCTACAAACTCTGCAAGTGATGAGATACTGTGTACATGACATTATTGGTGGTACAAGTGGTATTGCCCTTGGTGTGGTGAGAGAGGCTGGCTGAGCTGCTGGTGAAAGAGCACTCTCGTTGATATGTACTGTACATTACATATGATGCTCGTACTAGCTGTACATTTGAAGATGCCATGCTATAAGGGAGAAGAATTGTCAGTGAAGGAGGGTACATATGATTGTACTTCAGCACGAACGATGTTGTGGGGGCGTCGGTATGCCAGGATGGGAGTATTTGAAACGACCTGTAAGAGACGATAAGAGGTGTGAAGGATATGGTGATTGTCATGAAGGATATTGTAGAGAGGAGGTAGATTTTGATGGAAAGTGGTCATGAGGGGTATTCTGTCAGTGGTGTCCTGCTTGTGGGTTTTTTGTTTGAGAACTTCAGATCTGGGGAGAGAACGGACTTGGTTAATGGCCTGTTGAACTCTCCTGGTACCATAACCCCTGGCTACAATGTACAAGATGTCTCTTCAGGTTCCTGGCATGGGAAAACAGTCAGAATCCTCAGAGCAGATACAGGGAATAACTAAGGGTTTGACTGTAAGGATACTGGTTTTACAGTGACGGGGTGGCAGCTGGCTGAGTGGAGGTACTGATGGGTATCTGTGTGTTTAGTGTAGAGAGTGGTGGTGACATGATTTGATTCTTTCCTAACGGTGACATCGAGGAAGTTGGCCTCCTCCTGGGAGAAATCAGAAGTGATTTTGATGGTTCTGTGGAAAGAATTGATGTGGTCAATGAGAGCATGGAGGCTTTCTTCCTCCCTTGTCCAGATGAAGGAAATGTCACCGATGTAGTGCCACCAAATCCATGGGCGACAAGTGGCTGAATCTAACATCTGCTGTTACAGCTTGGTCATGAAGAGACAGGCGAAGGAGGGAGCCATCCGGGTACCCATTGCAGTGCCGGATACCTGTAGGTAGTGCTTGTCCATAAATGTGAAGTTGTTGTTTTTCGTCAGTACATGTGACATGAGGGATTTAATGTCAGATTGGGGGGGGGGGGGGGGCGTGGAATGACCGCTGCAAGACAACTACCCCTTTCATAACGGACGCTGAACAGTGGATGACGTCCGGGGGTCGTCCACCGTTCATCCTAGACCACTGTTGGTATGAAACGTATTTGAACATGAAAAAGACACCCTGGTGAACAGTGGACGAACAGTGGATGCGATGTGTGCTAGACCATCTGGCACAAACAGTGTATGAACAGTGGACAAACAGTGGGTGAACACTGGATGTCATTCTGGTATGAAAGATCTCACCCACACGAACAGTGGATGTCGACCGGAACCGGAAATCCTGGAACTCATTAACGTGTGCTTTGTATTATGTACGTTTAACATGTGCACACAATCTACTGTACAGTATGCAGACATGCAATGTGTATGGAAGTTATGACGTTAAAATCAGTGATGGAGATATTGATAGTCTGTGATAAATAATTAAGAAGTTTGACCTCTTAATCTCTAAAGCCCTAATTGATATTTTGACTTGATTTTAAGGGTGTGATATACCGCAGTAAGACAGGAAGAAACAATTTAAACTTATAAAAGACAATATGTGCTGAGCTCACCCGAGCGCACTCCAGACTAGCTTTTGGTATGAAACGGTGCTCTACCCCTCACCTCGTGTTAACATAACGAATCACACATCAGACGTTCGTCTTGAGTGCGCTTGGGTGACGTCTGGAGAAGTTTGGTATGAAAGGGGTGAAAACCTTACATGAGGCTAGGATACCTTCATCATGGGGAATGTTGGTGTAGAGAGAAGAGACGTCAAAAGTGCCGATGATTGCAGTCTCGATGATTGCAGTCTCGGGTATGTGGTCCTTGATGTCATTGAGTTTGCTGAGAAAGTCTGGTGTGTCATGCATGTAGAAGGGTGCAAGTGAGACAAGGAGTTTAATGTTGTGAGCAACAAAGAGGGAGATGTTCTCTGTTGGGGAACCATTTCCAGAGAGGATGGGATGACCAGGGTTGCCAGGTTTGTGGATCTTGGGGAGGAGATAGAATTGGGCAGGTTTGGCATTTATAGGGGAGAGGAATTTGTGAGCCTTCTTCATGAGGTGTTGATGTTCCTTCATGTCATTGAGTGTCGAGTGAATCTGTTGGGAGAAATCATTGGTAGGATCAGAGTCATGGAATGTGTAGTGGGATGGATTGTTATGTTTCATGGCTTCATCAATGTACTGCTGGTGGTCCATTACTACGAAAGCTGATCTTTTATCTGCAGGCTTAGTGATGATGTCATATGATGATGTTTAGCCTCCTCCCCCTTCACTAATGCTGTTGCTCTTTCATTAGGCGTGTCTTCATCAGCCCGAAGTTCAAACTAGCGGGACA
This sequence comes from Diadema setosum, assembly GCA_033980235.1. Lineage (NCBI taxonomy): Eukaryota > Metazoa > Echinodermata > Echinoidea > Diadematoida > Diadematidae > Diadema > Diadema setosum. The sequence goes on from CM067063.1 coordinate 16,564,169, forward strand.
TTTTGCGGTCTTAGAAAATAGCCCGATACAGCGAATGTGCGTCTTCATTGGTTTGAACGCATGCGCACTTTGCAATATTACTCTGCCTAGCTCGCGAGAATGGATTTCCCCGCTCAAAATCTCCTATATCACCGTATGTACGATTCTACAACCAGGGAGGTGAGCAGTACTCTCCAAAGGGATATTGATAATGCTACTCTTTCTTCTGTCCAGTGAGGCATCTTATATGAAATTAATGAATTGCAATGTTTAAACAAATCCAAAATACACACAATCTACAAGGATCTTCAGCTAAGGTAGAGTGGACAAGAAGAAGAAGTTTACAAAAAAAAACAAACTAACAAAACAGACAGCATGCACAGCATTGAGTTTTAATAGGGAGGTGAGAGAAATCACCTCCCTGGTTTTAAAGATGTCAACAATAGTAGTACACACGTGTGATCCTTGAATACACCGTGCGTGTAATGTACTATACACAATCACTGGCTTGTACATGCGCTTTCCATTGCCAGCTGGCCAACCAGAAGCGTGGAGGGATCAAGCAAATTTCGGGCTGATGGAGACGCACCCAAATTAGCGCGCTATTTCACGAATTAGCGCTCTAGTTGACGAACTAGACCAAGATTTTTGGGGAAATTTTCCTGATCAAATAGCACACTATTTGCGTCTTCACTACACAGATAACGCGCTATTTTGACATCGGACTAGTTTGGTAACCGCAAGATAGCACGCTATTTTGAAACTTCGGGCTGATGAAGACACGCCTAAACTTTCTCTATTCTTTATCCCTCTGTTGTTCCTTATCTTATTTGATCTTGCCTCCCTATTCATCTTTATCCTTCACAGGTTGTCCCTTGATCCCTGTGATCTCACTGACCCAACTCTGCCTTTTGTCTGTCCACCCTCCTGCTTTAATCCCCCTCCCTTTAATCCCTTGTTGGGCTTCTTGCCCCTTGACTTCCAACCCACCCCTTTTGTTTGCTTTGTTCTGTGTCCCTACATGTAGCCCTCCCCCAACTGTGCTTGTTGTGTGTAGTCCTTATAATCAGGGCCCTGTCTTATAAAACTTGTGATAGAAATCAATCAATCACAAATCTCTTGAAAACTGCAATCAATCGCAACCTGTGATTGATTGATTGCAGTTCTCCGTCTTAATTTCAATCATAACTTTGTTATAAGATGGATTTGCATTCGATCGTAAAGTTGTGATTGATTTGAATCAATCACAAGTCTTTATAAGACGGGGCCCAGGTGATTGCTTTTCTTGCCTGTTTGCCATTTTGCCTGTGATGAAGATTCTGCTAGGATCACAAGTTCAGGCCCTTTTGACTCCAGTTTTGAAGCAATTTAGATGAAACTTTGGGTACATGATGACATTGAGGTGTAGATGTGCAAGACATGTTTTTTTTGTGTTTGTCGGAGAAAGTATTGCCATGGTAATCACAATTTCCCCAAAACATTGTTGAGCAAACTACTTCCTCAGTATTCAAGCAATTTATTTCAAATTTGGCATGTACATTGTACAATGATCTAAAGATGTAGTTATGCAAGACACTCTTTGTGTTTGTACCCGACAAGGCATTGCCATTATATAGATCTGCATACCTTATTTTCTTGAAAATCTTTAGAGTGAACTACTTTCACAGTTTTGAAGCAATTGAAATCAAATTTAGTGTACATGGTGACATTGAGGTGTAGATGTGAAAGAAATGTTTTTTATGTTTGTCGTACAAAGCTCTGCTGTGGTAACCACAATTTTCCCAAAAAGTGTGAAGTGAACTACAACTTATACTTCCAGAGTATATTAAGCAATTTATTGAAATCATAATTGGTGCATGAATATAGGTATTGAAAATGCTCTTTGTGTTTCTACCTGACAAGGCATTGCCATGGTAGCTGCACATTTTCTTGAAAATCTTGTGGAGTGAACTACTTCCACAATTGTTGAGCAATCAAACTCACAAGATACCCACAAGATACTACACACACACACACACACACACACACACACACACACAAACACACACAAACAGAACCTTTTGCCAAACCTTGGTTCAATTCTTTTTATAGGAGTCTGAGCTGCTGGAGCAGGATATTAATCACCTTCAGTGATACTTCTAGTTTTAATGAAAATCATGCAAATTACGAGTGGATTTAGCTAACTCCCTCAGTGTTTGAGCATATAGAGCTTTGGCACATTTGACCAATGAAAATTTCAGATACACTGTGCCAAACACATCTTTCAGCAGTGCTGAAAAATGTGTTGCCATGGTAACATCATTTTTTTTTGTCAATATAAAGCATACAAAAATATTATGGATTTAGCTAACTCCCTCAGATTTTGAACAAATGACTTGAAATTTAGCATTATATGTGACCAAAGATATTGCGGATTACACTAACTACATGTACCCCAGTGTTTGAGCATTTGACATTGGCTTTGGCACATATGACCACTGTAGTGTACATGTAGATTTTCTGATGAGCAAAACACATCTTTTATCATTGTTGAATAATGCATTGCCATGATAATCACAACCCCCCCCCCAAAAAAAAAAAAAAAAAAAAAATATTGACTAATGAGCAAACTCCCTCAGGCTTTAATGGGGGTATTAATCACATTCAGTGAGAGTTTTGTTTTGCTTTGAAAAATCAGTATATTCCCTTGTTGCCTAGTTGCGTACATGAATTTTCCTGGTTTCATAAAGAACTCAAAAGCTGTACAAAGAATGCATTATTAAAGATTTGATTGCACACTGATCTGCGAAACGGTTATGTGGTATTTGACATTTAACAACATGAGCCAGTGGAGAAGTTGTTCAGGGCAAAGCCATATATTCCAACATGTGTGGCATACATTTTAGAAAGGCATTTTTCCATAGGGCAAGTAAAATGTCAAAGCCACAAACTTTTACAGGCCCTTGGTTTACTTACAGTGTCACGTTATGGTAACAAAGCAAAGAGCACATTCTGAAGTAGTTATTGTCAAAGGTCAACACAACCATGACTCCTTCCATATGCAGGTTGTACACATTGTACATTATACATATTTTTTTTTTCCTGTTGTTTTAAAAAATGGAAATAATGAGAGCAGCAATACTTCTGTGTGTGTGTGTGTGTGTGTGTGTGTGTTATGTTTATGGAAATTTATGCAGCATTTTTTTTTTTTTTGTTTATACGTACATTTGTAAGTGAGAATGAGTTACACGATTCAATATATTCAAGGGACATGTTTGGCATACATGTCAATACTTTCTCGTGAAGGAATTATCAGTGGGATTAATTCATAATCGAGTTATTTATGTTGAAGAGAGGTTTTTTGCAATATAGATTGAAAAATGGATTTGTTTGTGTTTTGAAATGTATTTGTATTGTTTTTGTTTGCGTTTATTTTTGTTATTTATTGCAAATCTTTATAAATACAGAGTGGCCTGATCAGCATAAAAATATATAAACAGCATAAAATGGACAAACAAATTTCAGAATGATATATTCTTTTGAATCAACCCAGAATGGGTTGATTCATGAATGATTTGAATGAAATCAATCATGGGAGAAAAAAAAAAAGGCAGCATAGACAATCATTCAATGTATGTGATTTTGTTTTACAGCATTGATAATAGCAGAGACAATCATTAAACATATTTATTTGATTTCATTTGACAGCATGGATGATAGAGAACCAGAAGAGTTAGAATTTTGTGTAATTTGCAGCGTTATATAATTAACTTGTATAAATTAGAGGAGCTGTAATATTGATATCCCATGTTGCATATTCTTCAGGATGTTACAGTTACAAACGATGGGGCAACAATTCTAAAGCTCCTTGAGGTGGAACACCCAGCTGCCAAGGTCCTTGTTGAACTGGCTGATCTACAAGACCAGGAGGTTGGAGATGGTACTACTTCAGTAGTAAGTTTTATGGTTTGTTTGGCTCCTGCTTAAAGGGATAGTATAGTATTGGTGAAGATGAGGATTGGGCTTTTCACTTTTTGCGAGATACCTAGAAACCACTTATGAAATAGTACAGAGCATACCATTCTAAGAGGAACTCGTGATTTATATGATGAAAATCAGTTTTGGAATGGCTGAGACATTAAAAAAAAAAAGGAAAGCAAAGTGATTGTAATAAAAGGTGGCTCCAACCTTTCATGAGGATCTCTCTGTTTTGGATATCTCAGCCATTTCAAAGCCAAATTTGATCAAATAAACCTTGAATTCCTCTTGGAATTGCATGTTCTTTCACGAATCATTTATAAGAAGTTTCTCAGTATCTCATCAAGAATGTTAGAAACCTGAAGTTAAGGCTCAACCAAAAATATACTATCCCTTTTACATCACATTTATTCTATATAATTTATAAATTGTTTCTTATAATTTTCAAAATAAGATTACCCTAATTGTTGGCCGCACTTCTGCATAGGCCATACCCCAAGTTTGGCAAAGAAAAATATGTGGAAGGATGTCATTTTGCTCAAAAGTTTCATCACTTTTCAGAATTTTGTCAACAAGCATCATTTCTACTGCTGCCTGGTTATGCATGTTTCCGCCATGAAGTGTCACAGGAGACATTATGTTTTCGGGTTGTCCATCCATCCTTCCGTCTGTCCTTCATCAACTTTGTTGGCAATGTAACTTATAAATCATTTGAGGTATCCCAATGAAACTTTGCATATGTTGTGCCTACCAGCTTTTGGAGGCACATGCTTAAGGTTTAAGGTCAAGGTCAAATTCTTCAAATTTCACAATTCCCCCCATATCTATGCATTGCCTTAAACTTTGAGTACATAATTGTATAATTGTGTATAATCTGTGTATGTAGGACTGTAGTAGAGGTCGCCGTGTGCAATGAAAAAAACATACACACAGGTCAATTTCCATCTTTTTTTATTTCAACGGATAGTATAGTATTAGTGGAGATGAGAATTGGACTTTTAACTTTTTGTGAGATACCAAGAAACAACCTATTAAAAAGTACAGACCATACAACTCTTAGAGGAATTCAGTTTATTTGATGAAAATCAGTTTTGGAATGGCTGTGACATCCAAACACAAAGTAAAACAAAGCGAGTGTAATAAAAGGTGGGTCCCACCTTTTGTTAGGATCGCTCTGTTTTGGATATCTCGGCCATTTCAAATCCAATTTTCATCAAATAAACGTTGAATTCCTCTTGGCATTACATGTTCTTTCATATTTCATAAATGTTTTCTCATTATCTCACCAAAAATGTTATAAACCTCAAGTTAGGTCTCAACCAATACTATACAATGCCTTCAAGTCAAAATAGTAAAATATGAAGTGATGACATTTAGGATAGGGATTTCAACATTTTTTGATTCTATGTAAGGGTATAATTCAAGTGATATCGGTCTCATGTTATCACCTAGGGCTACTAGTGAAACAGCCATGACAAAAATAAAAGCTTCACCTTTTCCAAGGCAGAACGACACAGAACCCCTTCATACACACTACACTTGGCAGGGTGTGGCACGAAATACCTCATATGATATTAAGCAATATAAAGCCCATTCCTTTCCTGCCTGTCTACAACTTCCATGGAATTCTTGATTTTGATTGGCTGTTGAGTATTGTTGCCATGGTAGTTACCATTGGATGGCAAAGTTACCATAATTGTAACTTTTATGCAACGGGCCCCAGAGCGTGGCCTAATGTGGGGCTAATTTTGGCCTCGCATTTGGCCTTTTGCGCGTTTACACTGAAATGAAGGCGGGCTTGGCCGCGGCCGAGCTGCGGCCCAGCCCCGCACTGTAAACGGGGACCTAGAGCCACCAGAATGCTAGACACTAAGGAATAACAAATATCTCCATTTGTAAACCTGCATCAAAAGACCACCAACAAGTCACCAGACATGGATTTTTAGTTAAGGGCAGATGATGGCGGAACAGTCAGCTTTAGAATAAAGTATACTGTAAAACACAATATATTTGTGGCATGAAATTTCGCGAATTGGAGCCAACGGCCTTTCTCTCAGCATGAAATTTTCGGGACTTGCCACTGGCATCCAATGCATATTGTATAGGCAAGAACTTCCAGGTGCATTTTAATTTTGCAAATATTGCCACTTGCGAAATTCGCAAAATCAAAATGCACGCGAACATTCCCCATTTTACAATAACTCAATACAGATGGACTTTCTTAACCTACAAGTAATTATATCTTTAAGTACAGGAAAGAAAGTACACATTCTGGAAAACTGATTACTGAGAAAAGAGGTTTGAAGTTTAGGTCTATTCATCTCACCAAACTGAGCCCTTGGCAATGAATGGGCAAACAACACACACACACACACACACACAAAGGGATGTGAATCTCCATAGCAACCACAGTGAAGGGATTATCGGATTAAACTTAAATTTTACACACTCTATAAGCATACTCCAGTCATGACTGGAACTAACTTTCAATGCAGAAGCATTGTCTTTATGATTAGAGTTGAAAGTGTATGGGAGTGTATACAGCTGTAAAGGGTTTTGAAGAAAGGAAACAGGGCCTCTCAGACATACCTAATGAAACTATTCTGAAAAAAATATATAGAAAAACTGCATAGTATGAAAAATTTCCCATTCTCTTTATGATCCCAAGGTTTAGAATTATATAGAAGAAAAATATTGTTCTTTCAGAGAATACAAACAACCAGAGATTGACTTGAGCCTTTTCACCTGTTTTGGTCCTTGTTTAAAATTGGGTTTTAAAAAAAATTAAAAACAATCCAACTCCTTCTATAAAACCAAAAAAAAACTCTCAATACATGTGAGTGCACTTCAAGTTTGTTTATGGCAGATCCTGGACTGCATTGGGGACCAGTTTCACATTAACATCTTTTTGAAAATGCATTGTCGAATTTACTACAAATTTGGCAGGTAATATAGCCAGGATGTACAAATGGACACCATGATCCCCAGGCCCTCAAACCCCTCCCTCCCTCCCCCCCCCCACCCCCAAGTCTATGTTCTTAGTCTGTAAGAATGCGTGGAGGATGAACTTGCAATACTCAGGTTAGCGCTAGACCCCTAGGCCTACAGGTATTGTATAATTAATCTTGCATACACAATTACCAAAAAAGTACTGTTTATACTGAGAGCCTCTGTTCCAAATGAGTCCATCAATTGTTTGTTTGTTTGTTTTTTTAGTAGCGTAATTTTGATTAGGTGCCTGGGTGTTCTCCCTGTTTGATTTTTATTCAAAAGAGAAAGGGAGGTACAAAGAGTAAGAGAGATGCATACAGGTGAAAAAAGAAATGAATTATATTTTCACTATCATTTAGTACCATCCACTTGTTTTAGATCATCATACTTCAACTGTATTAGTGTGTTTGATATTTGATTACATGATGTCCTATTTAAAAAAAAAATGTAGTATCAAGAAGTATTTACGAGATATTGTTTTCTCAGTGCAACAAGGTGGCCAAATGTGTAGATACATTTTGGCAAAAATGTAAAATGTGTTTGGGTATTTCAGTTATTTTCCTGCTAGACTTACTAATGAAATACAGAGTACTAGTGATCACTAATATTTGTCTCTATATTCACAATGTTGCAAGTATTCATAATTAAACTGGCATTTGTATTTCCAAATTGCTCTTGGACCATTCAAATAGGAAAATATTCAATTTGGTGATTTGACATTGATCATAGTTATCTTTCTTTATTGGATTGAGAAAAAGAAAAACATTTTACAGGTGAGCATTGTACATGCAATGTGAGAAAATAGATGGCCTGTAAATCAGTGGTGGTAATGGTGTTTTGTTTTACTTTCTGTCATTTTGATCTCTTCTGTTGTGTTATTCACTTCCATTTTAGGTTATCATTGCTGCAGAGCTATTAAAGAATGCTGATGAACTTGTGAAACAGAAGATCCACCCAACTACCATCATCAGTGGATATAGATTAGCTTGCAAGTAAGGAGGTCTAGCCTGTCTGGTCTTAGCATGGAAGAATTACATATTTTTGTTATATGTATAGTTGGATGCTCATAAGATCAGTGATGTAATCAGTGATGCTACTCCGAAGTCAAGCTGCTTTACAGCTTGATATAATTTTGTTAGTTTGCCTCAAATTAAAAAGCTTCATATAATCACAGGTACTAAATAATCTTTCCTTCAGAAGCTTATAGTTATGACTGATATGTAAAGAGATTAAGTGAAATGGATTAGGGATATGAAATTGAAATTGTATTCTTTGATCTTCAGTGATGTAATGAAGTGCTACTTTTGATTATCAGTCAAATTCAGTCTTGACATGAAGAGAGATTAAGTGAAATGGGTAGGTGATAATATGAAATTAAACTTGTCCTCTTTGATCATCAGTGATTTATGGAGAGACTCTTCCCATAAGTAACATGTAGAAACACACACAAAAAAAAAGAGAGCAAACAAACAGAAAATATGGCAGTGAATGGCATCTGGTAGAATAAATTGTGGAGGTAGAGCCAAATACACTGAAGCTTTAAGACCCTTCATTGTTCTTGACTTGGAACTCTGCAGGGAAGCATGCCGTTACATCCAGGAGCATCTGACCATCAGCACAGATGAACTGGGCAAAGAGAGCATCATCAATGCTGCCAAAACTTCCATGTCTTCAAAACTTATTGGGAGGTGAGATAAAGTTTCAAATGCCCAGCAGCAGTGGATATGGTGGAATGTCCTGCCTTCCCCAACAAGTACCGGTATTTGTTTGCTGTTGCCAACTTTCACTACCTCCTAGCAACCTCCCTGCTCCTAGCATCTACCGTGTCTTGCTGTATTCCACCTTCAACAGGGGAAAAAAAAAAGAGAGAAAAATTCTTGGTTATTCACTCTACTTTTGATGCCAGCAGCAATTTGTGAAAGGATAAAATCTGCAGTGCACTATTGAGTTCAGCCATGTAGTGGTTATGAGATCAGTGTGTCAGTAACATTTGTATGTTGCACATAGTAAGAGAATAAATTGACTGTAATAGCACCTTGATAGTTTAAAGAAGTACATATATTTTTAGGCCTTAGCTTGATTGCTACAAAATGGTGCTAGGATGTCATGAAATCATGCAATTCAACTTCATACCTTTAAAAGAAGGACTTGTCTCCCTATCTGATTTCATGTTCATTTGGTGTTAATTACTCATGAGCAGTCCTGAAAAAAAAGGGACAACCTTTTAATGCAGCTTGTAGTGAAAAAGCAACTTGCCATGCACTGTTTATTCCCCTTTTCCTGGGGTCTGTCGTACAACAATTGGTCTACATGTTATGAGAGGACTGTTTATGCATCAAGTCTCAAAAATATCAAATACTGTATGCCATGTACACTGTACAGTATGTCGCTGGGTTTTTATATTAGCAAATTTCAAAAGTTGGGTGCTATCGCGAAGTTACCAACATGCAAAAATATTAACTGATCTGGACATGCCATGTGCCTGCATACATTTCTCCGTTCATTACCATACTCCACAATCGCAAATTTAACCACTCGCGAAATTGTTGGGAAGTCCGGATTCATGAAAAATATTGTACTCGCTAAATATTATGGCTTATACAGTAAATGATTGATGATTATGGGAAGTGGTAAATGAACAGGTGATTTGATTTCAGACAGATTAAACAAATTGCCTAATTTTATGGTGGAAGACATGTTAGCATGATCATGTTCTGATATAACTTCTTTTCACATCCTCCTGATGATGCAGAGACCCAGACTTCTGGTCTGAAATGATCTACAATGCTGCTCAGGCAGTGAAGACCACTGATGCCAAGGGAGCAGTCAAGTGTCCTATCAAATCAATCAACCTCCTAAAGGCCCATGGCAAGAGCTCCAAGGAATCCATTTTGGTTGATGGCTATGCACTCAATTGCACAGTGGCATCACAAGGTATGATTATAATTCACAGTAGGCATTGAAAATTTTCACAAATTTTGTAGCTTTCAGTTTTCTCCGGTTTTGGCTCGTGTTAGCTTTTATGCATTGTTTCTTCATGGTAGGCATTATGTGTCATGCATACATGCAGTATTAAAAAGTTTACGTTAACATTAACATTAGCATTTAATAGTGATGATTGCCTCTGCCCAGAAAAATGACTTTGAAAGAAAGACTGGAGTTTGTTCTATCAGAATTTGTTCTCTTTCTGTAGGAAAATTGCACATATCGCAGTATCATCTGCCTTTTTTCCTATGTAGTTTGCTCCTGTTTTGCTGTAAAACTCATATAAAGATGTACATAGTGATCAAGGCAGAGCTCAGTAGATATCGGTGTTCACTGACCCCAGTAAAGTGCCTCGTTTTGTGAAGCAACAAAAGAGTCTGTTAGCCCATCAGCACAGGCTCTATTCATACCTAGGGCCTGATCAATACTTTCATTGTTCGATGGCACATAGTTGACTGTGGGAAGGGGATACATGTACCCCTTGACTGCTCTCATACAGGTGGATTACCAACCTGTCCGTTATCTGTCGACCTGCAAAAAGAATCTCGTTTTGGGGCATTGGGGGCTCTTGGAGAATTGCGGGAAGAATGGGTTGATTTATGTTTGTGGACATCCAGCGGTTTGGCAGCAGATCTCGTATATTGCGAGACTTCAGCAGAAGATTCAATCATCTGTTTTCTGCATTTTTCACAGGTTTTCTATGGGTGGAAGATATTCATTACATTACAGATATGATTTTGTATGCCCGTTCAATATGAAAGTCAGTCATGCAGCACTACTCGAAACTCCACATGATCATCATGACAGTGACAGCTGCTGCTTGCTTGATCGCGTGCATACAACCGAATACAATAAGTAGGTACATGTAACAGAGTACTAGTAGTTGGTTCAGAGAGATAGGCTCACCTACAACTCAAATGCTTTAGTGTACTGTAAAAGTGGAAATTTTCATGGTGTTGAAAATTTTGCGCATTTTGCGCAACCAGAAACTAGCGTGAAATAAAAGCACACAAATATTTTTCTTGCCATATATTCCAGTAGTTGATGTCTTGATTCCGTAGAATTAAAAACATGTGAAACTCATCTTACCCAGCTGGGCACGAAAAATTAGTCACGCAAAATATCCACTTGATACAGTAATACTAGATCACACCACTAGATGGCCAGCAGGCCAGGGACGAGGAGTAAGACAGCTCAATGCTGCACATCCCACAACATTCAATCATTTCAATTGTGTGATTTCGTGTACCTAATCCACAAAGTCTTGTTAATGTCACAGCTACGTTCGTCCCTGGAAATATTCACTACAGAAATAGTATGTTAAATTTAACTCTATTGAGCGGATTTGGTAAGTTTCCTCGATTTTATACATTGATTGTCGGTTTCACAGGCTTTCTTATTTTTCAATTCAATATATAGTAACGTTATTTCTCAGAATGCCCCCCCCCCCCCCAAAAAAAAAGAAACTATAGTATGCAACTGTCGTACGTATGACAGCCATGTTTGACTCGGCAAGCAACCTAGCGGTCATCCATCGATATCCCTTCTGTAGTTTTGATCAGCACATTATAATCTGACAGCCTTAAAAAAAGGAATTAATTACTAACTTCAACCACATTGTACATTGCAAGCAGCTCATTGCAAGCTGATGAAGGCAGTCTCTTCAGCTGTTTTCCATTTTCTGTTGAAATTCTTTTTCTCGTGTTAACACGAAGCCGGAAAGATTGGAAAAAAAAGAAGATTTAGAAGGGACATGTAAGCATTGTACAGTTGATAATTATCTGAAATAATACGTTGGCTGGGTGTAAATGAGAGTGCATTTACTAAAGCCCACGTTTCTCCAAATATGAGCAAAGCAAACGAACAAAACTTTTTTCTAAAAATGTTAAATATTCCAGCAAAAAGGGACAAACTGCCAATATACTAATTAAGCACAAAAGTTTTGATAGAAGGACAGTTTCAAAATGAAAAGGAAAGGATGAAATGACATGAAAAGAGTCAAGAACTCGTATCAACAGACCAGAGGTTCGAGAACAACTTACAGGACTGAAGTGAAATGAAAATAAAATGTTCGTAGCGACACTTGTGAGAGAGGCTACATACGAAACACATGAAAAATGCTAAGTAAGAACGTACACATTGATCACATCTACAGACACATACACATCGTCACACAAATCATACATGCAATGTGCAAACAGAAACTCACCTCTCAATTGCAGCAAAATAAAATTTCTAATCACTTAAAACAAACCCAACAACACTCCCCAAAAATATGTTCATACTTAGAAAAATGAAGGATAATAGGAGAAAGTAGAAGTAAAGGTGAGCAAAAGGCAGAAAATGGATGAGGGCAAATGGTTAGTATAAACTCAAAATGACACACAAACCACTTGATTTCAGTTTCTTTGTTGCGTGTACCCACTGAACAAGGAACTGCAGAAAAAAACAACTGCGATTGGTCCGATTTTTGGGCATCTGATTTCGTCAAAGAATTTCCATGACATGCCAAGTTTTGCATTACCTCTTGATATGTGCCAGGTGTCTTTCCAAAGCCGAAATCTCACGTTAGCTCTTGCTTTAGCTATCGTTAGTTTTTCACGAATGTTAGCTTGCATTGTCAACCGTTACTTATCGTCATTTAGAATGTTAATGTTAACATTAATTAACAGAAAGTTTCTTTTGGTATAGACTGTGTGTACCCATGGTCTTCCAATGATTAACTTGAATCAAACTTGAGCCAAGTTTCCTCATGTACAAGTACTTCTGTCAGTGAGGAATAAAAGTTGTTCTTTGGTTACCTCACGATGGCTGTCATTGGTCCAAGGGGCTGAAGACTTGAAGCAAATCTTCATTTGTTATTAGTGGCAGAAGGGACCAGTGGATGGAGAAAGAATATGATTTTTGTCTGTAGGTGTATGTCCTTTTTACTAAATCTACAAAGCCCCTATGGAAGTCTGCAAGTGTGAAAATAGAATAATGTGATGGTAGTGAGTGTCTTATTTTTGTTCCCAGGCACAGATTTTTATTGCCTTGTCTAGAGTGTCCTTTCCACAAAAGATTATTGCAGTTGAATGCAAGCTGTTCATGTAGTGAATGGTGAGCGGGATGTGAATGTAGGTCTCATACAATACATATGCATTATAGCACCTAACTTAAAGGACAAGTTCACCTTCATAGACATTTAGGTTGAGTGAATGCAGCTATATTAGTAGAAGACATCAGTGAGAGTTTGAAGAAAATTGGACACTCCGTTCAAAAGTTATGAATTTTTGAAGTTTCTGCTCAGTCACGGCTTGATGAGAAGACTACTGTACAGAGCTGTAGCTTGTGATGTCACATGTGTAGAACGATATAAAGAAAGAATAAAGAAAATTCAACATATTTTCACTTTTCTCGCATAACAAAAGAACACTTGACTTCTTTCTTTCAGAAGGCAGGGGAAATAATATTACCTATAATATCATTTTTTAAGTATGTACTACACTTGTCCTAGTTTTCTTCTTCTTTTTCTTCTTCTTCATGCTATTTTACTTTTCTCCTTTTTCTTTCTTAGTTTCCATTCTCTCTACTCTTAATCTTTCTGGTCTCATTTCTTATCCTTTTGCCTGCTTATACAATATTTTTCACACTTTGAATATGTGTATGATTCTGTCAAAGTTATGTGCATTTATATTCGTAAATCTTCTGTAACATTGTGTGATATTTATGTATATGCCCTGCTTATTCTGTTTATCCAGTTATGTCCTGGGCTTCTATGTTTTGTATTTATGTATTCCTTTGTTCGATTTGTATATCAATAAGGTGATGAAATATATCACATCAGTGACAAGTCGAAGAAATGTGCACTTTATTCAAAAAGTAAAGTTTTGTGAAATTCTCTTTTTATTTTCCTTATATCGTTGTGTGCATGTGACATCATACACTGTAGTAGTCTTCTCATCCAGCAGTGACTGTGCAGATACTTTAAAAATTCACAACTTTTGAACGGATTGTCCAATTTTCCCCAAACTTTCGCTGATGTGCTCTACTAATATTGTTGCATTCACTCAATCCACATGTATATGAAGGTGGACTTGTCCTTTAAAATGACAAATTTGGTAAGCCCAGGGGGCTGGTGTTAGCCAATTGGGAAAAAGCATGTCAATGGCTAACACAAATGGTGGAGCTCGGTTCAGCAGACAACATGCAACACTGGGCCCAACATAAGCTACCAAAATTATGTCATATCTTTGAGATCAACCTTCTAAAACGCCAACTGATTTCAAGTTCAGGATTAGCTCCAAATTTGAAATCCCCCATTGAGTAGATGACAACATGCAGAATATTTCATCAGAAGGGCTTTTTACTCTACGCAGGGACTTATTACTGTGTTGAAATAGCATTTCAAATCTTGCAGTTAAAACATCCTGCATGTTCTGGACAACAAAAGCCATCATCTGTTTTAGTTTTTAGGTCAAAGTACTTAATGTAAACATACCGTCAACCAGATAAGTTTCATAGTAGCCAGCTTTGCAGCATCACCCTCCAGCTCTGTGCACGTAAACATGGTCATGTTTACTCAAATGCTGATCATTTGATATGTGGCTAACCAAGATGGTTTTTAATATCTTCACAAAAAGTGCATGTTTGAGGCTTTTTTTCTCCCCATCTACAGCTATGCCCAAGCGTATTGTAGGTGCAAAGTTGGCCTGTCTGGACTTCAGTCTGCAAAAGACAAAGATGCATCTTGGTGTTCATGTGACGGTGGAAGATCCAGAGAAGCTAGAGGCCATTAGGAAAAGGTCAGGATTGTTTAAAGTCAAACTGTTGTGCCTTGTTCTGTCCCCCCCCCCCCCCCAAACCCTTCTGTGTTATGATGCTCGGAATCAGTGAGTGGGTATGCTGCACATGAATAACAGTGTCACTGAATTCAGATGACAGACTCGTAGGATACTGGTAAGGGTGTTCTGTTTTGACCATTTTATACCCCATCCCAAGGGGACATTATGTACCATGCTGATTATCCAGGTGCCTGCACTTTCGTAAGCTCAGCAAGCTTTACAGATTTTATTGTATCATTTTCTTGAAAGTTTTATCAAAAAAGAAGGAAATCATCATGATGTGTAGTCCCCACCCCCCTCCAATTGTGTTATTTTCCACAGACTACAAATGGTAATACTTCTAGGGCGAGTTCTAAACTTTAAATTTTATGATTCAGAAAAAAAATTGGCATGTGATGATTGTCATGTAAAGTTGTGCAAAAATTTTTTGTGGAGTTAGCAGACCATGTATTGCCATGGTGAGAGCACATTATGGCCCCAAAATCAGGTGAAAGTGAGTACAATTTTTCCATTATTTAAGTGAATCAAAAGAAATTTGGCATACTTGTAATGTCTGTGTAGCAATATTGTACTCATTACAAATGTATTTACAGTGCATACAGTATGTAAAGTTACTGTTCATTTTTATCAGCAGTGTACCAGTACAGAATTGTAAGATGGGATATTAATCACCTTCAATAATATGTGACCCGCTACAACAAAAGGATCCGAAAGTCGCGGGAGGACAATTTTCTGAAAATGACATCACATTATTCCCATACTCTTCTACATTAATTTCATATATAACACAACTCATAAAAGTACTAGTACTCAGTTGCGGAGATATCAATGATTTTATTGACGCATGTCAAGTAGTTGAGGAAATCAGAGTTTCGAAAAAAAAAACGCCTTAAAAGATTTCCTTCCAACGCTATCATGGTCAACAGGAGGCAAGACAGTTTTCACCGCTTGACAATAGAAGGCATGCTCCTAGCGACCTCCACCATATTCATTCAAGCTGAGTGCCAGCGGTCTTTGCACAACCAATCAGTAATCAGGATGCCACGCAGTGACCAATAAGATCCCTCCCTCGTTGCTAGGGGCGGAGTCTAGCTGCAGCACTAAATCCAAATCTTTGGACACGTTTCTGTTATGTTGAAAGTCGGAAAATCATGGCCCAGAAAAATGCTGATTTCTTGCCTTTCCTTTGATCATTTAGCTTCTAAATTTCGGCAGATGATAGACAAAACATTAGACTAGAAAATTATGCCAAAAACAGAAATCCGAATGTTTTGACCAATTTTGATGATGCGACTTCAAACTCGATTTTCTTGGCTCAGCTGTCAGCGACTTTAGGATCCTTTTGTTGTAGCGGGTCACATATTTTGAGTTTTTACAGATATGGTATAACACCGAGGAATGCGCAAAATATTCCGTATTTGTGGTGTGGCATCTCTTAAAGGGGATGGCTAGTAACTGATCAGTGGAAATCAGTGAGAATGCTGGGGGATGATTGTTCTAATTCTTGTGGGATTCATTTCAGAGTACATTATATATCTATTGTTGTGTGAAAATTATTTGCTTCAGAATGGTCTCATATTCAAGTAATGTGCAGTTTAATGTTTCCAGGTTAGCATGCCTGTACAGTGACGGGGCATTAAACTGCACATTACTTGAATATGAGACCGTTCTGAAGCAAATTATTTTCACACAACAATAGATATATAATGTACTCTTAAATGAATCCCACAAGAATTGGAACAATCATCCCCCAGCATTCCCACTGATTCCCACTGATCAGTTACTAGCCATCCCCTTTAAACCTAATGTTCAGCAGTTCCTATTAAAATGCTCATCTTTCTACTTTGTGTGTCTGTGTGTGGCTTTTTTTTTTTTTTTGCCAGAGAGTCTGACATCACAAAGGAGCGCATCCAGAAAATCCTAGATGCTGGAGCCAATGTGATCTTGACCACTGGTGGTATTGATGACCTGTGCCTCAAGTACTTTGTGGAGGCTGGTGCTATGGCAGTCAGGAGATGTAGGAAACAGGATCTCAAGAGGATTGCCAAAGCAACTGGAGGTAGAATTGTTTCTATGATATTTAGTATAATGTAATATCTCTTCCCCTGTCTGAAAACAGATGGGGATTTATTCACTTCCTTTTTAGCTTGTTTGAGCTAAGTGGTGCAAAGTGAACTTCTGTGATCACTCACTGAACAGTGTCTGTTCCATGGGCAGCCTATATGATGGGGCCCAAATATCCCGAATTAGCTCCATTTGAATGATTTTGACATTTTCATCATCTTGAAAGTGGGTTGTTTGATTTTGACCACACTTGGCAAGAATCGTAAATGGATGGAGGGGGTTATTGACATTTTCATCATCTTGAAAACGGGTTGCTTGATTTTGACCACACTTGGCAGGAATCTTAAATGTATGGAGGGGGTTATAGTTTGAACAAATAGTAGTGGTGGTCGTAGGGGCGCTTCTAGGGCTGGGCCAAAACATACCACAAAATTAGGGTGCTTTTGCCCAAGGGGCGTGCAGAATTCCTGGACTCTCTAGATTTTCAAAATAATTTGCCTAAGGTGGAATGACTTGGGTAAGCGCTCGACTTACGGATCTCTTGTTGTAAAGCAACAACATACCTGTTGAAACATTCTACGATGTGATACAAGAAGAAGGGACAGTTGTGCCTATCCATCACTGCATTCATCATCAGGCGGGCTGGTGTACCATATCAATCATTTTTGAAGGAGGCTGCTGCCAGCCAGAAAGTGAAGTGCTAAGATGTCAGAGGCAATAGCAGCTCATTGTTGGTAGTCAATTTGGAGCAGGCATTTAGGGATTTCTGCAAGCAGTCCTTGTATCTCTTTCTGGGTGCACCTTTGTCTTTGTGTCCAGAAGAGAGCTCACCATACATTACAACCATAGGAAGGGGATGGGCTTCAATTCTTGAGACATGGCCAGCCCAGCCCAGTTGGGTTTTCATCAGCATAGCTTTGATGCTTGTGATCTCTGCCAGCTCAAGTACTTTGATGTTGGGGACAAAGTCACTCCAATGGATGTTGAAGAAATGTGTACAGAACAAAACAAGGGACTTTTCCTTGTTGACCCCAATAAAGCCTTCGACATTGTGAGCAAAAAAGGGCTTTAGCAAATTAAGGAGCGCCTTGGTTGTCCCCTGAAGTCCTTTAACATGGTTATCCAACTGCATGAAAACCAACAAGGCTGGTTAGATATAGCAGTGATCTGTCTGAACCCTTCGTGGCATAGGGTTCCAGTGGCATACAGAAGGCTACGTTCTTGCACCAATCCTCTTTACTATCTTCTTCAGTATGATGCTGAAACAAGCCATGGAAGACTTCAACAACAAAGATGTTGTTTACATGCGGTACTGCACAGATGGCAGTCTATTCATCTGAGGCATCTGCAAACTCAATAAAACACATTAGCAACTTGTCCGTGAGCTAGTCTTTGCAGATGATGCCGCTATTATTGTTCATTCAGAGCCAGCTCTCCAGTGCTTAACATCCTGCTTCGCAGTTACTGCTAAGATATTTGGCCTCGTAGTTAGCTTGAAGAAAACCGAGAGAAAACCGAAGAAAAACTTGAATTAAAAAAAAAAAAGAAAAAAAAAATGCTAAAAAAGGTCTACTACCTGGTAATAAAAGTATAACATAATTAAGAATATACAGTTGTATGCATCCATTTCTATAATTTGCATTATTTTCTTATGTATTTCTTTTTTTTTATCTAATGTATTTCATCGTTTTATAATCTAGAAGAGTTTGTATTCACAAATGGCATTAACTAAAAAGAATCCAATGAAAATATAGTTTGAAAGTGGTATTTGTATTATATTATTCCAGCCCCCATTGACTTCACGCAAAAACAAATGAAAAAAAAAAAATCAAATTTTTCTTGACATATCATGCGAAGATGTGACATAACTCTGTAATCGTACATGCTTGGCATGCAAATTTGGTATTAAAAGTTGTGCAAAAACTCTTTAAACAAAAAAGTCTTGAAACAACAGTGTAAAATCTTTAAACTAAACAAAATGATCACAGTTTATATCAAGGGGGGCCTTTTAGCCCCCCCCCCCCCCCCCCCAGTCTTTTTAGGGTTGATACTATTTCTGAAATTACTTGCAAATATTTTACCAAGGTCCAGTTTGAAAATGGTAAATTTGTGACGGGTCACAAGATTTATGCTTTTTACGAAATGACCACAGTTTATGTCAAGGGAGGCCTTTTAGGCCCCCCCCCCCCCCCCCCCAGTCTTTTTAGGGTTAATACTCTGTCTGAAATTACTTGCAAATATTTTACCAAAGTCCAGTTTGAAAATGGTAAATTTGTGATGGGTCACAAGATTTATACTTTTTACAAAATGATCACAGTTTATGTCAAGGGGGGCCTTTTAGGCCCTCCCCCCCCCCCCCCCCAGTCTTTGTAGGGTTAATACTATTTCTGAAATTACTTGCAAATATTTTACCAAAGTCCAGCTTGAAAATGGTAAATTTGTGATGGGTCACAATATTTATACTTTTCTCTCAGTATCATAATTATATAACAATATGCAATATCATAGGCAATGATACCCATGTGTTCGCATAATGAGTAGGGAAACATTATGAGAAAAAAAATGGAACTACAAATACTGTTTTTGAATCAAGATATGTTCTCTTAAAATAATCAAAGCACATTTTAGGAGTAAACAATAGCAAGCACTCACCTGCTACCTTACAAAGTACAGACAGTCCTGTTGGAATATTTGTTACCTACACCGATTCCTATCACCTTGGCATGGTACGTGTACCTTTGTAACTGCGTATGTTTCTCCCAGAGTTTGACTTTTTTCCCTTTTCTTCATGTTTTGACTCATCTCACATTGGAAAATCTTCTGGACACACTCACATGTTGTGTAAATGATGTATTATCTCCTTTTCATTTTATTTCATTATTTTTTTTTTTTTCCATTTGCGACAAAAATGTTTCCTCTTCAGCCCAGATGGTGGTGACTCTAGCCAACCTTGAGGGAGAGGAGACTTTTGAACCCACCATGGTGGGACAAGCTGAAGAGGTGGTACAGGAGAGAATCTCAGATGATGAGCTAATCCTCATCAAGGGGTAAGTTCATGAATAGAAAAAAAAGTGGAACGTGTTCAGCACAGAAAGCTCTGCATGTATATTAAAGTGTTATTGGTTTTTGGTGGTCACCCAGATACAAACATGTATCATTTGCTTTTAGAAGTTCTCCAAATGACACGGAGAAATTTTAGCTCACCTGAGCCGAAGACTAAGTGAGCTATTGTGATCAGTCATCGTCCAGCATCTGGTGCTTAAACTTTTTTTATTTTCATCTTCTTAAAAACCCCGTAATGGATTTTCACTTAAGCCTTGTGACGGGGTGGGGGGAGGGGGTGCTCCAAATTGGGGCCTAAATTGTATATTTTCATCTTCTTCTTGAGGGGGCCATCACATATTCTTCTTGCAAACACATGGTCAAATTTGTCACCAAACTAGGCAGAAATTATCACTAAGGTGACAGTACGTACTGTACAAAATATTGCTTAAAACAAGACATACTCTGGAAAAAAAAAAATCATCTGTGAATGTTCTTTCAAGGTTATTTATGGTAGATCCAGGAGTTCGGCAGGGATCGAAATTTTTACATTTTGATCATCTTTTTTTTAAAACTACATAGTCCAATTTTCTAAAAACAGGGTACTTATACCAGTGTAATAGAATGTGCTAATGGTTATCATGCCTCCCATGGAAGCCTTCAGAGCTGCCCCCCCCCCCCCCAAAGTTTGCAATGTTCTCAGGTAATAGTCTGCAAGGATGCATGGAAGGTGAACTTGCGATACTTGGGTGAGTGCGAGACCCCTGGGTCTCTTGTTTTGTTAGTCATCAGATGGAAGTACAATATCTGTGATTCTACGTACATGTGACCACGTACATGTAGGTGACCCTGCACCACAAAACCAACAAAAAGTCGCCAGACATGGATTTTTAGTTAAGGGCAGATTCTGAAAGAGCTGACTCTAAGCTTTAAAATGATGTATAAGTCAGTTCAAATGGACTCTCCTAATCTATCTAAACATTGGAAAGAAAACACACACTCTGCAAAAGTGTTAACTGGGAAAAAGGAGCTCTGAAGTGAAGGGTCTATTCAAGCACTTAATCTTTAATAAGCCACGCTAACTGTGGGACAGATGGGACAAAAAACAGGATGTAAACCACCATAACAACAATAATGAAGGGATTATCAGATTAAGCTGAAATTGTGACTGTGCATCATAAGACCAACAAAAAGTCGCACACACTGATTTTTGTGTGAGGATTAAAAATAGGTGACATGGGTTAAAGCCAAAACATAGTTCTGGTACGGCTGCAAAAGTTGTGAAATTTCGCTCCCAAAATGTGAACGTATGCCTAAGAAATGTGGGGAATAACGCTGTAATAACAAGATATTCGATGGGTAACAACGAAAATGCGAAATATTAACCAAAAAGGTTCAGTCTCAGAACTTACCCGAACGGGGTCAGGCTAAACTCGGACTCGGGGACAACTCAGCCTCGCTTTGATGGCGGGCCGAGTTGTCTTGGCTGTCCCTCTAGATTGTACAGTGTTGTACTATGGGAGCGGCCTGTATAGCGCTTCGCGTTCTGGCTACTCGCAGTAATGGTCTGAGTTGATACAACGCGCACATCAAAAAAACCTCTTTGGCGCGCATGCAAAATTAGTGTGCGCCTATCAAGCACCTCTAAAAACAATCAAACACGCTTGATAAACAACAACAACTTCAAAGACAGCGCGTCTCAGCAACTCGGGTGATGTGCGTAATACGCTTGACGACCCCGCACTGTCCATTTGTTTTGTACAGGATTAGCATGCACTTTCCTGTCTGTTCAATTAATATACAGAAGAATATGGCGATCACGAACTGCGTGTAAATTGTCTGAAATGGGGTCGAGTTTTCCCTGAGACCGAGTTAGTCTGGATCCTTCTGGAATAAAAGTCGGTTTACCATCTTTTATTTTTTATCTCAAAATACTCCAAAACGACTCATCATCCCAACAAATCGCGTCAGCCAGTATTGCAAGCAAATATGAAATGGTGCCAGACGGGTTCTCAAACCCTTACCAACACTATGTTTTCACTTTAACTTAGCCAATCTTGAGTTTTTCATATATTCTGAAAGAGCTAGTCTTCTACATTATGCTGAAGGTTAGGGTCATAAAATAAACAGGAAATTATGTTTGTTACAGTTTTTCTAGAACACTTTTTTTTTTTGGTAGTATAGTGTGATTAGGTGTGTCTTATAGAGGTGCCATTTCATTTCATAAAAGCTCTGAATACACTGTTCCCTTTCAACACTTATAACTTTAGAAAGGATGATGCTACTACTTTGAAGGTTGGCATTAATCATGGACAGAATGTGGTAATAAAGCATGCTCAATTTCAGCTTGATTTGATAATCCCTTCATTGTTGCTCCTGTGGTTTACATCCTGTTTTTTGTCCCATACATCACACAGCTAGCATCGTTTGGTAAAGATTAACCCGTTTAGGACGAGTCTCGGGCAAGTGTCTATGAGAAATGCACGTTGTAGCAAAATTGGTCTGTCTTCAACGGGTTAAGCTTATGAATCGACCCTGTACTTCAGAGCCTCTTTTCTCAGTTCACATTTTCTGGAGTGTGTGCTTTCTTTTCAGCATTTAGATAGGTTAGGAGAGTCCATGCTCAATTTCAGCTTGATTTGATAATCCCTTCATTGTTGTTGCTCCTGTGGTTTACATCCTGTTTTTTGTCCCATTCATCACACAGCTAGCATCGTTTGGTAAAGATTAACCCGTTTAGGACGAGTCTCGGGCAAGTGTCTATGAGAAATGCACATTGTAGCAAAATTGGTCTGTCTTCAACGGGTTAAGCTTATGAATCGACCCTGTACTTCAGAGCCTCTTTTCTCAGTTCACATTTTCTGGAGTGTGTGCTTTCTTTTCAGCATTTAGACAGGTTAGGAGAGTCCATTTGAATTGAGTTATACATCATTTTAAAGCTTAAAGGGATACATCGTTTAACATTTTAAAGCTTAAAGGGATACATCATTTTAAAGCTTAAAGGGATCGTATAGTTTTGGTTGAGACCTAACTACAGGTTTTTAACATTTTTGGGTGAGATAATGAGAAACCTCTTATGAAATATGAAAAAGCATGTAATTCTTAGAGGAATTCAAAGTTTATTTCATGAAAATTGGTTTTGAAATAGCCAAGATATGTAAAATAGAGCAATCTTAATAAAAGGTGGGACCCACCTTTTATTCTGATCGCTTTATGTTACTTTGTTTTTTGGATGTCTCAACCATTCCAAAACCGATTTTCATCAAATAATCTTTGAATTCGTCTTAGAATGGTATGCTCTGTACTATTTCATAAGTGGTTTTTGGGTAGCTCTAAAAAAGTTAAAAGCCTAATCCTTGCTTCCACCAATACTGTACCATCCCTTTAAAGTCTGCTCTTTTAGAAGCTGCTCTTGACTAAAAATCCATGTCTGGTGACTTTTTGTTGATTTTGTGATGCAGGGTCACAATTATACAATCCCCTTTAACATGTTCTGTCCATATTTGATGCCAACTTTCAAAGCAGTAGCATTGTCCTTTCAAAAGTTATTGAGTTGAAAGTGAAGAATGTGCATTGGATTTTCAAAGAATTTTCTCTGAGACAAACCTGATCACACTACTCTACCAAAAAGTGGTTGTAGAAAAAAACTTGTGAAAACCCACTTTCCAATTCATTTTATGATCCCAAACTTAAGAATAATGTAGAAGAAGAATAGCCCTGACAGAAAATATGGAAAGCTAGAAACTGATTTGGTGGTTGACCTGTTTCACAATTTTTTAAGTCCTCACTTAAAGGACAAGTCCACCTTCATAGACATGTGGATTGAGTGAAGGCAACAATATTAGTAAAACCTATCAGTGAAAGTTTGGGGAAAATCAGACAATCCTTTCAAAAGTTATGAATTTTTGTCCCTGCCGAACGAGTTCGAGCAGGGGACTATGAAACGGGCTCCGTACGTGTGTGTGTCCGTGTGTCCGTCTGTCTGTCCGTCCGTCCGTCTGTGCGTCCGTGTGTGATCAAAATGTTCCAAATGCTACTCTAACCCGATTTTGATTCTGTTTGCTTTATATGATAGCACTACATGGGAGCTTTGAAACTTCTATACAGAATTTCAGTTGTGACCTTTGACCTTGACCTTTGACCTATATTGTACATTTTGCTTCAAAATGCTACTCCTTCGCCATTTCTAACCTGATTTTGATTCCGTTTGCTTTATATCATGGCACTAGGTGAGGGCTTCAAAACTTCTACACAGAATTTTGACCTTTGACCTTGATTTTTGACCTATATTGTACATTGCCTACAAAATGCTACTCCTTCGCCATTTCTAACCCGATTTCAATTCCGTTTGCTTTATGTGATGGCACTAGGTGAGGGCTTCAAAACTTCTACACAGAATTTTGACCTTTGACTTCTTTGACCTTTGACCTTGATTTTTGACCTATATTGTACATTTTGCTACAAAATGCTACTCCTTCGCCATTTCTAACCCGATTTCGATTCCGTTTGCTCTATGTGATGGCACTAGGTGAGGGCTTCAAAACTTCTACACAGAATTTTGACCTTTGACTTCTTTGACCTTTGACCTTGATTTTTTACCTATAATGTACATTGGCTACAAAATGGTACTCCTTCACCATTTCTAACCCGATTTCGATTCCATTTGCTTTATGTGATGGCACTAGGTGAGGGCTTCAAAACTTCTACATAGAATTTTGACCTTTGACTTCTTTGACCTTTGACCTTGATCTTTTTACCTACATTGTACATTTTGCTACTAAATGCTACTTCCGGCGGGGACATATATTACGCACCGCGTAATTTCTACTTTTCCTTGTTTAAATATCTGCCCAGTCACTGCTGGATGAGAAGACTACCACAGTGTATGATGTGACATGCGTACAACGATATAAAGAAAATAAAAAGAGAATTTCACAAAACTTTACTTTTTGAATAAAGTGCACATTTCTTTGACTTGTTACTGACGTATGTTAAGGGTAATATTATTCCCCTTGCCTTCTAAAAGAGAGAGGTCGAGTGTTTTTTTTGTTACGCGAGAAAAGTAAAAATATGTTGAATTTTCTTTATACTTTCTTTATGTCGTTGTACACATGTGATATCACAAGCTATAGTGTTCTTATCCAGTCGTGACTGAGCAGAAATTTAAAAAATTAATGACTTTTGAACAGTTTGTCCGATTTTCCTTAAACTCTCACTGATATGTTCTACTAATATTGCTGCATTCACAAACCCCACATGTCTATGAAGGTGAACTTGTCCTTTAAAATCAATGGCCCAAATTCACGAAGGTGGTACAAATGAAACCATGGTTTAAACCATGGACAAAAACCATGGCGCGCCAAGTGTCGCATGGAATATTTCATTACAAAATCAGTCATTTCGTCAATGAAATGATTATTTTGTAAAGAAATGACAACATTTCGTAACAAAATGAACATTTCATCCCCGAAATGATAATTTCGTTAACGAAACGGTCATTTTGTCAACGAAATGACCAATTTTGTAACGAAATATTTCTTGCGACACTTGGCGCTCCATGGTTTTTGTCCATGGTTTAAACCATGGTTTGATTTGTACCACCTTCGTGAATTCGGGCCAATGGGTGCAACTTTTTGGGGGTTTTGTGATGCACGGTCACATATGGTCATGGCAATGTTTCCTAGCAAGAGGCTTGTTCTTATGATTTTCTGGTGAAAGGTTAGCATTTATGTAGATGAACCTGAGCATTTATTTCATGCAGCAGTACACTAACAGTGGATAAAGGATGGCTTGGAATCTCCAAAAAGCCTCAGACTCATTTGTGTTACAAAAATAGTCTAAGGTCACCTAAGTTCTTTCATCTGGGTTAAAGAAATTAAAATCTAAGAGTTGCAAGTGATATACGCTGTAAATGAATGGTCTAGGTATAGTGGTAGTTACAGTGTACCTCAGTCATCTACAGTGTTGCTTACACAGTGTGTATGCATGGAGAATGTGATAGAATGTTTAACATGGCCCTGCCATAACATGATCATACTTCATATAATCAACGTTATGTCTTATGACAAATGTGCAAATAAACAACTTGCGAGTACAATCAGTAACCACTGCATTGAGTGCATGGCATACAGGTACGTGTACATGATGAAAACAGAAAAACTTGCCCTCGTGATGCGTTTATTTTTAAGCATCATTCTGTCTAATAAACGTGTAAAAAAATTTCATAAGTATATCACAGACTTCGTTCATATTCTTGTTGTTGTGTTTTAGTAACTTTGAAAACAAACTAATGTGACAACCAAACACACCTCATTTATGTACCACTATATAGCCCCAAGGTACGCAGTGCAGCCTCCATAATCCTACGAGGTGCCAATGACAATCAGTGTGATGAGATGGAGCGATCTGTCCATGATGCTCTTTGTGTTGTCAAGCGTGTCATAGAGAGCAAGTCAGTGGTCACAGGAGGTGGGGCAGTGGAGGCAGCCTTGTCTATTTATCTTGAGAACCTAGCTACTTCACTGGTGAGTATGACATAGAGTCAAAACACATCAAAGAGAATGATCGTTGGATAGGAATACACTGTATTTGTGAATAGTATAATTTTGCTTTCTAGTTTCAAAATACGTTGTATGTTATTTATATGTGGACTTGCATTTGTCTTTGTAATGTAGTTTGTAGAAAGTGAATGGTTCTGTTGCAAATGTTTGCCAGAAATGAACTTGCATTTGATAACTGATCTGTAAACCACATTACCTTCCAACAGGTTGATAAAGACAATATATTTGTCATGGAACAGATATCACTTCAATGTTGATGTGAGCAATGTGAGAGTAATGATGAGGTCCATTATCATGATCATTGGTAGTGTAGTGATAGTGCTTGTAATACATTCAACACATGGAAAGTACCATGCTATTGTGAATATGATAATTGAATGATACATGTGGATATTGATAATGATTAGATTACATACAGTTCGACCTCGATTATCTGGCCATGTTGGGACCGGCGCTCATCCGGATAAGCGAATTGGCCGGATATGGGAGACACAATGTTATTGTATATAGCTGACGTCCAAGCTGCAGTCCCAGTGCACTGTCGGCTAGGCAGGTAGCGTACCCCGCAACGGTGGTGTAATCTATGCTAGCCTGCGTAAAATTGTAGTCTCTTCTTCACAAAAATAAAGTATATCTTTATGTGAAAATCATACATGTTTTGCCTCATTAGATATTGAGAAACCTATCATGCACATCTTATGAAATTAGTGAAATAGATCCATGAAAAGATGTTGAAGTCACTGTTTTTTCTCAATTTTTGGATGAAAAAAAAAGTCCTTCATTGCGTGAACGCGTCCGGATAATAGAGATTTCCGGATAAAAGGAGGCCGGATAATCAAGGTCGAATTGTATATGTTTTTGTGTTTTTTTGTGTGTGTTTTTTTGTTTTTTTTTCATAAGGCTATCTAACAATAGTGCTAAGGAGCATACATTTTCTGGTCATCTATCTGTATGTTGATACATATACATATTTATTTTTAGGTAAGTTAAAGCATCTTGGTCAAATGTATAAGTGTGCATGTATACATTTATGGTCTTACAAAGGTGGACAATAAGCTTCAGAGCATTACATCAAAGGATGCAGGATTAAAGACAGTTACAATTTAGATGCAACATGTATGTATCATACTCAATGAAGCTAAGAATCATGATAAGTAAGCGTGCAGTCTCTTCATGAAGGTGAAATCTGAAATTTGCATACAGTAGTTTTGCTATGATTTATGAAAACATCTTTGATGATTCTTGTTTTTTGTAAGGTACAACCATAGACTACATGTACCAAAGATCTATTTGTTTGCTTGTGATTGAAGAAATATTCTGAATTTAAAGTAGGAAGAGAATATGAATACATAAAAGTGCATTCAATTATGAATTTCCGGGGGGGGGGGGGGGGGGTGACGGGGGTGGGGGCATAATATCTATACACAGTGCAATCGTCATTCAAGCATGGGATCCATTCATACAGTTACCACATACAATTGTATGTAACTCTATGGATCCATACCTCACCTGTACCTCTGCGACATGCACTAAAGCGCTGAATTAAAAAGTTTGCTGCTGAGGATGCATACATGCAAGCTGCTGCATGCAGTGGGTAACTCCCAGCAGAACCTTGCGAACATTGCTTCCTTTCAAGCAGAAAAAGAACACAAGTCTGATTGTTGGATTTTATATTTCAACCTATTTTTATGCCTCTGCCACGAAGTGTTATCAGAGGCATTATGTTTTCCGGTTGTCCGTCCGTCCATCCTTTCGTCTGTAATCAGTTTTGTGTACAGCATAACTAAAAAAAAAAGTTTGCAGTATCCTAATGAAACTTGGCATCTATATGTATGAGAGGGCGAAGTTGTGCCTATAATCTTTTGGGTGCACATGCTCAAGGTCAAAGGTCATAAGGTTGAGGTCAAATGCTCAAACTACTATTTCCCTCATATCCATACAATGCCTAAAGGTATGTATACTAAGTGTATACATGTACTACCAAATGAAGATTCTCCAGAGAGAGTTTCGAGTCAAGAGGTCAAAGGTCAAGTGAATATGTTAAAATTTCACTTTTTTCTCCGGAAATGATTCAAGATATCTTCATGGAACTTGGTACATATGCATGTACTGACTGGCAGTGATTATCTTGGGAATTTGGGGGTCATGAGGTCAAAGGTCAGGGTCAACTCCTCAAAATTCCACTCTTTCCCTCATATACATGCAATGATTTTTCTTGAAACTTAGTGTATGCAGATATTACCCAAGACAGATTTACTGGAAAAGGTTTTTGCCAAATGGTCAAAGGTCAAGTGAAAATGCTTAATTTCAGTTTTTCCTCCATATCTCGAAAGTGGCTCGAGGTATCATGAAGCTTAGTACATAGTTATGCATGTACTACTTGACAGTGATTCTCTTGGAAATTTTAGGGACAGGGTCAAATGCCACGTTAATGCTAAAATGTTACTGTTTAATACTGAAATTACACTTTTTTCTCCATACCTTGGAAATTGCTCAATTCATAAACATATAAAAAGCTCAAAAGTCAAGTAAAAATCCTCAAATCCCCAAATACCTGCTCTCAAACAATATAGCCATTCATCCTTTTAAACCTGGTTCAAGGGAAGTGAACAATCAACACATTTGTGACAAACATGTCACTTTAATATTTTCCCAATAATATGAAACTGTTGTCATGCATTGTCAAGACGTACTATAGACCCATTGGGAGAACCAGGCATTGTGGCGGAGGCATACCAGTCGCCATAATGACATTTCTAGTTTACCAGTGTGATGGAATATGCAAATGGACACCATGCCTCCAGAGAAGCCCTCAAAGCTACCCCACTACCCCCAAGTTTGCAATGTTCTCAGATGGAAGTTTGCAAGAGCGCATGAAAGTGAACTTGCAATACTACCCCCAAGTTTGCAATGTTCTCAGATAAAAGTTTGCAAGAATGCATGAAAGTGAACTTGCAATACTCAGGCGAGCACGAGATCCCTGGGTCTCTTGTTTAGACCCTACTGTATAGCAATTGTTGATAGTAATTGAAAAAATATGCAAAACAAAACAGAACAAAGTGACACAGGTCATGCAGGAAATGATTGGTCTTCAATCTAACATGTATGCTGAGCATGAAACATTTTGTTTGTCTTTTCTTTTCTCTCTGTATTTTGTTTGTTTGATACATGACAGCTAGTTACAAATGCTACCACAACGGAAAGAAATAATTGGTTACCTGGTATGAACAAGATATATACGTGCATGTATATATATATATATATATATATATATATATATATATATCTTTTCATTTTTAGCTCACCTGAGCCGAAGGCTCAAGTGAGCTATTGCGATCGCTCTTCGTCCGGCGTCCGGCGTGCATCGTCCGTCGTGCATCGTCTGTCGTGCGTTGTCCGTCGTCCATCATCCGTCGTGTGTAAACTTTTTACATTTTCATCTTCTTCTTGAGAACCCCATGACCGATTTTCACCAAACTTGGCAGGTAGCATCCCTAGGGGGATAGGATCTCAAATTGTTCAAATGGGCACCATGGCCCACCTAGGGTCCCCAGGGGGGCCCAAACACCCAAAAATTAAGGAATCTTTAAAAATCTTCTTCTGTGGAACCAGAAGTGATAGAGCTTAGTTAATACTATGAGTTAGTACATTGATGACTGTAGTTTCAAGTTTGTTCATGGGGGAATCAGGGGTGCCCCCCTTGGCACCCAGGGGAGGGGGATGGGGAGGGGTCCTAATGGGGCCTAAATTGTACATTTTCATCTTCACTTTGATATCCCCATGTCTGATTTTCACCAAACTTGGTAGGTAGCATCCCTAGGGGGATAGGATCTCAATTTGTTCAAATGGGCACCATGGCCCACCTGGGGGGCCCCCAGGGGGGCCCAAACCCCCTAAAATTAAGGAATCTTTAAAAATCTTCTAGAACCAGAAGTGATAGGGCTTAGATAATACTATGAGTTAGTACATTGATGACTGTAGTTTCAAGTTTGTTCATGGGATTGGCGGAATCAGTGGTAACCCCACCCCCCACCCCCCCCCCCCCCCCCCCCCCGGGACCCAGGAGAGGGGATGGAGAGAAGTCCTACACTGTAGTTGTAATGGGGCCTGAATTGTACATGTTCATCTTCTTCTTGAAAACCTCATGATGAATTTTGACCAAACTTAGCAGGTAGCATCCCTAGGGGGATATAAAAACTCCAAATTTTATAAACTCCAAATTTTATTGTCCGAAAATGGAAATTCTTTTTTGCCCAATTGATCGTGGGCCCGGCAGCCACTGAGCAGCGCCAGATCGACATTGCTCTAACCTTTTCAACTGTTGAACGGCAAACAAGGTAGCAGCAACTCCCATCTTTTAACGTCTTTTGGTATGACGCGGCCGGGGTTCGAACCCACGACCTCCCGATTGTGAGGCAGCCGCTCTACTTACTGAGCCAACACATCGGATAGAATCTCAATTCCTTCAAATGGGCACCATGTCCCTCTTGGGGGCCCCTAGGGGGCCCACCCCCCCCCCCCCCACACACATTAAGGAATATTTAAAATCTTCTACTCTAGAACCAGAAATGATAAAGCATAGTTAATACCATGAGTTTGTACATTGATAACTTTAGTTTCAAGATTGATCATTGCAGATCCAGGGCTGCTGCCCCCCCCCCCACCCTGGAGTTGGGGGGGGATCCATGTGCAGACTTAAGTTTCCAATGTTCTCAGGTAAGAGTGTGCAAGAATGCATGGAAGGTGAAATTGCGATACTCAGGTGAGCGCGTGACCCACGGGTCTCTTGTTTGAAGTGCCATGAGCAACGAAAGGTGGACCTGTGCACTACAGTGCACTCCCGTTATAACGAAATGCTCGGGACCGGCAGTTTTCTTTCGTTATAATGAAATTTCGAATAACCGAACAAATACAATATATAACGAAAACAAGGAAACCACGTATATATATCATATTCTGTTTGCTGAATACTCACATACACCGGAAAGCTATGTGAAATGTGAAGGGATAACTGTATTACAATAACAAACGCAAGTTCCCCTCAGAAACTGTGTGACACAAGGAGCGAACACACAGTGGTGTGAAGCGTTCACCCATGCAGGGACGATGTATAAATGCTTGTTCCGCTACGTATTTTCGAAAGCAATTCGTATTTCGTTATAACGGAGCACATTTCTTTTGTTTTTCTTTGTCTGTGGCGCTTGGAAAAGACTTCGTTATAACGGAAATTTCGCTATAACCGTGTTCGTTATAAGCGAATTTTGCACCATAGACTTTAATGGTGATAATTTTGGGACCAGAAGATTTACTTCGTTATAACGAAATTTCGTTATAACCGTGTTCATTGTAACGAGAGTGCACTGTATACAAGTAGCCACTATTATTATTGTTGTTGTCGTCGTCGCTGTCCTCGTTGTAATTATATGACTCTTATACAATATCTTGGTGTTATTTTCCTTTCTTTCATGTAGAGTTCCAGGGAGCAGCTGGCCATTGCTGAGTTTGCCAACTCTCTCCTGGTCATCCCCAAAACTCTGGCTGTAAATGCTGCCAAGGATTCTATAGATCTCGTAGCAAAGTTGAGGGCTTACCACAACACCTCTCAATTGCAAGCTGAACACTCCCATCTCAAATGGTAAGATTTGTATTCCAACCCAAAGTACTGTAAAAGTTGAAATTTTCCTAGTGTGGAAATTTTCACACATTTTGCGCGACCAGAAACCAGTGCAAAAATAAAAACTGTTCTTTTTTGCACACATGTTCGAGTGACCCAAACTTCAAGAACTTAAAGATTGAGAAGTTTGGCTGCCAGTGTGGATGGACGACCAAAGATCGCAAAGACTTCGCAATCTTTTTGCCAGTGTGACTGTGGCTGATGTACAATGGTTATCATTTAAGCACTTACAAAATAATGCATTCCTTTTTCCTTTTCCCATTCCCATTTTCCATTAGTGGCATAAGTTGCAAAGAACAACAAAAGGCAGCTTCTAGGCATCTTAGTGCTATGCCAGTCACCTGATTCTATGTCACACTATGTTAGAAAAAACCAAAGCTGGTGTGTAATGATTGCATCTATCTCTTTCACAAATTGTAAATGTTGTCATGATCTGCATATTGTGAGACGCAGCAGTTGTCAGGGCTTGTGGAAACTTGGCCTGAGAAATTGATGACTTGAATGCCATTTTAGTTTTGGGCCAGGAGCTGTAAATTTATGATGCAGTCAGTTGTAGGATCTCTACTGGAGACCTGAAACAAATGTAGATACAATATTCATCGCATAATCGGGACAGGTTGGGAGTAGCAAACACGGCCCCTTTAAGCGAGGTGCCCGATTTCGCGATGAGCACTCACCATACACTAACGGCATACGACATGTACATGTAGTGCACACACACACACATGCATACTGGCATACTGTACATGTACATGAATACACAACCACGCTACCCCTCTCGGCGCGACACTCTAGCTCATTCAAAACTGAGGAAGATTGTTTGTTTTGTTTGTTTGTTTGTTAATTTCCATCTGCGAAGATGGCTGGATAGCCCATATTCAGCTACGTTAAGCTGGTCTTCCATGGGGTCCAGTTGGATGTGAGGTGGGACCACTTCACCGGGTTAGACACCCTGCTCTTTGCAATGAATGTATGAAGCGGGATCTTTTACGTGCATGAGTTATTACTCTCTCATACACGGGACCTCCATTTTATGTCCTATGTTTTGCCTCTTGCTAGAGGGGACGGTATGTTTACACACAACATTGCTCAGTCCAGACTCGGGTTCGAACCCGGGCCGCGTGATCGTGAGGCAGAGGCAACTCGCCGCGTGACGTACACACAGTCACAGATCACAGTAAAGTTGAAACACTCAGAGACGGGGAATTTGGACTTTGCCCTCAAAGTGTATGACTGTGATTAAACAACGTACACAGCCTGAGCTGTGTGAGCAAGGCATGTTTTTTATTGGATGTGAGTAGGAATTGCAAGAGAGCACATGGCTTTGCTTATGTAGGGGAGAAGAATGTTCGCGAAAGCATGTGTTTTGCAATGGCATGGATACTTATACACGGCGCTTTTGTGGCTATGCATGTACGTGTATTGGATGGACGGAGGTCAAAACGCACCAGTCAGAAGCTTGCTTTGTAAGTTCGATGTAAACGACAACTGATAGGGAATCTTTGAAATATTGTTGTGGTATTTTGGTAGATTTTTTGTGTAAAATATCAACAAAATCAAAGATCGCTTGAAGAAAAATTGTCCCGTTTATCAGAGGTCCCCGCCCGATTATCCAGCGAAAATAACATGCATTGGAAATGTTTCTGGGAAGCGTATGTCATTTAAACGAGGTTCCCAATTATCAGATGCCCGATTATGCGATGAATACTGTGCTAAAGTTTTTTCTTTATTCTTCCTCTCTCTCTCTCTCTCTCCCTCCTCCAAGGGTTGGCTTGGACCTCGTCGAGGGCATTGTGAAGGACAACAGGGCCTGTGGTGTGTTGGAACCAGCCATATGCAAGATTAAATGTCTCAAGTTTGCCACAGAGGCAGCAATCACCATACTTAGGATTGATGACCTCATCAAGCTGGCTGCAGAGCAGGAGTCTGGACCACCAGGCCACCCTGGGATGCATTAGTAGAATTTGGAGGTCTGCTTATTCAAGCTGATGTGTCATAGTGAAGGGAATGGGGTGGGTGGGGGCAACCTTCCCATGAAGGTGACTGGAGGAAGTGGATTCACTAGTGTGATACGCATTCAGGGGATTAACAATCTTCAATGTAGCTTTCTCTGTGGCTGGTATTTTGTTTTGCAACATTAAATAGCAACATGAATATTTGCTTGTTAAAATAATTTGATGTAACACACTTGTGTATATGTGTGATACACAGTTAATTCAATAGGTGATAATACTGAATCCTCCAAATCCCATGTAGATTCGTTGAAGTTGATAGCTTGGTTATCAATTGTCAAAAATTAACCCCAAAGCAGTAGCTTAGTATGACTCTCTTCTCTGCTGAATGTGGGTAACATGCTAAAAGCATGCCGCTTCATTGTCCACAGAAATATAAGAGAGTATATTACTTTGACAAACTCTTTTGGCTGATTATGTGGAATCACAATGTAGCCATTTTTCTTTTTATCCTCTGCACTAGATTTTCTCTTTTTGTGGATTTGGCCTGCAAGTACAGATAATAATAATAATAAAAAAAAAAGACTAGTAAGTGCTTTCTACTATAATGTAATTAGTTAAATAACAAAAACAAACTAATCTGTAATTATCACAAATGTCCACAATGGGTTCTTCTGTTGTTGTTGTTTGTTTAACCAAAAGCTCATCCATAGCTGTGTCTTTACTTAATTGATGTTCACTTCTTGTTTTGTCAACCACATGTGAATTTTTTTAAAACCTGTGGTGTTCCAGAAGTCACAACCCCCCTTTTTTTTAACAGGAGCTTCTTGTTCCATGAAACTGACTAAACTCGAGCTGCTGTAAAGCTGTGTGTGCATCCAACACAAGGCAGCATTCCATTTAGACAAGCATGGCTTCATGAACCAAAGCTGTTGTTTTGATCATATCCTAAATGCTACTCTTGGTGATCTCTTTCGATCTGCATGTTTTGACATGGTCCTAACCACCTTGCTGTTCAATATCCATCTTGTGCAGCAAACTTTATTTCTTTTATGATAGTCTAACATTTTATAGTGGATGACTCATGTTGGAAACAGTGTTAATACAGAGGGAAACTCGATATAACAAACAATGCTATGAGATATCAGTTATTTGTGAAGAAACTTTCGCAGTCCAACTTTCTTTTCACACTAGTCTAAGTATAATGCTACACTTATAGCGAGATCAGCTGTTATAAAATAGCTGTTAAAATGTGATAAATTGGGTGACTTCAAAACAAAGGAAAACATACATGTAGTTTAATATTCAAACATGTTGTAGTGAGGTAAAGCTTTTTAAGCTGTGTGATCATATGCGAAGATTCTACAGCTCAATGCAACACAAACCGTGTCTTGCACATGTTTCCTATTCTACATCGCACCCCAGCTAGGCTGTGTGTGTGTGTGTGTGCATGCTGTATGTATACATGCACAGAGTGTTCTGGGTTACAGCCCGCGTACAGCCCTATGTATACATGTATCATCATTACACAGCAGGTGTGAGGCAATCTCCTGATGTTGTGATTGGCTTTTTACCAGGGCATTCCCAATCTCCACACATGCATGCATAATGTACATTAACATGAAATGTCACACAGTATTATGTATAACATGTTCAAATCTTCCCCACATAACACATGCTTGCCAGAACCATCAAATCATATGTGCACAGACAATCATGGCACGATTGTCTCCATAATAACTGTTAACTATACATTTACAAATCGAAACATTCATTAAAAAAAGAATACACACATTCTTGAAATCGTACATTGTATTTCGGTGGTGAAAAACATTTCTTTTTTACACATAAGGTGAGTAATTCTCTCACACACATTGCAACGTTATCCGTATTAATTGCAATGTGATCTGTAGTCCTACATGTACAAATTAATGTTTTTAGATTTTTTTTTTTTTTTTTTAATGCTAACTGATATAACAAGATACCAGCTCTAACAAGGAAGACTGCTTGATTACAATCTCACTGTTATATCGAGTTTCCACAGTATATCCAGCACCAAGGTGAATTCAAGTACTTCACACAGATCATTCCTTCTCTTGTTCAGTATGTTATGATAATACAGTGCTTATTTAGTGCATATCACTACAGTATTTATGCACATTAAGGGAGAGGACTGAAAATGGTTATTCAACCTTTGAAGCTGTCCATGTCAATAAGATAGAAAACTTGGCATTCCTCTACTGAAAGATATACTGGTAGTAAAGCAAGAACAGATTCACTGTTGGCATTACTAAAGTAGGGCACAAGGTATCTCCTTTCCTGCTCTCTCAGGGCAAGAGAAGCTGTGAAAGGCTGCCTAAAGTTCTTTTGACTTTGTAAAACAAATTGTTTGGTTGATTTTTTAAAAAAGGGAGATAAAGCAGGCATATTTCTTTCAAAAAAGTTTAACACAGCTGCAAGCTGTGGTCATAAACTGAAACGAAATTTTCGCATACATGAAATTTCATGAAATTTATGAGGAGCCAAGATTCACTGAAGCAAAATGCATGCAAAAATGTTAATGTATACACAATGCATTGAATGCTAGGGGCAATTTGTGAAAGTTTCATGCAGTGATAAAGGATGTTGGCTTCAATTTTAAAAAGTTTCATGCTATGAAAAAAGGCCGTCTGCTCCAATTCACGAAAGTTTCATACAGCGAATGTTTCTGGTTTTACACTACACTAGTGGCTTTCAGATCATGTTTACTTATCACCACTGTCTTGTGTACCTGAAGATTTTGTGCCGAAGGGAGGTTTTTTTGGTATGTGTGCTCTGTGACTTTTGGTTTTAAAAGAACATGACAGCAAGTTGTGCTCTCCTTTCAGCAACTAAATTGTACCAGAAAACAGTTCTTGTCAGGCTCTGCAAATGGAAAAGATATTTAAATGACTCCACATGATGAAGTCCCCGTCATGCTTGAACAGCCTGCTATATCATTATCCCAAGCATGCCAAGTTGTTAATTGACTACAATTAGTGAGGATAGTATCAATCCCCCCCCCCCCAAGAAAAAATACATATGAAATAAGAATTTAAGTAAGTAAACATGTTAGATTACTTGTTGTAGTGCTGTGTTGTGTGAGTAGCTATTCAAAATATTGCAGAAATGTCATTTTCAAAGTACTCTTGAACATGCACATAATACTCATTTGTTTTGTGTGATGTGTGCAAAATCAGATGCATTTACTGTTGCACCTTTTCTTACTATTGTTTTGAATACATGAACATTAATAAAAATGATCAAATTGAGGAGAGTACCTGTATATACACTTTTTGTCAGTTCTTGTTGATTTAATTTCCAGATTTACAAAGTTAATACCACATGAAAAATATTTGATATTGCAGCAATACTAATTATCATCTATATAGGAAGATTTAGCAGCGCATTAAAAAGGCATATTTTTGTCCACTCAATTTTCACTGTGCAATACGAGAGTGTATTGAATGAAATGCATAGGTCAACGTTTTAATTCCTCTTAGACCGTGCAATAATACACTGTATTTTGTCTCATCTTTTGCACGAACTCGTAATTGTTACAATTCACAAGCATGCAAACATTTGGTACATACGCAAGAACAGTGCCAGTCGCTCCTTTTTCAGGGCAGAGTTGACTTCAAATTCTAGGAGAAGTTTGGTTCCTTTTTACAGTTTATGCCTTCTCTAGATAATGCTTACGTATAGATGATAATTATATTGGATGGCTTTACCAGTAATTCATGGAATACCAGGGAATATTGCACTCATTAAAAGGGCCAATATTTCCTGGTATCCCATTCATTGCCATCCAATATGATATAATTGCCATATATATATTTCTCTCTGTATGCTGTATAAGTTTAGAATTTTTAGATGTGAATGATTATTCAGTATATCCAACAGACATGAGGTGAGAAAGTACAAAGGCAATTGTGTCAAAAGTTTCACCATATTCCATCCCTAGCTCCGCAAACTTTCAATAAATACTTGGTGTCTGATAGCCATAATGACATCTATCATGTGGCCAAGCTGTTAAATACAATGAGCAACAAATTCCTGTTCAAGGAATAAATTATTATCATCTCCCAAAGGTGAAAAGTTGAGTGTATGCTAGTTGCGTTTCATGCCTCCATAAAAACCTTCTTGGCAGCGGCATTCAATCTTGAGTCCTTTTAATACACTGTGATGAGACATCAATTCAAGGAGCAAAGGACTAATTGGAGACTATTGTGGCTCGTAACATGTAGTTGAAACAAAACGTCTAGGAGAATGTCCGACAAAGTTAATACTGTATGTACACCAAATCTCGAAAATACAGGGCTGTACTCGAGTAATAGAAGGAGACATTTTAATGCATCTTCCAGTTGGTGTAGTTATCACAAAATATATCATGGATATGTCATTTTGTCCACAATATTGCCAAAATGACAAACAACGAACAATGTTAACACTGTGTGATCCGTCTTGTCTTTAAACTGAAACTCCATTCTGTCTTCTGTTTCACTTTCATAGACAGAGTAAAAAAAAAAATAAGTTGAACAGAATTGTAGAAATTTTATTCAAATGGGACATAAGGATAATTTCACATCTTTACAAAACAGACATGCCTGTTGCAACAATATATGATTGTACACTTTGTAATGCAAATAAGATGATGTAATAATGGGCCAAATGCATAAAACTAGCAATTGCTTGTAAGCAGTTGCTTCAAGCACAAGCACAAGCTTGTTTATAGAAAGGTCTAGCTCAAGCAATTGCTTAAATCCTTATGCCTAACCTTTTCCTTGTGCTTATACCTTTCGCTTGTCCTGCACAAGCAATTGCTTGCATTTTCAACAAAAGGGATGTCACGCCTGTGCGAACACAAGAACAAAGGCGGGTGTGACAACGTGTATTAGAAAGGGTGTGTGTGTGTGAAAACATTTCCTGACATAGCAAAAGAGCTATTTAATGACACTCATAAATGCACACACACATACTGGCTGATTCCCATCACTGCTATAGTAGCCCAGATCTGCCAGGTAGTACCGGGTTGCACATGGAGAGGGGTCCCCTTGCTCTCCACAGATGTCCAGACATCCTACCTATTTCTCATCACATTTGCATTCTAACCACTGGACATTCCCCATTGTTAAAACAAAACACAAGAAAGTTTCTTACACTACTTCTCAGGAGGAATTTCTTGTAGATTTTAACTACTCCTGCACAAGTTTGGTCTTTCTTTTATGAATATGAAAATGATACTTAATCCTATTTCCACTGGGGGGGGGGGGCACTTTGCCGCCCCCCCCCCCTCGACGTTTCGCGTGATTATTCCGCAAAGCGTGATGCTCTCGCCGCGACATGTTATGACTTATTTCTTTCAAGTATCGCGCAACTTTTGAGACCAAATTTGTCGCTCCCGGGCATACCGCTTTGAAGCCACGCCCCTTTGAAAAAAATTCGTCGACCCAAAAATTGCTCAAAAACATGATTTTGTTTACAAATCCAATGTAAATTGTGTTTTTGCAATTAATTCATATAAAGATAAATATCTTTACTTTCAATGGCTGATAATGATTTATTTTAGCCTGATTATGCTTTAATAAGTTTCTGCGACAAATTTTGATGAAAAAACAAAAACAAAGTTAAAAAAAAACAAAGAAATACATAAGAAATTCAATAAACAATAAAATACATAAGAAATAATTATGAAACCGAATTTTTGCTTCAATATTATTGTTGAGGATATTGAAAAGAATATGTTCAGCAAAAATTAGAAGTCCTGGAGCTTTCATTTTTTTTTTATTTATAGGCAAAAAAAAAAATATTTTTGCATAAATTAACATAAATTAATCAATATAAAATACATAAATTAAAATTTGAAAAATCTAACTTTGCATTCTTGTAGATTACATTGGCCTCTACCTTAGTGCAAATTTTCGCGAGGATCGCCTGATCCACGACCGAGATCTGAAGATCAGGGGGGCATTTCATGAAGGAACTTATCGGATAAAATGTCCGACAAGTCAATTATATCCGACAAGTTCAGAGAAATCAGCCAATCAGACTAAAGAATTTCTCAAAACTTGTCGGATAGAAGAGACTCGTCAGATATTTTATCTGACAAGTTCCTTCATGAAATGGTCCCCTGATCAAACGTTCATTGTTAAATAATGATATACACTGTGCATATCTTCAAAGGTGGATTTGCATAGACATTCAGGAGACTTGGTTGAGACGTAGATATCATCTCGCCTTACTGGGCATTTGTATCTGGACTGATGTCAGTTGAAAGAAAATTGTTTACATTTTCAAATTTCCTAACCATGTCATTTATATCCAATTTTAACAAAACTTCTGTTCTGGTTGTTTGGTTTTGCTTTAGTCACTGTAAGTTACTGTAAACAAGGAGTGACCTCAATGATTTAAGGACGAATATTGAGTTTGGATATGACATATTATAGTAATACGTACACATTTACACACTATGTACAAAATAAGTTTGAACTTGTGGCATGAAATTGACACATTCGTTCCAAGTTTATCGGTATGATTATCAGCACTAGGAAAAAAAAGTATTTTGCTAATTCAAATTCATCTTGAGAAACTTCACTGACTTGAGCACATTTCTGAAAAGGTAAGAATTTTATCAGATTTAGTATAATCAGCATGAGTAGGTTAAGATTGAATATGACATCTAATCCAAAGGAAGACTGCAGATATTGAACAGTTTTCTATTTATAACTGATCAGACGCCATGCATGAACGTCAAAATGAATTTTTTAGCTACTGACAAAAGCTTAAAATCACTACTAATTCATTCCCTTCAAATGACCTTGCCATGAACTTTCATGGCTGCTAGTTACGGATTATCTGGAGTGCCTGGATGGGAGGGAAAAAATGAAAATAAGAAATATCGAAAGTTCCTGGATGCATTAAATCCGACAGACACTCACTACCGCAGAGCATTTAGAGCTGATGATTATAGCAGATGAGGCAGCTCAGTGATCTATTCGTCATCAGCGATGCAAAGAGGTAGGTTAATGGATGGGCTCGTTACACAGCCGTCAAATGGAGTGTGAAGAGAGATAATGAAATGTCGAAATGGCGACTAATCTTGCACCAATATACTGACGTGTCTGGGCCAGATGAGTGTGGTACGAGACGTTTACGCAATCATACATGTTTTTTTTAATCATAAAAAGCATCGATGTCATGGACCACATGCTGATCTTTAAGAAATGTTAAACACCCCACTGGAATGACCCGTGGTTACATACATTGTACAGGAGTAGACATTAGGGAGACATTAAGAAGAAGTGAAAGATTCAAATGATCCAGTTGCACAAGTAAGATATTAACCCTTAATACATCAGATAATTGTACATGATATCATATTATACATATACCAACTTGCTCTTATGTTCTGATTTCTTTTATCATCACAATTCATCTGGTATCATGGCGATCTTTCAGACATCTAATATCCCGTGGGATCTCAAGAGCAAGTGAATGCAATACTGTCTGAAAGACATCTATGTATATCCATATGTCCTTATCTCCATGTCTTCGTTCACATCTCTTATTGCGGTCCAAATTATGACGGTCAGAATAAAAGAAACAAGGATGCTATGCTGATCGTATGGTTCCATCAATCGCTTCACGTGTTCTCTGCATCGTAACGCAGCTCTACATGCTGACATGCCCGTTTTACTGCGAAATTGCTTGCCGCTCGCTGATATTATCATCAGCACCAGCGTCAACAAGTACGGTCGCTTCATTTCTACTGTTTCTGTCCACCGAGTGCACAAACAGTCTGTTCTTCACTGTTTTCAGTTTCATATATGGAGTTCCTCGTAGTCCGAATCAGCATCCCATACGACGGAGACAGGGGATCGCTTTTGAGGCGAGTTGTTGCTTAAAACTGCCAATTCATATTGCGGCAGAGAGTTTGACTGTGAGACAGCGAGGTCATGGTACTCGTGGATCAGTTTTCGTGTGCTCCTCTTAGGCCTATTCGTGCCAAATCGAATGGCGTCAGCGGTTTCGTAGAGGGGAAGTGCTGTTAGCCCTGACGGTCTAAGGTAGCCGGTATCATCCTGGCTTACGTTCAGGAAACCTCTACGAGTCGACCCACTTCTACTTAGGCTGCACTCCTCCACCTCTTCCCGAGTTTCGTTCAATTCGTCGACTGTTTTCGTGTTCGTTGTCGTCTGGAACAGGTCTATGTAGCCTCCGGTAGGGGCCACCGTATTGCCATTGACATGAATTTGCGGCGCAGATACGCATGGGATATTGGGGAGTGGCATTGTCGGTGTCAACGATTCCTTTCTCCTGTTTGAAGGGGACACCACTAGCGTCTCGGGGGTAAGCGATTCCTGTCGCCGCCCTGTGACAATCGCAGCTGGAACTTCAGGTGTGTTGGAAACTTTCCTCTTCTTTTCCGGTGTGGATGATTCTTTCTTCTTGCCCGTGGGTGTTACAATTGGCTGCTCAGGAGTGAGGGATTCTTTTCGTCTACCAGTAACGGGCATAACCGGTATATCGGGTGTCAGAGACTCCTTCCTCTTGTATAAAGGTAGTGGGATATCTGGTGAGGTTGAAACTTTCCTCTTATCATTGGGCAAAAATATTTGGTTGTCAGGTGTGGCGGACTCCTTGCGTCGATTTAATGGCAGTGGGATGTCTGTTTGCACAGATTCTTTCCGTTTGCTGTTGGCAGGGTCGACTGTTGGAGCAGGACGAGCTGGTAATATCTTCAAACTGCCACCAGCACCCCATCGGCTACCCTGGGCGCAACAGCTTGACCCTCGCTTTTGGTACGCCTGCTTTCCTGTGCTCTGGTCCCTGCTGTATTCGGTGGCTTTCTGGGATTCAGAGTACGTTAGGCTTTCAACGAACGAATCACAGGTATCCTCGTGGTCATCAGCGAAAAAGCCCTCATCCGGAACAATGTAGTTGTCGTCATCAATATGTCGACTCTTTCCCATTTGGTCCATCCTGATACAATTCTTGTATCTGCATTGGCCGTCAGCGTTGGATGCATCTCCACCTTTAGCATATTTTCGTCGACGCACGTTGGCCAGTTTTCTTCTGCTATGTTTGATTCTGTGAAGAGAAAACCAATCAATTAAAGGGATGTCACAGTCTCAGTTGAGATGGGGCTTCAGGTTTTTAACGTTTTTTATTTTTTTTTTCAAGATAAAGAGAAAACTCATGAAATATGAAAGAGCATAGAATTCTAAGAGGAATTGAAAGTTGATTTAATGAAGATTGGCTTTGAAATGGCTGAGATATCCAAAACAAAGCGATCGTAATAGAAGGTGGGACCCGTCTTTTAGTAGGATTGCTTTATTTTACTTTGTTTTTGGATATTTCAGCCATTTCAAAACCGATTTTCATCAAACTTTCCATTCCTCTTAGAATTATATGCTTGTTAAGATTTCATAAACGTGTTTTCCAAGTATCTTGCAAAAAGATAAAAGCTGAATCGTCACCTCAACCAATACTATATCATTCGTTTAATAAAGTGATGTACCATCATGCAATCATAATATTGTGGATATTTCAATATGTAAAAAAAAAAAAAAAAAAAAAATGCTGCATCGTGACAGATGGGTTTAGCTTTTATCACATACCAGTGACAATTATTTCAAACTTACTTAATTCTGAGGAGGACAAAGACAAGGAGATTCAGCAGCAAGATGACTACGATAATGCCCACGATGGCGCCGATAGTAGGACCCGATACTACGAGTAAGAACAGAATGTTTGATAGGCATGAAAAGTTACAAGTGATGTAAATGTAAAGCAATAATGTGGCAGGGTACATTTTGATTTGTCTTGGAAAAAAAAAAACACATTTCGTCAATTTAATGTAATGGACTGCCAGCTCTTCGTGTTTCTGTCACAAACTTATGGCATCATCCCTGCTCACTTTGTTACCAAAAAAAAAAAAATAATAATAATCATTGTGAAGATATAAAATGGACATCATTGTTCCATGATTTTGTGACATCCCTATCCCTGTTCAGCGCCCGAATTACTAGTAATAGAATCTAGATAGTGTCTAATGATTCA
Organism: Diadema setosum; assembly: GCA_033980235.1. Classification (NCBI taxonomy): domain Eukaryota; kingdom Metazoa; phylum Echinodermata; class Echinoidea; order Diadematoida; family Diadematidae; genus Diadema; species Diadema setosum. The sequence continues at coordinate 16,608,276 of CM067063.1, forward strand.
AGTATGTTACAATTTTAACAACCATAGTTTGAAGGTAGTATTGAGCACAATTGCAAAATTCTAAATAAATTACAAATTAAGATTTTGATGAATTTCCGGTACCTTGACCGCGAGGGCTGTGACATGTGAGAAACTGATCAGGACCAAATGGCAGTATCGAACTCACGCGCAATCAGCAGTGTACCATCACGGGGCTCGTTGCCTTCGGCCGTTGTGTGGGGTAAGGTGGTGGACGGAGACGTTAGCTCCCTTTGATCCGACGAAGGGGTCATCTCTCTCGTCACAAGAGGATCCTCTGGCAAAGACGGAAAGAGATGGGCATTAGGAACATGAAGTCATTAACGTGCTATAGCGAATTGAGAGAGAGGACAATAGGTGAAACAAAACAATCCACTCCGACTATACAGCCCATCACCCTGGAAAATAATTGCGTCTGTCCCTCTTTATTTATACGGAAAATTTGTGTCTGCAGAGAAGCTCATTTTTAACAGAACTGCCATGTGAATACCAACAGAATACGAATTGAATACTGAGTACTTTCGTACTGTCCAGGGGAAAAATCAATCATGTCCGATTTGACACCGGTATATATGGTCTCCCAGTGGGCATCTGTACATAGTTGTTGTTAGAACACCATGCTATTAATCGTTATATGCTGTGAACAGGTTTGATTTTGTGTTGTGGATTAGTAGTAAGTGTGAGTTTTTGCACGTGTTTGTAATCATTTAAATGTGATATTATCTCAAGGAACCTTTGTGCTGTATTTAAGGATACGTTGACCAGAATTCACTTTGCTAAATGTGTCTTCTGACCAGCATGAAATAACCCTGCTTAGAGTGATGACGAGCAGTTATTTAAAACGTATTCATGTTGCCTTTATGATTGACTTAGTCATCTCCAGGTCAACAATTCGTCGGCGTTCATCCGGACCGTCGCATATGCAATTTTCGCGTAATTTCAAGAAAATGGCGTTTGAAGTTTACCCTTTTTTTCGACCATGATTGCTACTCTTTTATGTTTGGCATTTGCAATTATTTTTGTAATACGTAAGAGTTTAATTCTTACTCTAATGTGTGATGTATTCGTCGAATTGTTTTGCTGGAATTATGCGAGAAATCGCAAGAGATCTACATGTTTTGTTTTTGTTGTTGTTGTTGTTGTTTTTTTTTTGTTTTTTTTTTTGCAAAGACTGTTGTCATTTACCATGAATAGGACAGTTTTGTTGACCGCACGCACTGCACTTGCAGTCCACGAACCGTCGTATATCACTAAGATTACGTGCAAAATCCATGCGCCCGATATACGACGGTTTTTTGTTGGACCGCGCGCACTGTGTTTGCGGTCATCCGAACGAGGACGGCGTATCGCTGTGCTTTAACACACGCGCCTATGGGGAAATGAACAAAATGAAACGAAATGACTCTATAAAAGTGACAATTACACAAAGATTACATCAAGTTAGAAGCTGAAAATTTCACGTGTATAACGGAATGTCCACTATCGAAATGACTGAAAATCTCAAAATCGAAAATTTGACCGAAAATCGGGATATACGACGTTTCTGATGACCGCCGAGGAATTTATGAATGAATCCTGGTATTACTTCTAGTATTGTTGATACATTGGTGTGATAAGGAATAGTAGGCCCTATATAGAATTAGCACTGTGAGTACACTTTGATATTGCACGGAAGTCCTAAGATGCGGCTATTATGAACACCCTGCGAGTAACCACTATCATTTTCTGTGTGTATATTATTTTGTTTGCATGTGTTTTGACTTTTCTTCTGTGTCGTTTATTCCCCCTTTTTGAAATAGAAGTGAAAATATTCTAGCAGCAAGCACAAACTGTAATTCACGCATACGTTACATGATCTTGACTGTCATAACGCGAAACAATCAAAATCTAAATTCATACAATTCTCTAAGCTTTGATATCACTGCAGAAACAAGTTAGCTCCTGTACCTTTTGAAGAAGTGTAATCTGCAAATCATAAATTTCATACGTACTGAGATCCAAGATGGTAATGACCCGGATGTTGTCGATAGCCACACTGGAGCCAGGCATCCTATGAATGGCTTCTACCACCAACTAACATCACCGTTGGGAAGAAAGAAAGATAATGTCCCTCACATTAATTGTGTTTACGGTTTGTGGATTTCTGTGCGTTTCCTTTTCCATCTCTGCTTTCTAACGATTTTTACTATTGTATTTTCATCATCACTACTACAGCTTGTCATTATACAAATGATAAAAATAGTATTGATATTACCATAGGTATTGACAAAAATGAAAAAAAAAACAATATTTACAATCATCATCAGTTTTCTCATTCTGCCATCATTTTGCCGACATTATTACCATTGTCTTCTTTATTGTATAATCTTTGTTTATAGATCATTGCCTACTTTGCACGACAAAATGCTGTAGATATGCCCCTAGCTGGCTGTGCATCGGCTTCTCATTCAGCTGTCGATAATTAGTCTTGGGTTTGCAGGTTTTGTTTATTTTTTGTTTTCATAAAAGACGCATCATAAAGAACTCCGATATAAAATCGCATGTCCAGTCACAACAATTGTCGATTTTCACGCGCACATCAAGAGTTATGAGAGGATGCCGACCCTTGGTACAATCGTACATTGCATGTATAGGAACTACAAAAAGTACACCAATACCGATACATAATTATTTACAATCAAAAGACTTTCGCGGAAACTGAGTTAATATTTGGTGAACGTCATATCCAAAGTACAATATATAGTTCATCGACGTGTACCTCAAATGTCTTGTTGCAGGTAATCGGAAAATCCACTTCTTGCCATGCAGCCGTCTTCCCTTGCAGCGACCAGCTAATTTCGTCGTCGCACCCACGTACTTTCAGAGTTGGCAAATTGTCAGCCTTCGGTACAGGGTGGAGATGGGTCCATAGGTAAGCACTGAAGCTTAGCCGACCACGACCACTTGACAGCACGAGACTCGGCGAGGTGATCATGACCCGGAAACTATAGAAGTACTGTCCAGATTGGTTCATCGATCTGGTAAAACCATAGGAGCCTGCCGTGAAAGACCGTGGAAAAGTTAGAGCAAAGGATGTTGCAATAAGGAAAGAAATGTTCAGTTTCGCGGTTATAATCGTTCAGAGGCAGAAGGGCGTTATCATTGTTCGAAGTCAAAGAATAAAAAAAAAGCCTTTCTCCAATACTTTTGCAGATTACTGGAAACTGTGAATTTTGTATTCTCAACAATTATATAGGCCTATATATATATATTTTTTTTTTAATTTCAAAGATATCATGAAGCAAAAGGGGGGGCACTTCCGGGTTTCATGGGCTAACAAAAAACAAAAACAAAAACAAAAAACCTGTTCTGAGCATGCGCAAAATCGCGTATAAAAGTCAATCTATTTTTTGCTCGCGTCGTCTTGAGTTTTCACTACGAGTTCTTGGCCACTTCTACGTCCGCCCAGTTCACGACGTTGAGAGCTACTTGATGCACGGACCATTACATGGGGGCGCCATTTTATTTTCTATAGGCGTGATAGGTTGCGTCTCCGCGTGATCTAAAGCTACTTTTCAACACTACGCAGGAAGAAAGATGAACGTCCAACGCAATCGTCGTCTCAAACGTCCGCGCCGCAAATCTAAAGTTCCATATCATGAAATGAGGAGTTGTACGACAGCCCTATCGCGTGATCGCGGTGGCTGTTGTGAGATGGGACACAATTTAGTTAACATTTAGAATGTCATATGCAGCGTTCCTGCTATTTGTTGGTTTATGCTCATTATTACTTTGGCATCACTGCTTTTTGACATCTAAAATAACACATTTTTTTCTGCTTGCCTCCTTTGTGTACAGCAAGCTCACAGCCTTGAACAAACGAGGCCTTTGAAAAGTATTATTATAATTCTTATTTTTTTACTTGTCGATATTTGGCATCGTCAAGCATACATTTCACAGCTATTACTGGCGCAACAAAGTTAATCATTTTCCTTCAACGTTTCTTCGCAATCTGTGATACAGAGTCAAGACTTCCAAACTGGGAATGAAGAATTCGAAACGTCAATCCCATCAATCAGCTCTTCTCTTCACTTTATTGGCCACAAATTCATTACCAACGATATAGGTACATCTATTTCATCTGTCTGTGTCGTCTCTTGTTCTATTGCGGTCATTTGGTGGATTTATTTTTTCCTCGAAAAATGTGATTTGACACTCCTGCTGCCCCTCATGGGCGTACCAAACAATAATCTCGCACCGCGATCATCTCAGTAAAGGTCACAGGCTGAAAAAGTCGGTTAAAGATATAGACGATTGATTAGTCGACTCTCTTCAGGAAAGGACACCATTTTCGTCGCAGAATCTGACACAAAATTGTCCGCTTCCATTTAATTCTGTCCCAGGTCAACTATTGTACATTGGAACCTGCTGGCCATAAGTTATTGTGAGACTGTGTGTGGTAGTAGGGAGAGAAAGGAGGGAGAAGAGGAATGAAGCCCTAAGGTCTCCTTTAACAGATTAGTCCTTGATATCACTAACAGATCATAAAAACCAGTTAAGTCTCTCTTGTAAGATTGATGATAAGCATCTGGGTCTGGTTTACGCCCCAATACACTGTACTAGCTCTCAGTTTGGTATTGGATGTTTAACCATCTCGCCTACGGACTGTCGTTGTGTATCCGCCAACAATTTCATAATATTATGCCGTATATGCACATTATCCGAGGCGAAGACCATAATTTTGACTGGGATTTATGCAAATCACGTTTTTCTCATCTTTCATGTTGTCTGCCATATTGCCGTCCTCTTGTCACGTTGTTTTTGATTCATTTGCAGCCGCATGTAAAGACCTATGTCCACCCTCGTGGGTCGGCAATATACGTGCTAATCTGTGATCATTACCGACGATATCAGATGCTGAGTGGATTTCGATAATCAAACAACCATGCAACAAATAGCATCCAGACAAACACGTATATAATAAATTCAGACACTAAGTACATGTACAATGCCTGTGAGCATATAAAGATCAATTGGCAAAACTCGACAACATTATGTAAGGAATGTTATTACTATTGATTTTGACGATACGCATGGAGAAGACATTTATTTAACTGAATGTAGCTAAAGTAGGGAAGAGTAAACTGACCTAATTCTCTCATGTAAAATATCTTCTATTGAAGAATGGTTTCAAATAGTATCGACGAAGAGCACATCAAGATCTAAAAAAGATAAAAACGAAATCAATATCAACGAAGTAAACATAAAAATACGGAAACGTAGGAGTGTGAATGAAATAAACGTTTAAAGAAAACGAACCCAATAAAAGCAATCACAAACGAGTTTGATGAAGAAGGTATATTTCGCCGATACTTTCTTTTCCCTCTCAGACTTTTTGCTAATCTCCTAACGATGAATGGTAATACTACGGGATTCGTCCTGCTGTATAATGGTGTAATGAATGTGTACGATGTTATTTTCCGATCATCCCATTTGTATATCATATCGGGGTTTTTTCTGTATCGTTTGGTCATGATAACATGATCAGGGTAAAAAACAAAAATAGAACCATCCACGAAATATACGATCAAAATATGATGAAATTACATCTTAATGTAACTTGTATAATTACGGAATATAAATATAGTAATACGATAGCCCAGAATACACATTAAAAAACTTGCTGACAGGAAAGTTTTGACTGCCAGGACGTGACTAATACTCTCGCCTTGCCTTCTTATTCCAAGGGCTTGACAACAAAATCACGCAGTAGTGTACTTAAGAACCCGACTATCATGATGGGCGTGATAATTGAGCGTTGAAATTTTGGTGTTTTAATCGCTCGTGTGTTCTTGTTTCTCTGAGCACGTCGTTGAGTTGTGGGCTGTGAGTAAAACAGAGAGTGTGTCTCCCCATTCCTGGGTGGCTACGCGTCTTGCGATGGTACAGTGACATGTTTGTTTGCAAGCAGGAAAAGGCCGATTTTATTTCCAAACGGCTGTTCTAACCCTGTTTAGAAGCAACTGTTGCACCAGCTTGCAAGTATGCTCATGAGTGAGTTTTGTCGGTAACTGCTGACAAGCTTCATCCCTGGTGAGGCAGTTTTTTTTTGTTGTTATAAACACATTATTAAAGGGGAATTCCAGTGAAGTTGAATGTTAGTCTGATAAGGAGTCAAATTTTCTTAGCACAACAATGAAAATTTAATCAAAATGGGAAGAAAAATAAGGAAGTTATGACATTTCGAAGTTTCGCTGGTTTTTGCAGGAAACAGTTCTTGTACAGTCAATACGAATATGCAAATGTGAAGTATATCATCTCCTCACATCTTGCCATGTAAATTTTGTTCATAAGATTTTGAAATTTCCAGTTTTTCATTCGAACGCGATTTCATCCCAGTATCAAATCGGTATAAATCTAACTGCTCATTATTTTGAGGTTATTCAACCAGGAATAGCATTTTTTTTTTACACTTTGATAACAGAAGCATTGAACTGTAGTCATTTTTTTTTGTACAACATTGTGAGTCGATGACATCATCAGCTCACTCATTTGCATATTAATATTAACTGTACGAAAACTGTTCTGCAAAAATTAGCAAAACTTTCATAACTTCCCTGATTTTAGTCCGATTTTGATCAAATTTTTACCGTCTTATCTGTACAATTTTACTTCTTCTTATCAGAGTATCTTATAACGGGACTGAAATTCCTCTCTAATGAAGTAAAGTAAATTATCATGGCGGAGGCAAACGAACGGTAGCGATGAGGTTTTTTTAGTACGGAAACAAGAGGAGGGGGAATGTTTGACGCCAATGTATATCAATTTCATTGTTTTAGTTATTGTTTTAGAGTAAAAAGAATCAACATTTCCATTGCCATCAATCCAATTATTGACGTATCTTACGAAGTCACATGATTTATCTGTTCTACCATTTATGTTTCATTTGCGTTGCATCAGGCTACTACATTGATGCAGTCATCAGAACAGTTCAAAATAAGCCTACTTAATACGAATTATAGGAAAATGGGATTAGAAACTTGCTAAAAAAAACTATCAAAGAAAGTTAGATAATCTTATCATGACCCTATCTCTGTGAAAACCAAATACCCATTGCACGCACCCATATCATGAGTTGTTTGACCACAATGTGAAGAAATGAACGAGGGTGGGCTATACCTTCTTGTTCTGGTATAAGCGAGGAACGATAAAACAAATCCAGCTATCCATACTGTATGCTGGATAGTGTTGGAATCTGAGCAATTTTTGTGACATTATAGCCTCAAAAATGTATGATTGTGTTTGTCTGACATCAGGATCTACCCGTCCCTGGACGATCCTAAGAGAGACTTTTGAGGAATGTTAATTCAGTGATCTCAGCCCTTTACACTAAAACCAAACGCACGTCGTTGGTCTTAACCCTAAAAGGGCCGGGGGGGGGGGGGCGGAATCCGCCGCCCCCCCCCCCCCCCCCCCCCCTCGACGTTTCGCGCTATAATTCTGTTATGCGAGAAGGCCTCGTTGCGAGACTTCTTGACTTTGTTTGTTCAAGTCTCGCGCAACTTTTGAGACCAAATTTGCGACGTCCGCGCGTACTTTTGCGAAGCCACGCCCATTTTTGTAACGGAATGTCGCCCAAAAACGGGCACGATTTTGTGATTTTGTGTACATTTCCTATGGAAAACAGTGCTCTGTCGTGAAAGTCATATAAACCTGATTATTTTTACAATTAATCACTTTCATTGATTAGTTTTGTGCTAATTATGGTAGAAAAGTGGTCAGTGACAATTTCCAATGAAAAAACAAAGAAAAAACAAAAGTTGAAAAACAAAGAAATACATAAGAAATTCTGAAAACAATAAAATACATAAGAATTGAAATGAATTTTGGAAGTTTTTGTGATGTACAATCGTTGAATATGCTGCAACAGATTTACAGACCAAAAATTAGACTCTCAATGCTTTTAATTAGGCTAAAATATGATCTTGAGCTTAATTTGCATAATTAATTAATTAAAATTAGAAATTGATTGTTTCAAAAAATCTTATGACACAATCTTGTAGATTATGACGCAGGTCTCACGCATGGAAAATTTCATCGCAATCGCGCCACCGATGGCCGAGATGTCAGGGGGGGGGGGGGGGGGGCGGAATCCCCCCCCCCCCCCCCCCCCCCCCCCGGCCTGAGCATAGCCAAAAAAGCCCGGCCCCTTTAGGGTTAACCGCCCTTACAGGGTCGTCCATTCTTTTGGCTTCTTATTGACTAGGAAAAGAACGGTCTAAGATTTATCGCTGATAAAGTTGCACCACGACAAAAGGTTGTTACTAATGTGGACCAACTTACACCTTGTAGGCCTATATACAATTGTATACTGCACATGACAAGCTCTTTGAAAGAATAATCACAACAATGACTGAAGTTATTAGAATTATCTATACATTTAACTACAATCATCGCATTGTTTCTTGTCGTGTCACAACTAGCTAGTACATAATATTAATTAATTCACATGAATCAACCAAAGAGATGAACCAACATTCTCATCCAATCTGAACAATGAATTTATACTCCTGTGTGGAGAGCAGCAATGTGGACAAGATGCATTGCTGAAGGGCAAACGTGTCGAGCTTCGTTGGGTTGGAACCCACGAACCCAAACCACGCTCATGTGATTCAGAGAAGAGCGCTCTTATCCACTCGGCCACGACACCTCCACTGAAGTGTCAATGCGTGAAGAAGTTGTGCCTTGTAGTTTGTGCGCTTGCATGATGTTATAAAATATGAACGACAAATGAGCATTTTCAATTCCTTGACTTTACCACGATCCCGTTCTATAAACGTATGTATGATACTCTCCGCATAAAATCTCTTGTGATTTTTTTTCTCCCCTCACATTTTTTTCCATTTGGAAAAAAAAAAGAACAACCAAACAAACATGTAGGCCTACTTATATGGTGCCAGGGCAAGTCGACATTGACAGACTGGTACACAATAGATGACTTTTTCGCTGTAAATTTATATGCAAATTATTCTATGATATCAGTATAATTTTTGGGTTTTTTTTTTTCAATACTTATCTACTTTTAGGTGCGTTTCGGTTGGCGTAAGTCAAGCTATGGTTACTCGTGATTTTTATTGCAAATTCAACTTATGATAACATGTCCCCAAGATGTTTAGAAACAATGTACACAGTGACAGCCACTCGGAAAGAAGTTCAACAGATTTAGGAATATGAAATACTAGTTTAATTCGTTTTCATATGAAGAAGAGGAAGCGAAGATTTATCACATAGACACAAGAAATCCTTTTCTTGGCTTTGTCCATTCTCAATAACCCCTACCTATTCCAAATCGATTCCTTCCGTTCATACAAGACGTCCCTCTGGGTTTTACTCGAAGAAGAGAGAGCACTGCCATCGTCTCTCCAAAAATAAACCCTGAAGTTGTCGCTCAAATTTTGCTGTTATGGCAACGATGACAACTCAGTGGCAAATGTTTAATGGAGAGGTTGCCGTGTGACGAGACATATGTAGACCAAAGCGACCTCAGCCGGTATTTATAGCACACACACAAAAAAAAATGACCACCTGTCAGATTTAATTTGTGAGCTATAGGATTGAGGTAAGATGAAGTTTCGCATCAGATATTGTTGGCCACTCTTTGATATCCAATACTAGACACTACGATTAAAAAAAAAAATGCGATAATACTTTTTTTTTCTTTCAACTGAGTCCCTAGTGATCCTCCAAAACAAGATTTGAAGAGAGATAGAGAGAGACACTAGAGAGAAAGACAAACAAAATGAGAAGGTGATACAATGACTAGAAATTAAAACAATCAATCCATTGCTCGGATTCAACCTCCTCTGAAAAAAAAAAATGCCAACTACCAAGCTGCTTATGACATTTTATGCATCTAATTGGCGCAAATTGTAATTACCGGTTTCGTGGCTTTGATATGCTTGTAATAAAGTGCAACACAGTGATTAATGTGCGCGTTTATGTGTTTGTGTCTTCGCATGTAAAAGTTAGAAAGCATGGTCATGCTTCCACAAAATCACCTTCACCGGTAAGTTGTGAAATGTGTATGTCAATATCGGTAACATAGCTATGTAGTGTCATTAATGAAGATTACATTTAATGAGTTTGAGGTGACAAGAAATGATGCCAAGTATCAAAACTCAACGCGATCGTAAAATTCGCGCTTAGCTTGCTCTGTGTTGTGGGCCGCTCCGATACAGCCCTGTCGCTATTTATACAGCGACTGGGCTGTGTACAGACAGTTACCAAAAGCCCGGTGTGAAACCCCCTATGTCACTATCAGGACACCCTACGCACTCTCTATTGGTTTGTAATAGATAACGCTGTTCATCTTGTCGGTCTCGTGGGCCTTCTTTGCCTTGTGTCGGTCTCGTGAGCCTATTTTGCATAATGTCGGTCTCGAGGGCAATGTTTGCGTAGTGTCGGTCTCGTGAGCCTTTTTTGTGGAGTGTTGATCTCATGAGCCTTATTTCGCGCAGTGTCGAACTCATAGACTGTATAAGACCCCGTTTACAGTGCGGGGCCGGGCTCGGCCGCGGCTCGGCCGAGGCCGAGCCCGGCCTCAATTGCGCGGCCGAGCCTCGCAATTTTGTCCGTTTACACTGCTGGGCTCGGCCGCGCTTTCGATTCAAACCTTTCATTATTTGGTCGTAGTGGCGCTCTGCTTGTAAACTAAGGCAATTTGGTATTGTCTGGTTTTCAGACCCTTTGCCAACTGAATTCCGTGGCGACGAAGTCGCCGTTCGGGCAAAGGCCTTTGCCGAAGGAAAAAATCCTTTGCAGGACAAAACCACCTTAAACTATACTAGTTTTCGACGTTGAGGGGGTTAATATCCTGAACAGCGAAAGATACAGGCAGAGGGTTTGGAAGCCAGACTAAAACTGGCCGCGCAATTGGCAGCGCATTTGGCCCAGTTTGCGTTTACACCAAGAAAAGGCCGGGCTCGGCCGCGGCTCGGCCGCGGCCGACACCACCTCCAGAGCGAGGCCAAATGCGAGGCCAATTTTGGCCTCGCATTTGGCCTTTTGCGCGTTTACACTGAAGCGGGGCTGGACTCGGCCGCGGCCGAGCCGCGGCCGAGCCTCGCACTGTAAACGGGGTCATAGTCGTGTGCCTATTTTACTTGATGTCAAACTCGTGGGCTTTGTTCACATAATGTGGAACTCGTGGGCTGTATGACTCGTGGGCTATATGACTTATGGGCTGGATAACTCGCGGGCTTTATGACTCGTGGTCGTCGGTCTCATGACGAGCACTCAAAATCCTGCATGTAGCGAGGCTAATAGTACTATTTCCTGATAAGCAAGAAGAACTGCTTACTTTTGTTGTGTCATAGTCATCCCCTCCCCCCCCCCCCCCCCCCCCCCATTCAAGAGAGCAGGCAATACTGAGTGAGTATTGCCTGTGAGCTTTTATTGTAGAACAAAAGACCAATACTGTTTTCCCACTCCAACTTTCTGGGTATTCTCTCAAAGGAAAAGAAGAAGAAGCAAATAAAAACAGAGTGCCTTTGGTGTCAACGTAGTAGGTCTATCCCCTTAGATCATTTGACGGTAACAAAAGACAGCTTGTTGGCATGTTCACTTCCAGGATGTGTCCCCAAGTGTTATGCACCAACAAAACAATCAGGAACAGACTAAACTCAAACACAGCGATACTCGAGTCTCGAGAGTTGTGTTGATCTACCTCTTTTCAAGTCCAAGTTGAACACTTACCCTTAAGGTTGTTGTTGTTTTCCATCACATGCATACACTGTCAGTCACTACAATCAATCACTACATCCTACTGATAACTCAAGAAGAAATCAACCCTTCTTATCGAAATTTTAAAGACTTGATATAATCACTGTTTAGACTAAACTCGCAGAAGTTTCTCTGTTACATATTTTGTCAAAGTGAAAAAAAAGGTCTATGAATATAAGTCGACGCAATTTTGTTTTCATTTGAATGCATTGTTGTAGACCTTGTTGGAAAAGCCTAATGCAGCTGTCTGTCACACCTAATTGGGATAATGCGCTCAAACCTATCCTACTTCCAACTTCTATTGAGTCATTCTTTTCTATTTTTTTTTTCTACAAAAGGAAAACCTTGAAGAAGGTCGAGCCTTGGTGAACATTCATGAGATCGTCAAATCAACTTTTGGATTGGCTCAAAAAATGCGGATTCCACAGCGCTGCATTTGACCATGGAGCTTTCTGACTGTGACTTGACGGAAGCGCGTTCCGCGGATTTAATTGTTATGCGAATGAAAATAATGACACATTGGTGTTATTCCAATTTTCCTTGCTTTATTACAGTAAATTTTCCTTCTAGATAGGATTTCTAGAACGATTGTTCACATCAGACGTCAATTTGTAGGGTCTACATCCTGACCCATGATAGGCAACCATTAATTCCGAGACAGGCGTACCATGCAGTGTATGTAGGGAATTACCGCTCATTGAAGATCAAAAGAAGATTAATTCAGTTTCGATCTTTACCTGAGTAAAACTGCCATGGTAGTGTAAAGTAATTTCGTTGTATGCGATCTTACTTTGACAACAAAAAGTCCACGGGTTAAACCTGGCAAGCTACACTCCTATATGGTCCATGATGCTGCCTTCAGGGAAAATGCTATGCTTACATCATCATAGGCAGCGAGATAAATCACCGGGCATCGAAACAAATAAATAACCCATTTATGGCTATGTGACCCGTTTACCTAGAAACCTGGATCTTCGTCATGTTTGCCAAATGATACTTAAAGTGTGACCAGCTCAACGCTTTAAAACCACTGGATGAAACATACATACAATCTCGAACTCCCTGAGAAAAGGTAACTCTGTCTAAATCATGACGTCTTTATTATGGAGTGTTTAGATTGTGTATGGATTCAACACAACCTCACAGCGTTATTTCATTGACATGCTGTTCTCTCGCACACTCCCATTTAGATCACAAATGCACATCCTCAAACTTACTGAAAATTACTTATGAAACCCTTACTCGCAAACTACCAATCAATATACTGCAATATTTGACCACTTTGTTATGCTTCGAGCATTACGAGAAGGATAATCGTCGGAACGTTATTGTTAAGGAAAAAGATAGACCTTTTTGAGACGACATGTCTTTCGAAGATTCGTTCTTAGAAAATATATAGAAAAATAATACTTTACCTTGCCCAGTGTTCAAAGTGCGGTCCACTGAAGGACCGTCCCCTCCGCGTCCCGTCGACGCCCTCCTCACATCCCACTGCTCAGCGCGATGCTCAAGTTTCTTCTGCGGGAACGTCACCCGAAAGCCGCACAAGGAAGAGCGGGGGTCTTCGAAGTCACAATTGAAGAGTTCTTAATAAATAATCAAAGGAGGGATGATACTTTATTAGAATTATTTTAAAAAGCCACCAAACTTTCAGGATAGAATATCATTTCACCAGACCACAGAAACACCCCCCCCCCGAAAAAAAAAATAGCGGTAGAATTCTCATTCTGAAATTTGTCCCTCCTCTAAACGCTAAAGGTGAACCCCTATAATGTGATTACTTTACTCTTATTGATTGAATGTTTCAATAAGTTCCGCACGATGGTATCAAAATAATATAGCGTGATCAACAATGACCTCGTCATCAGCGGTATGTACACTGTATAAGGCCTACTTCCTTAAGCCAGGGAGGTGGGAATCCCACCTCCCTGCTTAAGCGGTATACGTTTCTAAGGAAGGAGAAAATTACAAGAAATCCATCACCTTCATCTTCCCCTTCCCTGATCCCCCCCCCCCCTCTCTCCTCTTCCTCTCCCCCCTCCCGCCTAACCACCTTCCTTATGAAGTTTGGAAATGGCTGATGAACAGTCGTGCCGTACAGGTACTGGTACAGATTATATGTTATATTCATTTCCTGCAATAACATGTAATATCGTTGACTAATCTCTCTAGCACCATTAACCCTATATAAAGTCCAAGGGACAGTATTTTCAAAGACTACCCTGTTTTTATTTTGTGTCTTTTTAAATCAATGTGCCCCCTCCCCCCTAGGACCTGGAAGTGGTAAAAATAGCTTGGGCTTTATAGAGTTGAGTCTAATTCGCTGTTTGTAAGCAGTTGCTCAATCAAGTTACCTCATAATTATCTTTGAACAGCGTAGGCTTATTTTGATGTGCCTGCTCCAAAAATGTGTAGGCATTATAACAACATTGATCATTAAGATAGATGAAAGCATTTAAATCTTAGTGGGATAATCACCAAAAGCACATGATAGAGGCCTGTTGATAGTGATCCAATGGACATAAGTAACAGTTGTACGATATACAAAGTAGCATCATCAATCAAAATCATTCTTACAATTTAAAAAAAAAGGGACAAAGGACAAAGAAGAAAAATATATTAGGTATTCCAGACAACAACAAAAACCCTAAATTTGGCAGATTATATGTATTTTTGGATTTCACTGATGAAAGGAACAAAGATATTCTTATCTTCTCATTTCTCAGTGGACACATATTACAAAATCAATCATTTTTGACATCAACAGAAATAAGACGTCTGCTTCAGTTCTTGAATATTTTTAATGCAGCACAACCTGTGTGAATACACTGAAAAAAAATGAACAAAAGAAAAAGCGTCACTGACATAAGACTGGGTGATTAGTGCATTGACCATAGACATTAATGTGAATGAGCATAAACTAGCCTTAGGTTAATGGTGTGCATCTTTTTTTTTTTTTAATCTCTCCGTCAATCCGAGGGGGATGCACTATAGCCACTGCAATCACAAGGGCAAGACAGAACAGTCAATTCACCAGTGTGAATAAGAACAAGAAACACCGCATTAAAAAAGATATACAGAAATGGAGTGGGATGGAGAGAGGGAAGGGGTGAGGGATATGGGGGGGGGGGGGGAGGCAAGGAAAGTGGAGAGCGGAGGATGAAAATGGGGGAAGGAGGCGCGTGTGAACCCCAATCCTTGCGCCCAATCTTACGGTTATACTCTCTCTGCTGCCTTAATGATTTCTTTACGGAGATAACATCTTGTTGTTAACCAAGCAATGACTCTAAATATGGAGAACTCTCGTGCAGGCAAAAACAATGTTCTGTCTTTGTTTTGTTTTGTTTTGTTTTGTTTTTTTTTTTTGTTTTTTTTTTTTGTTTTTTTTTTCTAGTCATTTTTACAATATATCCACTGGACCTGAGTTGCGGATAGTGTTACATACCGATAATACACCGAATTGGCCGCGTACTCATGGAAGTCAGGAAGCACGTGACCACAAGAATGAGAAAAAGAAGTTGTGTGGTAAATCCTTGGATTCAGTCTCAAGGGATATTCCGTAGGGCTGGTAATAGGGTAGCATACTATTGCATAGGCATTGGCATAAGTAGCGTCGTGTTGCGCATTATTAGGGAGCTTTAGATTTTGACGCGCGGACGTTTGAGACGACGAGTGCGCTGGACGTTCTCCTCTCCCCTGCGTCGTGCTGAAAAGTAGCTTTAGATTACTCTGGGACGCAAGTAGTTCGGTGGACGCAACGTACAAAAAAATAAAATCGCGCCACCATGTGATCGGTGCATGAAGTAGCTCTCTACGTTGCAAACTGTGCGGACGTAAAAATAGCCCAGTACGCGTAGTGAAAAACTCAGGCGACGCAAGCTAAAAATAGATCGACTTGACGAGCGCTTCTGCGCACGCTCAAAACAGGTTTTTTCCCTCTGAACGTCCGCACGTCTAAAACCTAAAGCTCCCTATTGTGTAGGCATGGCGCACACTACCGTAATGTTGCGTAGACTTGCATATAAACTGCGTATCTTTGCGTCCTGTGCTTTACGCCGAAAGTACACGAACATGTTCAATTCTTTTCGGGTACGCCGCGTGCCCCTTTGCGTCACTTGGCGTATTGTCGGAGTAAGGGTAGCGTAAGCTGGTAGCGTAAGCTCGGCGAAGTCGGTACGCAATACTACGCAACTCTACGCAAGTGTGAAAGCCCCTACTTAATAGTCTAAAGGGCTTTTTACACTTGTGTTTCTTAACCCCGGACTTTCTCTGACCCAGGACTATCGTTAGTCCCGTACCAATTTTTTCAGCTTTTTACACTCGCCAATTAGTCCCGTACTATCTCTTGTCCGGGGCTAAGGAGAAAACTGACCTTTTTACACTCGTATTTCTTAGCCCCGGACTTTCCTAACCACATGAATATTCATAATTACGCTGTGTACTGTACACGTACACGCACGCACCGGCAGCACTTGATTACCTCGTTTCTGATTGGTCAGTGAGTCCCGCACTTCGTCTCCGTCGCTTAGCCCAGGATTATTTTTTCGTTCTGTTTACACTCACTTGCTTGGCACCGCAATTGCGGTGCTAACCCTGCTATTTTGCAGGGCCAGATAGTACCGTACTATCGGTGGGGCTAGCCCACTTTGGCAAAAACGAGTGTAAACAGAAAGTGGGCTAAGGATAGTCCCGTACCAACGGTGGGGCTAAGGCCCCCCCCCCCCCCCCCTTAGCCCCACCGTTGGTCCGGGGCTAAGCAAAATTTTACAAGTGTAAAAAGCCCTTAACTAGCTGGTAATCTAAAGGCTGTTTTTTTTTTTCTAACGCTACGACAGCAATCATGTGTAATATCACAAAGACAATCAAAAACATTATTTTCCGAGATTGTTGAATTGTGAATATATATTGCATAACTGTTTTGACGTTCATTATGTAGTTCTATCCATCTTAAAAAAACAAAACAGAAGAATATACACTGAACGCTAATTAGGGCGCAAATTGGTTTTAAGAAAGGGTTATAATTTTGGTGAAAAAAAAGCTTCTACTCGCTTGGTATCTTCTTATTATAATTAAGAAGAGTGGAATACTCTGTAAACTGTAGTTCTTTATCCTTGGAATCTTTCCAATGTATTCGTCGACTTTATTCACGTAACATATCCATAATTTTCAGGGAAAAAAACAGCAACAATTTGTTATTTGTGTACTCAACATGGGTTTCTCACAACACAATATGTATCTATTATTCCTTATTACTTGATTAGTAATACTTCATTCTCTGATCTGAATATGTTTTCAAAATTTGTAGTAAGTAGTGTGAGATAGTAATACCTTGAGACGTCAAAGTTGCAATGGAATAAAAGCTAGAAAGTCCAGACGCAAGTTTTTATGGCTGATATAAACAAATAAGGCGACAAAGGATCGCTTTGGCGAATGCCCCTCCCTATCCTATAAAATACCCCACTGACCTATGATTATCCCTCATACAACTTTAGATATCATTGTAAAACACACACATAAGTACAAAAAACAGTTCTCCGAACTTGGTAAATTATTCCAAAACGGATGAAATATGAAAAACTATGACATAAAAGTAGAGTTGAATTGATAATGGATATTTTGGGCATTTGTAGTATTGTAGTTATAAACGGAACAATTCAAAATGAAATAATCATTAAATAATTTACGTAGAATTTTGTTACATAATTTTAAACAAAATTAGCACTTCTCGAAGGATATCAATTGTTTGATAGGCAACCATTCTATTTCTTAGAATAGAGGTATGCTGGTGGACAAAATGTGGAGAGTGAAAAGCCCATTTTTATGTAATTTTTTTTTTTAACACGCTCTATATTTTTGTTTGAGGTCAACCCCATGCAACATTGCAATGATCAACATAGCATGAAGCAAGACAGTAAATGACATATCATCTTTAAGATATTTTGAGGAAAAAGTTGCTTTCTGTATAAAATACTAACATTTCTGGACAAAGTTAACATAAATTATCAATAACTATCAACTAACACCCGTAAAGATTCGGCATTATAGACACTGCGTCTACTCTTTCATTTCTGTAATATTTATTTACTTCGTTTCAATTTCGTTGCGAGTTGCATATAACTAAGATATAATTAGTTTTAGTTTATTTGCTTTCAATTAGTTAATGTATTCATAACTGAACATTAACATGATCAAGTAAAATTTTGGGACCAGAACCCTTGCGTAAAAAAAAAAAAAAAAAAAAAAAAACAACTAATCTTTTTAATTGTGTATCTCACTACCTTTAATATCAATTCCACCTAGAGCTAGGGCTACTTTTCATTCTATAAATAGTTAGATGGATAACAATTTTTTTCAAAATATGTTAATTATATTTTTCTTGATGCATGATAAGTGCGAGACTGAAAGTAATCTTGATTTGAATGGGCTGTAAAATTAGAATTAGAATTACGTGTAGTATTAGAATTTTTCAGGTTAGTACCAATAGGGCCTACTCATTTCATTCATTTCATTCATTAGCAGATACTTTAGTAATCCCAAGTAATATCGTCTATCTTATTATTATTATCATTCTTTTTTTTGCTGGTTCAGAAATCACCAAATATTGATTTTGTAATCTGACTAAATTCTTATCATCGACGGTTTTCAGGAATCACAAACTTTCACCATTTTGGTGACCCAGATCACCATGTGGCAACGCTGAACTTGTATATGTTAGCCTGTGTAATGTCTGGTATCTCGACCTCAGATCTTGTCGAGACCGTTCTCCAGTTTGTTGTACACGTATTTACATTTTGAGTACCTTCCAGAGTAACTTCTAGAGCCCTACAGCGGGGCTTAATAAACGCCGGCTGCAAGAGACTTCGCTAACACAATGACAGTCATCCTTAGGGTAAGTAAGCTACCGTGTCAAAAATTTGGGATTTCTGAGCATTCTTGAGCTGAAGGTGCTCACTTTACATCACCAGTGCTCTTGTCTATACAGCCAGACATTTTGTTTTTCCTCTTTCGCGCGGATCGCCATAAGACAATTTGCAGGTGAGGACTATCAATTGTAACCTAGAGGTGGAGAGTGCAATCTTGTCTTCTTCGTTTATGTAACCCATTCAGCGTCATAGTATACACATACATACACACACACACAAACACATTAATTACATAGAAGGATCAATAAATTTCTAAGAATCATGCACGAATTCAATACGTTTTGGCAAGTATACACGTCTCACTCCAGCAGAAGCTGAGTTTTGGGATGATCATTATGCTCGATTCCGTTCCGATTTGATCTGCTATAATTAATGACCGTTTAGTCATGGGACACCGAAGAATATGACAAGAGCAAACAGGCGGAGATAGAAAATAAGTAGGGCACGTAAAATTCCTATATAATGTGTGCTCGAGACGTATTTTCCTTGTAGACGTGAGAACAAACTTTCCTATACCCACTGGAAAAAAACACAACCACAGGAAAATGATTAATTGATTTAATTTGAAACTAGATCTGATGGCGGCTTCTCTCAATAGTGCTCCTGCAGGAAGCTTACATTGCTATCTACACTTTTACATTTCTCTTTATTAAACGGATAAGATTGTGAGGAGCAAATTTGCTCATCGTGCACAAAATGTGAACTTTTGGTTAAGCTGTCATCCCATAAAATGGCATTCGGGATGGAACGTGAAAGGCAAACTATCAGCCACTATCTAGCCTAGGAATATTGTACAAACTTGGATAAATGAAGGGTCTTATATATACTAAGTAAATATGTAAACTGGCACGCTCCTGCACATTAAGAAGAGGTTGACATATTTCGTGGTGTATGTGGATTTGAGTGCAATACTGGAAATGTCAAGAGAAAAAAAAAAATCAGTTCCGCAGAACCTATGAAACAAGACGATAAGTGCATAAAACTGGCAACCAACAGAAGCGGTTTGATTGTCAAGACGTGGCCATGTATTCACACAGGGTTGCTGCTGTTCCTGATCCCATGTACAGGTCTCGAGGCACGCGCGTAGGAGGAACTGTAGACTCCTTGATAACGTTGCGGCGAGTTCTAAATAAGAAGTCAATGCCAAAAGCTGTGACAGCAACCGCATCTGTCGTATTGAAAAAAAAAAAATCAGAACAAAGCCTGTATGGATAATAAAACATATCTTTAACATTTCATTTCTCTCCGATGCCATGGAATAATCCCATTGTGGTAAAATTTAGTGTGTCTCTCGCGGATCTCTTCTCTTATCTTTTCCTCTTTTTTCTCCGCATTTATGTTGTTATTTTAATCACTAACATAATTTACCTACTATACTTTTTTACCATATTTCCATAAATCTATTACCATTTTCTTTCATTATCAAGAGTATTTATGTAGAAATGAGATGATTATCAATACCCTGTAGCATACGTATGGTCATCTGTAGATACGCGTAAAGTTCTCCAAACGCGTACAAACTGTCCCTTGGCCATATCATTTGCTATTCCTATGCTTTGAAAATAAATACTGAAAATCATTTCGAATGAGCAGTTGTGGGATTTTAGATACTCTATTTGCATCCTTTGTATTCGTAAGTTTATTCCAAAAATCTCCTTTGTTTCGTTCGCTTTGAGTGGGTTGTCTTTTGTATTAAAGAAACTATTTTGATATGCTAAAATACCATCGTAGTGGACGTAAAGTTTTTTTTTTAGAAACACTTTCTTTTGTTCAGTTGTGAAAGGGCGGTGTATGATGCAAATTTGACAAAAGTAAGAAGGTAATCAGTTCATACACCAAGATTTCTTTTCTTGCGTCTTCTTATGAAATGCAGCACCTGCAGATCACAACAAAAATAACACATATTTTGCATCTGCTTTCTCTTCTACTACAAATAATATTATAAGCATTTGTATTATTATCTCTTTATTAAGTCTCTAAGCCTGATTGATACCGGCTTTTCTGACTAACAAACCGAAGACGAGCTTAAACACATGGTCGTAGACCTCCAACACTTTTTGTAAGAGTCGAGAGAGTCGTGCGGTGCGAAGCTTTATAATATTACGTTCCTTTTTGTTGTAACATTCACTTTCAAAAGTGATATGAATCTTACTAAAGTATATAGCGACCATGCCCTGTGCATGCACACCACAAACTATTCTCTAAAACATGCATGGACGTCTTTCATATTCCGAAGGCCTTGTATTCCTTGATCTTTTCCTCTTCTTTCTCAGCAATCCAATCATTATTAACAAGCACAGTTTCGCATCAGTATGTGTTGTGGTTGTTTTTTGTTGTTGTTTTTTTCTGTCCATCATTACCGTATTTGGTTTCCGGACAAGGATCTTATCTTTCAATTAACCTGTCTGCCATGTATGTTGTATTCCTAAAGCAATTTGAAGTCGGCATTTTCTACTATACTTTTCGGCAACCAGGCAACTGACTTTTATATCTTGAATAGCTTGAAGTCCGTGCTGAGTGGTAAGGTTCCATAGGCCTAATGATGATGCTGGTTACATCGTAATGTCGCTTCTGTTTCTCAGACTGCACGATTTTACTGCGCTGAGAGATCTTCTTTCTTCAGTCCATATGCCGTAGAGTTGAGATACATCTACTTGATCGTGGGCATTAGCGACAAGAGCTTGTGTATCTTCAAAACTCCTTTCCTCAAGCGCTCCGCTATGACCAGTCTTCCACGGCCCCTATATGTCTGGTCGCGAAAAATTTTAGTCTCCAGTGGTCCGGTTTCTCTTCCTCTTCATTTTTTTTTTCATTTGCTATTAAGGGTTTTCCACATGTCACCTCCCCAACATTCCCTCACGACCTAACAATATCAGCATCCCTATTATAATCACTAGTATTATTATTGCTGTTATCATTATTGTCATTATTATCATTATTGCTATCATTATTATCTCAATATTTGTCTCGGCATAGGCTTCATGGCCTTACTGTGTAATTTACCTTTTTGTCCAGATTTGGCTGAATTCAAGGAGTTCTTTTTCTTACCTTTCGGATAGTCTGCACCTGTACAAGCAACAAACACTAGAGACAACGATAACGACTTCTCAACAACGATTAGTTCGATGCTTCTGAAACTAAGAATGGAAAGTGATAGATACTCCGAGAAAAGAACTCCTCTCCAATGGCAAATGCGACACGGAAATTACGCGGTCTTGTCTGTGTCTGCGGAGGAACCAGAAATCCCATAATTGTACAAGATTTGCTGGGATTCTGTTAGACCTCGATACTGCAATGATTTAGTCTTTAAACATGGACGCAAACCGCAATGCTCCATAATTTGTGAGTGAGTATATTCAAAGACGATGTAATTCTATTTCAACAACTTCTGAACAGCATTTGTTTAGGATACCACGCAGCTAATAAACGAGTAAAAAGTGAAAACATACTTGTCTACACAACTAGATTTCTCCAAAATGCATGAATCACCATAAAACGCTATACACGTTTTTTTGATTATTTGTCGAGTATCATTCAAAGCCTGCATGCGGATAAAAAAAACTGTCTGTCTTGAACTATTTTTCTAAGACATGAATTACATGGATATCAAAGCAGTCACAAACAGAGCATTTTGTAGGGTCTTGTGATTCGCATCCGCAATTTACCTTTCATTAGCACTGTCTTTTCAGCGCAGTTTTTTTTTTCCACAGTAATAATTATGTTTATTCCTCGAAAACACAGACAGTGCAAACCATTGTCTTATAGGCAATTTGCTGTAGTTCATTTAGATCATGGCAGTAGTCCATTGACATCAGTGAAAATCAGTTTAAAGATCCACAAATCAATGTAATATCAGTGCGTTATACTAGCTTTCATGTAATACCTAATATATACGTTTGAAAGTGAATATCGCCGTCCCTTAAGCGTATAATGAAGAGTTAATCATATGGATTATGGAAGAACAGAAAAAAAAAAATACCGGAAGGAAATTTTAATGTTGGATGTAGATGACACTTATGATCAATGATGGGATTATCAGTCTACATAAATGTTTATGTGTGCGTACAGATCTAAATCGGCAAGGTAGTGTATAAAAATGTCAATGCATTCGAATCCAGCTTTCCAATGAAACAACTCAGAGCTAGTTGTCAGAAAGTCTCTTTACTTATCGATATTACAGACCGATTCTTCTTTCACGCAAACCTAATCACTTCAAGACAGGGGACAAAATTACCGTAGAATATGATAATCCATACCTTCATCAACCCCAGTGAATTCCCACACAGCCTTGAAAATGAACGAACACCTGAACCCCAAGATAGAAAACCCTACCATTTATGTTTTAAAAAAATGGACATGATAACAACTTTGTGACTGAGAGCATCAAAGGAAAATGAACTAACTTGTCCAAAAGAACCTCGCAAAATCTCCTATATAATGACTCAGTAACAATACGATGTTAAAACTCTTTCCTTCAAATCGGATTCGCTCTCCCTCTACCCCCTAGCCCCCATGCAAATGGTGATGGTTGTGTCTATCATAGTCCGTATCTAACAAGGACGGAGAAGTTTAAAGATATTCCTGGGAAGAAAATGACAAGAAGGACTTCTTGCTAATTGGTAGCGGCAAAAACCTCGTCACGCAATCACCAGGGGATGTCACCCATTAATCAGTACGGGCAGGGGAGACTAAGTCACGAAGTGTTGACACATACACTTTATACCACGTGATCACCAGTTCACGTAGCTGCACAGTCTTATCAACAGTTTATCTGAAGCTTGTTTGCGTCATTCTGAGGGCCGAATGAGTTTATGTTTCACGAGATCCTAGTTCTGATTGTTTTGACTTAAATTATTGTCTTTTCTCTTACTTACCTGTTCCTTGAAATGTAACAGAGGGCAATGGAGCTTCATGTATGCCAATGCCGTACGGATGTATGCCTGCGTGTAGCAGAATGTCATATTTTGCGTCACTTACGCAAAACTGATGGTAAGTGTATGCGCGCAACCAGAAATTCAACGACGGCGCTTCAACTGCGACAAAACTGACCCCATTAAGGGGTACCCTCCTCGAGGATTGCCTTCTGCAGCTATCCCTCACACAATAACGTTATTTTGAAGTCAAATTCAGTGACGATGCCGCAAACTTTTGTGACAGCAAGTTCACGTTTAGGAATGACAAATGTGAGGCGCTCCAAGTCAGCGAAATATCTGACATCGGCACCATGTGCACTTTTCAGTTATATATCCTGCTCTGCTGGATCAGTTGACGAATTGGAAGGGCCTTCATCCTGTATGAGTAACACGTCATTGTGAATGTATAGGCGTCCTCATTGTTTCCCTCCCTACCTGGCCCCTTGCCTGAATTAAAGCATCTACAACTATCACGATTCTTAATTCGACAGAGACCTGTATCATCACTGTGTTTTGTTTTTCGATTGTTTTTTTTTTTCGCCAGTGATTTAAAATGCTAGCTCTTCACGGAATCTTAATTTCTTTTTGTGCAGCATGGATTTGATCTAAATGTCACATTTGCCTTGTTATAGCTAGTTTTCATTGATAAACAGTCGTTTATAGGATCTTGTGACAAAAAAAAAAAAAAAAAAAAAAAAAAAAACTTGTTTCGGCCCGCACCTTTTGTTTCATGCCCAGTGTTCAGTATAACATTCGACGGGATACCCATACTGTCCGTGTAGGTCGAGAGCGGGGTAGACGACGGAGAAGTAATAGAGGAAGAGAAGAATAAGAATCTTCAGAAGAAGAGCGATAACAAGAAAAAAGTAAAAGAGTAAAATATGCCTCTCTACCAGGAATTCTGGATGTTAGACGGGCATGAATAAAATGAAATATGTGGCTAGCTGTAATATGATTTTGTCCAGTTTATACACTCTTTGTCATGCACACATTATTGTGACATTTTCCCCCAAATATGTTTGATAAAATGATATACTTCGCGCCCTGTGCGTTTAGTAGGGCCTACACAGCAACGTAAAGCAAGCACTGTGAATTTGCTAACTTTACATCAAACTAAATACAGCAATATGAGGACTTTTGAGAGGATCATAATGGGATATTTAAAGGGGATGGCTAGTAACTGATCAGTGGGAATCAGTGGGAATGCTGGGGGATGATTGTTCCAATCCTTGTGGGATTCATTTAAGAGTACATTATATATCTATTCTTGTGTGAAAATTATGTGCTTCAGAACGGTCTCATATTCAAACTATGCAGTTTAATGCCCCGTCACTGTACAGGCATGCTAACCTGGAAACATTTAACTGCACATTACTTGAATATGAGACCGTTCTGAATCACGTAATTTTCACACAACAATAGATATATAATGTACTCTTAAATGAATCCCACAAGAATTGGAACAATCATCCCCCGGCATTCCCACTGATTCCCACTGATCAGTTACTAGCCATCCCCTTTAATTTCAGTGGTTCATATTGAACACTAATTGACAAACAATCGTCCTCTGGATTTTTAGAGACATAATGTAATCTAGTTATGTTTTGGGGCAGCCTTTCAGCTACTTTGGACGTTCCATGCTCCATTAAAGCTAACTTGTATTGTCGATTTTGTCAAATTTATGTTTGGTTGATGTAACTATGACTCACTCCAACACTGTACCATGAGCACGAAATGAAGGAAGGATTGCAACACAACAGGTGACATGCGCAACTGAGCATATTAGACACCTTTCCTCAGCACAGCCTGACAAATGTTTGTTGGCTGTAATCCACCTTACGCTCAGTTTGCCAGGATTCCTGACGTTCAAAATCGAATCAGTGAGAAACCAGATATTGTACTTCGATAAAAACACTGCTTTCACTACCGGTGCGTATTGATGCCCCATTCAAGGAAATCAAAATCATGCGTTAATAGGGACACGTCTTACCATTCCACACAAATAGTAGACTTTACTGTGCATTTGTGACATTACAAAAATTGGGTAGCTCAGACACAATATCCGATCACCTAAGCTCGTATATCGACAGTGGAAAAAAAAATAATTATGAGAGGATTTAGGAAAGCTTGTCATCAGTGCTTCATTTCTCTGACGTAGAATTCACCATCGACATCTTGCACCTACAAAATCTGCCATAAAAAAAGAGAGGGAAAAGTTTTAGCTCCGTGCTTGCAAACAAAATGATCATAGAAGTTGGTCATCAATATTGAGAGACACCTCTATTTTCTCGGAGGTTTAGATTCTGGTTAGCAAAGTTATGCGCATTCAACATGCATCTCTCACCTCTACGTGCTGCTGCTGACTGTAGCATTACCAGAGTAATTGCAGCGATTATATGAATCCATGACATAAAAATAAAAGACATGGTTGAACAAATCTGATGGACTGTCGAGATATATTCCTTTGGTTTTTGACAACTTAGCCTGGATAAAACGCCGCTAATCACAAAAGCGCAGGCCGCGTGTCAAGTCCGTCGTAACCGTGGAGGGAGGAGAGCAATCTGACACGGAGTTGTGTTTGCGACGGCGAGGGATTGGTGCGAACAGCAGCGGGACGCGACGAATAGGCAGCCGAAGGAAACTCTGGCACAAACGTGGCTCTGCAGGCAATATGACGTCACCATGCTAACCCTCCCTCGTCAGCTGTTGACCGTATTCTCCTATCTCACGTTGGGGGCTTTTCCGTTGGGTGAACCAAGGTGTGAAAGGGAAAAGGATGAGGGAAGGGGCAACACAATAAGCTTTGCTGTACACCTGTTACTTATTCAACAAATTCAAGATAGAAAGCTATAATTGCCAGATCACTGAATGTGGCATTTTTTTGATACTTTTTTTTTCTGCAATTCTGTATCACAGTTTTTTTAAATCCATCACTATAACAATAGGATTTTCAAAAAGATCGACTGAGTTTAAGGTGTCTATGAAGATTTTGACGAGCCATTAATTTGATCAGAATACCTTCGCTACAGTACGTTTTTAAGAGTTAGTATCAGCCAAATTGTCTATAATTTTTCTTGCCAGTGGAATGTCAAAAATCCGTCGATCTGGGCTAATACATTGACGAGATAGGACTTCGCACTTACGACCACGACCCTCTTTGCATAAGACAAAGTTTGTTCAAGTTCTAACCCTCCTGCGTATGTGCTTGTGTTGTGACTTTGCCTTCATTCATGATATCGTTCCCTCTGCGGCACATTCTCCTTACATTTGCATTCCATTGATTTAGAAAATGATAATAGGGAGCTTTAGATTTTAGACGCGCGGACGTTCAAAGAGAAAAAAAAAACACGATCTGAGCGTGCGCAGTAGCGCGGATCAAGTTACTGCGCACACTCAGATCATGTTTTTTTCTCTTTGAACGTCCGCGCGTCTAAAATCTAAAGCTCCCTAGTGAACAAGAACAAGACCTCCATTGAATATGGATTTCTGCTGGTTATACTTAATCCCAAATTATCATCATAATGCAACTTAGTGCGATAGTACATCAAACAATCATTAGCTGAAAACTGTGGCCCATTGCATAAAACTTACCGTTGAATTTCAATGGTAACTACCGTCAAAATTAGGCGTCACAGCCAATCAGCATCAAGGATTATAAGCTTTACCGCTAATTTGAAGACTTACCGCTAGAAAGGAGCGGTAAGTCCAGCGGTAAGGGTTTTATGCAACAGGGCACTGGTGTTTTTCATGCTGTAAGGTTAGAACGAATAACTAGCAAACACTGTAAGGTGACAGTCCATGTCAATCAGTAATGGTCTACTTATTGTAAACGTTTCTGTGGAGGTTTTAGAATAGAAATAATGTATAATGTTACAAAATGATGTAATCTAATCTGATGTATATATTACTGATTCGGCTAATACAACATAACAACAGTAATCCAGGCTGATTCCGTAATCATTGTTTTATGACTCATCGATCACATCATTACGGAGTGCGAGGTCGTGCAAGTGGAGATATCCACACACTCAAAGGTATCAAAATCACATAATTGAACTATAAAGTATGGATTTACGGGAAGTTAAGGTCATGAAAAATGTGAATTCATTGACCAGTGTTGTTCATAAGTACAATCCTAACAAGATGCGCAATCGATCACAGAGGACGGTGAGTTAGCTCAGTCGGTAGCGCGTTATAGTCCCGATTCGGACTCTTTTCTTTTTCTTCTTCTTTTTTTTTTCCCATTTCCCCCGATTTGCGGCCTCATAGGCCGGTTACGTAACGCGAAGCTTTTTAATCGCGAGTCGTGACTGCTGTCTCCCGAAAAAAACAAGGGCTCTCATTCCCACAACGCCATCAACGACGAAATATTGGTATAGTACTGTGTGGAAAGCAGGACGAAGACAGTCCGGGCATTGGACTAATAGTGCGTCTGCCTTACGATACAAAGAACCCAAGTTCGATTCCCGGGTCTCACTGAGCAATGTCGTTTGTAATCATACCGTCCCCTCTAATAAGAGGCAAAACACTGTTCCTCTGATAGGACATAAAATAGAGGCCCCGTGTGTGAGAAGAGTCATAACTCATGCACGTAAAAGCAAGATCCCGCTCATTTATTCATCGCAAAGAGCAGGGTGTTTAACCGTGTAAAGTGGTCCCTACCTACATCCAGCTAGACCCCATGGAAGAACAGCTATTGCAGCTGAATATGGGCTATCCAGCCATCTTCTCAGACAGAATGAAACACACACACACACACACACACACACACACACACACACACACACACACACACAATGAACAGGAGTGATTTTGACGGATAACCTCATCTTAAATATCTTTCAGCGTGTCAGCCACCTTAAAGCGTAAATTCGTTTCATTTTCATGGTCATTTCATCAAACAAGACAAAACCAAATGAACAGAATGATAGACATTCCGCTAGAATTTTACACGAATGTTCATGCATTATTAAGTTGTTGTTTAGTATGGCTCGTCATAATTCTCAGCGTGACGAGTGCTAGCCTGGAAACAAGAAAGACATGAAGACATATCTGAAGTCCTTTGTATTGCTCCACCCACTGATAACCCAAGGGTTAGTTTTTCGCGACACACACAATTCATACACCTGTAACTGGGGTTTATCTGTCCGTTGCATCGATTCGCTGGTACGTTATTCCGAAGGCTCGGGTTTTTCCCCCGAAAATTAAATAGGATGCGATGGACGAAAGGTTCGTTTCTCCGATTACGAAATAATGTTAATTAGTCCGAAAATGAAATGAGGTTTGCTAGTCCAAAAAGGAAATAATACGTTGATGCTTACTTGTTTATTATAGCTTTCTGCTGGCCATACTCTGAAAATAATATTTTGATAATTATGTCTGACTCAACCTGACTCAATTGCCATGCGATGATGGTGATAATAATAAGAATGATAATAATAGAGTCTTTTAATGCGCCATGTCTGCCACACAGTAGCACTCCTGGCGCAGAAAGGTAAGACCTCCTCTGGTACTGGTCCGAGAGATAACGATGTCTATTCTTTGAGGAAAAGGCTGAATAGAGAATCAGAAGAGGGTGGACGATAAATCACAAGCAAACGTGTAAAGCAAAGGTCACTTTAAATAAACACCTGGAGCAATTCAAAGGACTTGAATTCAACTGATGAAGTTTTCAACTGAATACTTATTAGTTTACTTCTTAACTAAAAGGAGACCGACACCTCTCCTACGCCTCGCTAACCTTGGCACATGAGAGAATGTATACCCACCAGGTGTAAGCTCTCTTAAAACTGCAGAGTCTCCTTCAGTAACCTTTGTTTCACATATCCCAAGAATGTCAATCTGATTGCCTTTTACAAATTCACTGACCTCACATGCTTTGTTTCTCACTGAACGCGCATTCAGAAAACTAAAAGAGACATTCCCTTCAGCTGTCTTACTTTTCCTTGCAATAGAAATACAGTATATTCCTTTTGGTCCTTGGAGTGAGAAAGTTTCACTCTTTGCACCTGCACGAGTTCCTCTCTTGGTAGCAGGTGTCCTATCAATTCCTACAGATCTGATTAATGTGTTTCATAAGAACTGATGATATCCTTTGTTCTGTGGAATCTCCTTTCCAAAGGAGAGGAGGTCTTGAACTGAGCAGCAGCACATAATTCCGTGGTTGAAAACAAAAGAATCTACCTTCAGGTTATGTCCACTTGACTCACACCCTATTTACTTTGAATGATGAAGGCAGCGCAACAATGACAACAAAAACAACAAAAGATGTATGCAGAAGCCAGTAGACTCCAGATTTGATATTTCAACGCGTTCAATGAGATTAAAAGCAGAGTCGGACATCGGACCAACACAGCTCTCATATACAGCCTGCCTGGAAATCGGAGAACACAGGACAAAATCTGGCTGCCCAGTCAACCATCACCATGGCTGCATCAAACGCGCTGAAATAGACAAAACAAAACAAAACAAGACATTAAACTGCATTAAACGCCAGCTAATGGATGTACTGTCAGGGGAAGCCATAATGAAAACACTAGTTGAGGCAATTGCTGCTGCAGACAAAGAAGCCTTAACACAGAGCATCTATGGGGCTATTAACACACTTGGACGTCGAGAAGTTTTAAAAGGAGCAACCAGCCCTCGAGAAGGAAATCACTGGCCTTCATAGAAACTGGCTTCTTCACAGCGTCTCATCGAAGAGCAAGAGCAAAAGTCGAGGAGAAATTGCTTGCGTTTCCTCGGAGTGGCAGAACAACCAGGAAAAGACACAGACAACATCATCATCGAACACCAAACCCGTCGTCCCAAATGGCAAATGGCGACATCGGTAGATCACATCGAGTGTCACCGAAACCAGGATCCCCACAGAAGGGACCGCGACCCATCAGGGAGGTGTTACAGAGATGGAGTGGCAACTCTTCGTAATTCATGCAAACACATGTTTGGGTTCAAGGCGTTACAATGGGATGTCTAGCATTCCATTACGCTTTGAAGTCATGCTCGGCACCGCTCTAGTTGCAAGACGAAGTTCGGAGACGAAGAACGCATTTCACCTTTCGTTGAATTACAAGCTTTATTTCACCGCAAAATTTCAAATGAAATACTCGAATTGATTTAGAATAGTTTAGGAAAGAATTCAATATTATCAACATGTATTTCTAGTTTCTTCGTAATTCGCAAATCGAAAGGAAATGAACATTAGGCCCTCTTAAAAACCTAATTTTTTCTTTAATGCGCACATTTCCACATGTTAATTTTCTATCTGTTAATAAGGGGATATTTTGATCTTTCAAATAAAGTACTCCGTTAAAGCGTGTTCCAGCATGTTTTTAGACTATTTGCTGTTAAAATTGTGAGTTTTACACTGCATTTTGATTCGCTGCTCCAATTCAAGGTACACAAATTCATTGTTGCCATCACATTGAAAGAGAGAGCGAATTGCAGTAGGAGCAAATATTTCTAGATGTGAGAGCGCTAGTCCCGATTATTGATGCTCTCTTTTGTCAAAGCACATGGGTAACACCTGTAGTTGAACGCATAACTTCTCGGCGGTGCCGCGCATGACTTCAAAGGAGAGCTTTAGTTGCCTCTCCTTCTCTAGCACCTCCCTGGTCAGATGCCATGTGTACCGATCAAAGTGAGAACTCAAGGGATCACGTGTGGTTGTCTCAGAACATCACAGTGTTTCTCCGTGAAAAGGTGTTGGACATCCGACAGCAAAATCACGGCCCAAGTAACGAACATGGTCAAGTAGACAAAAAGATACGCATTACATCGATAGCAGACATTAGAACGATTGGATATCCTCTTTATGTATGTAATTCTATAATCCATTATGGATTATAGAATTACAAACTTCATAGCTCTCAATGAAAAGATCTTGCAATGTTTGTTTAGTTTGCGCCAATATAATTATATAATATACTAATAATATTTGCTGTACATCTTGTAAAGGCTGGTGTCATACATACTGTATTAGTGACGATGTTGACAATGATGACTGGAACTGTCGAAAATGTAATTTTCTTGAACTGCCGGGTTACCATGATTGTTGACAATGCAGTCACTCTTGAATCCAACGTAAATAGCACAGAAGACAATCTGGATGCTAGTTTAGAATATTATACCCCATCAATAAACCCGAATATAATTATGCTTGACGTACATTTATACTAGAATCTTTTTTTTTTTTTTTTTGGGGGGGGGGGGGATATTTCACCAAAGGGGTGTACAAAATCTCTGCATTTCAAGTCTGAAAATGCAAAAATCTCCTTCGTTTAGGAAGAACATCCCCTCCAAGACCCTCTCCCCTTCCCTGAATACATATCTTTCTGTTAGTTTTTTTTTTAACATTTCACTAAAAGGATAATAATGATAATGATAATAATAACATAGCGCTTAAAAAAACACGTTTCGAAGCGCTTTACAATGATCAAAAACAAACAAACAAACACACATATATAATCATCTACGAATACAAATAATTAGCAAAACATAATAATTAGTTCTGCACTAGGAATTTCAAGCCTGAAAATGCAAATTTTCCCCTCGTATGACACCACAAGTTTTGCACCCCCATCCTCTCCCCCCCCCCCCCCACCATAATGAAAAAGGTTCTACGCCCTGGGATGATAATTTTAATTGATTTAATTCAAGAAAATCAATAAAACCCATAGAAATAAACGATCTACCACATAATTTTCATTCAGAAATAAAATCCATATTACTATTCTATTAATTTCATTTTTGTATGTACACATCGCGCGCGCTTGTGTACCATGGGCTTGTACTCGTATTAGTATGTGATGACTATCACCGATCATTCCCCCCCCCCCCGTACAAATTTACGCCCGTAAATTGGTGAAACTCTGTAGGATCAGAGGGACAACGTGATTTGTTATCGTTTTGAGGGTCCAAAAAATATACTGCAGAAGTGAACCAACGATATTATCTGTGCCAATGCAGCGTCTTATCCATTATACTCCGCAAAAAAAAAAAAACAAAACAAAAACAAACTAGAACTGTCACTCTATGTGCTTAATACCCCCACCTAGCGCTGACGAAGTTAGCTCAACAAGCAGTTACTTTGTATGTTTTTTATTGAAAAAAAAAAGTTACCATGGCTATGCATTGTTCAACAATGAATAAATGTATATTTTGCTCACTGATGTTAACATGTACCATATCTCAAGTCAAGTGCTCAAAACCTGAATGAGTAAGATATATAAATCAACAATTTCCATGATTTTTATTTCAAAAAATGCTGTTACCATGGCAATACAATATTTGACATTTAAAAACATGAGGTTAGCACAACTACATATTATAACCTTCACATGTGCCAAATTTCAAGTGAAATGCTCAAAAGCTGAGGGAATTCACATTATTATATGATTTTCATTCAAAATATGCCGTTACCGTGGCAACACATTTTTCAACAATGACGACAGATAAATTTTGCACCTCTACGTACCATAGTGGTTACATATGCCAAATTTCAAGCTAAATGCTAAGACTGAGGGAGTAATCTGAATCCACAATATTCTTATTTGCTTTTTAGTGAAAAATACTGTTACCATGGCAAGCATTCTTTAACAACGACGAAAGATTAAGTTTGCACATCTACGTAATTTAGCGGTCGCATGTGCCAAATTTCAAGCCAAGTGCTCAAAGACTGATGTAGTTAACTGAATCCACGGTACTTTTGTAGGATTTTCATTCAAAATATGCTGTTACCATGGCAACGCATTGTTCAACAATGACGAAAGATTACATTTGCACATTAATGTACTATAGATGTCACTTGTGCCAAATTTTAAGCCAAATGCTCAAAGACTCACGGAGTTAACTAAGTCCACAGTATTTTTGAATGATTGTCATTCAAAATATGCTGTTACCATGGCAATTCATTCTTCAACAATGACGAAAGATTAAGTTTGCACATCTACATACCATAGCTGTTACATGTGACAAATTTCAAGCTGAATGCTGAAAGACTGAGGGAGTAAGTCGAACCCACTATAAATTTGTATGCATTTTAGTGAAAAATGCTGTTACCATAGTAACGCATTGTTCAACAATGACAAAAGAATAAGTTTACACTTCTATGTACCATAGCGGTCACATGCGACAAACTCCAAGCCAAATACTCAACGACTGAGGCAGTTAACTGAATCCACGGTACTTTTGTATCATTTTCATTCAAAATATGTTGTTACCATGGCAACGCGTTTTTCAACAATGGCCAAATATTAAGTTTGCACATCTACGTACCATAGTGGTCACATGTGCCAAATTTCAATCTAAACGCCAAAAGATTGAGGAAGTAAGCTGAATCCATAATATTTTTGTATGCTTTTTAGTGAAAAAGTGTTGTTACCGTGGCAACACATTCAACAATGACGACAGATTAAGTTTGCACATCTATGTACTATAGAGGTCACATGTGGCAAATTTCAAGCCAAGAGCTCAAAGACTGAGGGAGCTAACTGAATCCACGGTATTTCTTTTTTTTTACAATTTTCATTCAAAGTATGCTGTTACCACGGTAACGCATTGTTCAACAATAATGAAAGATTAAGTTTGCACATCCATGTACCACAGCTGCCATATGTGCCAAATTTCAAGCCAAATGCTCAAAGACTGAGGGAGTTATGAATCCACAATATTTTTGTATTCTTTTTAGTGAAAAATGCTGTTACCATGGTAACTCATTGTTCAACATTCTTGCATGATTGGTATAAAAAAAAACTGCTAATGCCGTGGCAACAGAGTTATTACCACACATAAAAACGTCTTGCACAACTACACATTACATTTATCGTATATCCCAAATTTCAATTGAATTGAGAGAGGAGTTTGATCCACAACATTTTGTAAGATTTTTTACAAATTTGCCGTTGCCATGGCAACACATTATGCCATACTAACGAAAAAGGTGTCTTGCACATCTTTCTTTGACAGTAGTCACACATGCCAAAATTAGGGTTATTTGCTAAAAAAAAAAAAAAAATGAGAGTAGTTCAGTTCACAGGTTTTTAAGAAAATTTGCCGTTGCCATGGCAACGCATTATGTGATACTGACGAAAAACGTGTCTTGCACATCTACCTTTGATAGCGGCCACACATGCCGAATTTAGGGTCAATTGCTCTAAAAAATGAGAGAGTAGTTCGATCCACAACATTTTGTAGGATTTTTTTATATGCCGTTGCCATGGTAACGCATTCCGCAATCCTAACAAAAGAGGTATCTTGCACTTTTTCCTTTGATAGCGGTCACACATGGCAAATTTGGGGTTAATTGCTCAAAAGATGACAGAGTAATTCAATCCACCAGTTTTTATGAAAATTTGCCGTTGCCATGGCAACGCATTATTTGATACTGACGAAAAAGGTGTCTTGCACATCTGTCTTTGAAAACGGTCACACATGGCAAATTTAGGGTCAATTGCTAAAAAAAAAAAAAAAAAAAAAAAACGAGAGAGTAGTTCGATCCACAAGATTTCTTTTTTTTTTTTTTTTTTGCAACGGACAGACCGCCCGACCGACCGACCGACCGACCGACCGACCGACCGACCACCCGGCCACCCGCTCTCCAAGTGATTCCTATATACCCCTATACACACTACGTGTGGTTGGGCGTATTAAAAATAGTAAACACATTTTCAACTTTATGTTTCTTATATTAGACTGGAATTTAAAAAAAAGAAATCAATGAATTATATCAAATTAGGTTTGACTGTTTTTCAACATGGTAGCAAAAGCACAAACTGAAGCTCTACGCATGAGTGAACACGCTTATTTTTCCGTTCCAATATGCAAAACTCCAAATAGCAAAATTGCATACACATACAAAAAAAAAGCCAGGCGAATCAAAAATCACTCATATTGGATATAAAAGTAAGATAAAGCATGATAAAAGTCTACATCATCCATTGCACTTGAAAAGAACAGTTATAGTAAGAAAATAAACTTTCTTTAAAGTCACAATCTCTGCATCTTTAGGTGTTTTATTTCCTTTAAAGTCAGTATCTTTACAGTCAGTATCTTGTTGGACCATCATAACTGTCAATCAGAGCAGCACATCGACGGCGCATGCTGGATATCACTCGGTGTGCTCTCTCTTGTGGAAGCTTCTTCCACCGACGCAGGTCTTGAAGGGTGTCACCAGGCCGGATGCACCTATTTACGGCCACCCCTAGATGGTGCCATATTATTATGGGCTCAATTGGGTTCATATCGGGTGAATAGGCTGACAATGGATCCATTCGCTCGATATTGTGCTCCTCCAAAACTGGCGAATAACTCGGGTGCGATGAAGACGTGCGTTATCATCTCTGAAGACGGTGTTTAGACTCCTCTCCGCGAATGGTTGTAGAATGTCATTGATTTACCTTTCCGCATTCAAGTTTTATACCGTTGAGGATGACTTTCTCTGTCCGGTCCTTGTACGTGATGCCTCCCCATACCAGGGCACTCCCTCTCTGTCCCTGCTGTACTTCCTTGACACGGCATCCCTGAAACACTCATTGCTCCTTCTTAAGCCACGCCTTTTTGCAATCGTTGTGTTGCAAACAGAAGCGGGATTCATCTCTGAAGAGCGCCAGTCAGCCCTTGTCCACGATGCCGTCCACGGTGTCTCATGGTGCCGTGCCCACTGTAGTCTTTTTTTTTTTTTGTTTTTTATCGTTCCATATTCCACATTTCAAGAAATACATAAAACATAAACATCACAATACAAAAGCCTGGATGAATTGTCAAGTACAGCTTATAAGACAATAAAACATGTGAAATATGAGGAATCTACATAGAAGCATTGCTTGTAGGGTGTAGATTCCCAGATGGGGATGTGAGATTATTTCTTACTTGGTATATGTAATTAAAGGAATGACAATTTGTGAATTGGAGAAATATAAACGCCAAAAAGTAAAAAGAAAAGGAAAAAACAAAGAAAACAATGTCCGCGGCACAAGACTTCTTGAGAGTTGCGTGATCACCCGAGCGAGGTACAAGTCAGATGCAGTGTACAATAGCAGAGATACTAAATGTGTACAAAGGAAGTTCTATTCTTCTATGTGTGCAAGCTTTTTTTTTCTTTTTGAATGAATGATCCTTTCTAGTGTGTACATTTGAAGCACAGTTCTCTCAAATAGTGTCGAGCAAGCAAATGAAAACATACAAAAGGTAGTACATGGAGTAAGCTGTATACAACTTTGGACTTGAAACCAGTGTAAGCTTTTTCGAACTGGTGAAATTTGGTCATGTTTCTTAAGTTTGGATAATCCACCACCCGTGCAGTAGAGTTTCGGATAGCTTGCCAACTCTCTATTTGTTTGATTAACATAGCGCATGACGAAAGCATGAACCAAATGTTGTGTTGCGTGTTGTTTAATAACCTTGTTACGGCACATTTTGGTAAATTGCACATTTTGGTAAATTACCAAAATGTGCAGTTACCAGAATGAGCAGTGACTATGTTTTGGCACATTTTGGTAAATTTACCAAAATGTGCAGGACATTGACGGCACATTTTGGTAACTTTCTGCTCCTCCACAATCATCACAAAAACAAATTGTAAGTGCAGTTGGTTTTTGTCCCCACCGAATGAGTTCGGCAGCCTAAAGGCCGTGTCACACCTTTCCGGGCAAGCTACACGGGCTTGTTACGAGTAAGGTTTTCCCAGCACGTAGGAAAATTATCTCGCCCGTAGTTGCCCGGAGCTGCGCACGCGAGTCCGATTTACTCGCAGCCAAATTTTGAGCAGCACCTCGCAGGCAACTCTCACGCAGGTACAATTCGCAGTCCCCGTATGCGGTCAGCGCGGCCAAGATAATGACATTCTGTCATTTCTGTTGGACTTCTGCCATTCCTTCAGATGAATTTCTGAATTGTCAGCCCCACGCGCCGGGCACGCAGGTCACACAGATTACCCGCAAGAAGAACATGAGTAACACGCATCCAGCAAGTAAGACACATATGCACAACTCGCGAAAATCCTTGTTCGCCCTCAGAAATTGTCCGGTATGCTGGGAAATCCTCACACGCAACAAGCCCTCGTAGCTTGCCCGGAAAGGTGTGACAAGGCCTTAACATGGTTACGGGAAAAAGGATTTGCGTGCGCACCTCCGGGCGACTACGGGTGAGATACGTGCTAGGTACTGTTACGTGCAGGTCATCTGCGGGGACCTCTGGGTAGTAAAAATTGTTCTTCGTAAGTCGCACGCAAGGCTTTCCCGAAAAGATGTGACACGGCCTGTAAGGCCGTGTCACCCCTTCCGGACAAGCTCGTGGGCTTGTTGCAAGTAGGGATTTTTTTTCAGCACGCAGGAAAATTTTCTGCGGGCAGACAAGAATGTTTACGAGTTTCGCACTTGTGTCTTATTTGCTTGTCTGCAAGGTGCTGCCGGTAAAGGTCTCCTACTGATGTTCTGCATGTACTCCCGCAACTCACTCGGAAGATATTTTGAACATGCTCAAGGCCTTGTCATACCGTATCTGGGGAAGTTTGACTTACGGGGAAGCAAATTTGCTACCCGGAGCTCTCCGCAGTTGGTCCACACCTGACAGTACCTAGCGCGTATCTGGCCTGTATTTGCCCGGAGGTGCGCACGCAAGTCCGATTTACCCGCAGCTAAGTTTACAGCATGACCAAAACTTTTTCCGGTGAGTCGTGGGAATTGTCCGCAGAGGTACACGCAGAACGCCAGTAGGAGGCCCTTAGCGGCAGCACCTCGCAGGCAACTCCCACGCATGTATTTCGCAGTCCCCGTATGCGGCCAAATTAATGACATTCTGCGGTACTTCTGCCATTCCTTCAGAGGAATTCCTTCACTGAGTTGTCAGCCCCACGCACCTGGCACGCTGGTCACACAGCATACCCGCACGAAAAGTCATCGCAAAAGCTTACTCGAGCCTTCAGCTCGGGTGAGCTGAATAAGTGTCTTGCCTGTCTTTACTGCTGCAGCAGGACCATATCACCTTAACTCCTTGACCGTATTATAAATCTCAAGCCCATATATGGGTTTTTAGTTCAGTTACCAAAATGTGCAGATTGTCCAAAATGTGCAGGTAAATCCACTTTTAACTGCACATTTTGGTAACAGTTGATCCCGTCAGGTATAGGTGCCCTATCGGCACATTTTGGTAAATCACCAAAATGTGCAGTTACCAAAATGTGCCGATTTACCAAAATGTGCCGTAACAATCCTTCCGAATCTTCCAAGTTTGATATATTGCGAATGAAGCATGCTGAACGACATTTTTTGACACAAGTTTTTCTTTAAGCAATTTATCATCCAAAATGACAACTAAATTTCTACAATTTTTTTCTTTGTTTTGCTGTTTGAATTGTATAGTACCATCAAAATCAAGAGACTGTACATATTCAAGTGCCCGAAAACCAAAGAAAAGTGGAAAAATTGTGTTGTGACACTATTCAACTTGTGCCCATTGATACACTCGTTTAACAAACTGACTATTGCGACTTATTCATAGCATAATGATGATGACTGTTAAGTAACTGCACTTTCAACTACACTCAGTGACTTAAAACTCAACTCCATTCACCCAACGTTTTCTGATTACTAGATTCAACACCCCCCCCCCAGAAAACATTATTTTGTTATGATTTTATCCACCCTGCTACAGCATGATCGGACCAAAAACCGACATCTTTGTCAAATGTCATTAAGTGACTATATTTCTATATTTTTCATATTTTTCTACGATGGCGCCTAATCTCATTCTGACTATGATACCATAGTATAATGCGAATCAAATTAACTACGCTGTATTCAAACACGTAGCGTCAGTTTCACAATTAGTAATGAAATGTCGCTGTGATTCAAAAAAAGAGTGTATTACAAAAAGTTATAATTTTTCTTGAAAGTGCATGCACTTTATCAACAACAACAACAAAAAAAAACTCGAAAAGCCGAATGGCATTTAACGTGCAGAATATTGTGCCTTTAAAAACACAGTGTTGGCAATTATCGCTGGAAGGGTCAAAGTGGAAGGGTTGTTTCCGAGCAGAACTGCGTGGCCTCAGCCTTAAGCCTCCTGTGTATGAGTATACCTCGTTGATGTGGTTTGCAACCCAATGTCAGTGCTATCCAAAGTCGGTGTCAATGGGTTTCTGTTTCATGTTGAACTGGCATAACCCGGCTAATCTCTCCGTCAATTTGATCTGCACCTTGCATTTGGGAATCTTAAAAACGTCGGCTAGCTTCTCTGACCTGAAGAAGAATGGGCAATTTCCTTTTCAAGGGCAATCCTCTTTGAAATCAAGTCCTACAAGCTGAAAGTCAAGAAAAACAACACTTATAAAACGGGGATTGTATATCGGGTAACAGTTTTGTTCTGCTTCGATTTCTGCAAAAAGAGGACGGTTCTTATCAAAGGCGAGCTCACACATCCAGCTCGACAACTCGTCAGTTATCCTGTTACGCGTAGGCCTATATGTAGTCACATCCACGGAACTTTTAGATTTTGATTCCCGTTGAAATAATTGATAAATCTTGACAGTTTTGCGTGAAAACTGAAGAAATGGTATATCGGACGTGTCCAGTATCGACAAGGGTATTATCAAGTGTGTCAAGTGGTATATTCATCAGTATTTCCCATGGGATTTGGGTTTCAGGCGGTCTGTGCTAGCCCGCATACAAACGATTTCTCGTTTTTTGAGGTCGCGACTGACTAGTTTTACATACATGAAGAGCACGGACCATGATTCAGCCATGACTTATGACTGTGCCAAGAAACAATAGTCCCCGCCAAATAAAGTGACGTGGTAATTTTTCTGTTTGCGTGCGCTCATTGTCATTGTGCTCCCATTTGATAGTACATAATTATGTTATACTGTCTATGCCAGGAATAGGTCTACAGTAACAATGACCATATTATCATCACAGTGTTTGTTTGTTTGTTTGTTTGTTTGTTTGTTTGGGTTGGGGTTTTTTTTTTTAGAATTTAAATAAAGGTATAAGGCAACGTGATATTGCTGCCCTGCTGTCCTGTGTAAGTGAGTGAAAACAAAAGTATGACCAGGATATGATTAAGTCATTTAAGTTACTTTGCTAAAACGGTTGCCTTTGCTCTCTTCTGGATACTTTAAAAAGTGAGAGAATCACCTGTGGGTGATCGAAGTTTGCCCGGTCGAAACATGCTAATTCCTATTCATCTGTTAGCAGTAAGAAGAAACATTCAGTAATATAAGTGGATCTCCAGTGACTATTCCTGTGGCATTACCGGATATTATCGCACTTCCTGTGTGAATCGCTTTCAGCCCTCAACGACGTTCTCAATGACTTGCGCCCACTCATCTTGGGCTTGCTTCACATAGTTGCAGAGGGATGCAACGGATGAGATAAGTTCTTGAAACAGAGCTGGCGATACTACCCTTGGGAGAACGGAGAGTATGCCCACTTCCGGTCGATGACAGACCGCACTCACGCCGAAGACGGGTGTATATAGGCGAGCTGTTTGCAGGACTCGTCGGAAGGCAAGATGTGATTGGGGGATGGGGTCGCTGACGTAATTTGAGACTCCAGGGGCTCTAGGTGGTCGGACGGGCTTCCGGAAGTTTTCACTTATGACAAGCGAAAAGAAAATAATGTTGGAACGGGATAACAAAGCAGCTTGACCTATTCAAAAGGATCATATCTTACGGAGTATGAATAGATTCCTGTATAGGGCATATGCTATACCTGATGTGTTTTTGTAAAAAAATCCTGTCAAAATGAATGTTCTGCCCTTTATTTTTTCTGGGTGGGAAAATACGAGGAAAATAAACAAAAAACACAATTTTATGGACTTCGAAATAATTCTGCCCTTCGCAGACTTTCAATTGATTTGCATGACTCCTTCAAGTCGACGGGATAGCTAAACAAACGGAGTAAGATGACTTGTATGCTCTATAGGCATATATAAGACGTGAATCAAACTTTTGCCTGCTGCAAGGCGCCACACGTATCCATGACATCCATATCAATGGCACAATAATCCCAACACTAGCCCCCTCCCCTCCGGCACATGAATAAGCAAGAGATCTGACAAAGAAAATGAACTGGACGTCGAGGTATGAAATATCATCGCAAAGACAGTCGACCAGGACTAAAGCTGTCAAATGAAGGTTAAATTCAACCCCTGTAAATTAGGTGAAATGAATATTTCCCCGTCTGTCTCCATTCACCCCCACTCATCCCTCCTCCCAAGTTGATGTTGCTACGGCTCTGATTGTTCAACCTGCATGTCATGTTTCGTGCTCCGAATAGTTGCTTTTGTTGCATCGTCCATTAGCTTACTGTACTAAATTGCTCTTAAGACAACAAGTTAATCTTATTTGAATTGATGCTTCGATTTTTTTTTCACAGGAGAAATATTTTGTTCTCAACTACCGGATCACCACAAAACAAGGAAATCTCTTTGGTAGATTTACGGCTTCTTGCCATTGTGAAAGGAATACTTACGACATTATGTCGACGTTTTTAATACTTTTCTTGAATGTATTGGAAAGGTTTTTTGAACATAAACTGCAAGTAAGGATATTGTTGTTGGCATCAAGTTAGTCATATACGTCGCTACCTTTGCCTGTATACCTACGTCAGTTATCGAAGGTACAGTTCTTCCCCTGTCGGAATGTGCAACTCCGTCTTATCATTTGATCGCAACTTTCCTAGTTCAGTAAAGAGCTTTAGAACGTTAGAGGCACTCAACGGCTATTGACGTTTTAGCAGAGTTATCCTTGCAAGTATCTCCGACATCAACACTTCACAGTTACCTGCCGAAATGGTTCCTATAAATGGCTCCGTCATTCAAGGGGTGAGTGACTTCACACTCCATGGTTCGCTGCTAACGATTTGACAAGATTCCCGCCCACAACAGGAGCCTGTCACACGCCTTATTAGACTTCCACAAACTATGAGCTTGCAATTCATATGTGCACTACCTGAAAATTAAACGAATGTGGGTTACACAGATATTTTGTATATGTAGGGTATGAGTGAGGCTTTGCAGAGGGTATGTCATTGTTCCTGTTCTGAAGCCTTTGAAAAAAAAATCATTTAAATGTTTCCGGAGAGGACATTTTTTGGACGAATTATGTATATTACTTATGTGTCGAACCTTAATTTTTAAACTATGTCCTACATATAAATTTTTAAACTGTGTCCTACATATCACGAGCCATACAGTTTTCCAATGTCTCCGTTTCACTTGCTCATCCTGCTGTCATATTATTGTGTTGTGGTCATTGGTTTCATAGATGTACATTCTCAAACTATGAAAAAATCAAATGTGACTGAAGAAATGTCATAATTGGCTCATTTTGACATATTTTGAGAATTTAGTAAGCTTTGCCCCCCAAATGTTTGTTGTTTAAGGTTGAGGTGAATAGGCCTAATAACCTGCCACACCAGATTTTCTATCAATGTACACTGTGTGTGTGTGTGTTTTGCAGACCTTAAAAATGTCCAAATCTGAAGTTCGTACCCTGATTGTAGAACCCCTAAATGACGTCTGACACCCTACACTGACACCTCCTTTATCATGACAATAACAATATACCCCCCCCCCCAAAAAAAAAAAAAAAAAAATGGCTCTTGTTCGTTGCCAACATTTGAATCTCGACTGGCACTCGAGTACTTCCACGCTGCTGCCGACATAACTGAGATCCTCAAGAGGAAAATTTCCATTCATTTAAACAGTGAATTGGGGTAACGGATCGAAGTAAGGAAAAATGCTGAATTAAATCTGACCCTAATGAGGAACATTTTGACCACTTGAACGCCTTTAAAGGGGAAATGTATTTGAATTAATTAAGTGGAGAAATACTAGTAGAACACATTAGTGAAGTTCGAGGAACATCAGACCATTTTTTTTTTTTAAGTTACGGTACAATCACTGCTGGATAAGAAGACTGAAACACTTCGTGGTGTCACATTAGACGAACAACAAATGAAGAAAATACAGAGAGAATCAACATATTTTCAGTTTCCAGCATAATGAAAGAACTCTCTCAGATCACTCTAAAAACAAAAATGTTGAATTAGCATTTAAAAGGGCCGAGGAGTGACAACATTTTCAAAGTGTTGGTTTTCCTGCTAGATTCAACATTTAAAATGTTATTTTGAAAGTTGGATGCAACACTTCAAAAATGCTGTCACTCCTCGGCCCTTTTAAATGTTGATTCCACATTTGCGTTTTTAGAGTGATGGCATGGGGAATGACATCATGTTCAACATAATAATTATGTCAGCAACAAGTGGAAGGAATGTGCACTTTTTGCCATGTTTTTGTGTCATATGATGGTCAATAGACGCGGCTCATCCGAATGCGACATTCCTTATGTCATGCACTTGCAGAGACATTCCTGTTTTGCTGCAACAGACCACATAGGCCTCCACTGAGAACACGTTACCATAACCGAAAAGAAAATGGTGTGGAACACAAAGACTACAAGTATCTTACAAATAGAAGCATGGAGGAACTTACATTTCACCAAAGAGATTTTCCCCAGTGACTGCTAGAGTGCGGGGTCACGGTCTTCATACGCCCTGGGCCCCGTTGCTAGAAACTTTGCGTTTAAACGCAACTCCAAAAATCAAACGCAAGTCCTTCAAATATCACGCAACTTTGCATTTAAAAGCAAGTCCTTTGCAATCAAACGCAACTTTGCGTTTGGTTCAGATCAACTGCAAAGTTGCGTTGGATTCATAATGGTCAGTAAAACTGCTTACATTTTAGCAAAAAATGCATTGTCACCACCAATATGCCGACATTTTGTTACATTTTGATAAATGTAGCCGGTTGATAAGCTAGCCCTAACCCTACACTATCTACAG
This sequence comes from Diadema setosum, assembly GCA_033980235.1. Taxonomy (NCBI): domain Eukaryota; kingdom Metazoa; phylum Echinodermata; class Echinoidea; order Diadematoida; family Diadematidae; genus Diadema; species Diadema setosum. Next base: position 16,652,730 of record CM067063.1, read on the forward strand.
AACTGAGCGGAAACGAATGCACCCCCGCCCTCCCCTTGATCGTCGTCTAATGAAGATAGCCTTTACGCAAACGTTCGTATTCGTGCCTATGTACGTTGTACTCGCATGTAGTACTGGTAGTGCTACAGCTAGCTACAGCAAGGTACTAGATTTTGCCGCATGTAGGCGACCTTGCGATGATAACCCCGCGAAATTGAAAGCATGCACTTTCTATCGTAATTAGCGATATTTTCCCCACTGTAGCATAGTATTTTACGATCAAATTTATGTAACAAAGAATAATTCACTTATGTCAGGAATTATTCAAAGTGTAAACTACGAGCTGCGATAACAACGCGATCGCAAAAACTCCTTGCCAACGAACTCCTCACAACTTTAGATGATCCCATAGTCCAACTTATTGATTTCAACGTCATTTCACAGAATGTGCTTTTCTGGGACTGAAGTCGGCATGAACGTGAGTTCATTAAAATTTTGCGCACATTGAGGTATCCTAGCCATTCTAATCCTACAGAAGCATTCTGTAAAACTTCATTATTCAAGGTACTGGACACATATTTGCATATTTTACCATACTTTTCAATACTTACCGCCGTCCCTTGTTGCGATGCATACACGATGCACTTGCTGTTTGCAGGAATTTGTTTCGGCTAATTTCAGACTATCCTCGTCCACAATGATTTTTCTCTGAATAATTAACAGGAATCAAACGCAAATTGCAATCAAACGCAAGTCTCTTCTTGCAACGGAACGCAGGAATCAAACGCAATTTGCGGGCGATACTTGCGTTGGATGTGAAGTTGCGTTTAAACGCAATTTGAGTTTCTAGCAACAGGGCCCTGTACTATTGATTTGTGAGCGCAAGGGGAGCATTGGATGCACAGAACTATATAGATAGAATGATCAAGTGGGGTCTGAGAGCATAGCCAGCGCACGCACACGCGATCTCGGCCATTTTGGTTAGTCTTCTGTTACGTCACGGCTTGCGTGCGCAGAACAGGGCTTGCAGCAAGTTTGCAGCATAGAGCAGGCCTACGCTGACTTTCTTTTTTATTCTTTTTTACCTCCCCCTGTGCGCGCAAGCCGTGACGTAACAGAAGACTAATCAAAATGGCGGCATGTTATGTGCGCGCAACTGGCTATAAAGCAAAGATTGTAGATAACAAGATACGAAGGCGCGCGATAAAAATGGACACAAAATGGCTACCCTACATGACGATACAAAAGGGAGCTAAGTACAAACTCAGTACACCTAGGAACATCATTCATTTCCAAAGGTAGTGGTATTCTTATCATCTTAAAAAGATTTAAAAATTATAGTCGTAGCTTTTGTTCGATTAAGGGGATAATTTTGAAGAACGAGATTTTAGAGTAATAAGGATTATTTCGTGGAGGTAAAAATTTGGCAACAACATGATCTCACAATCAAAAAACGCTTGATAAACAACAACAACATCTTCAACGACAACGCGTCTCAGGCAAAGATACACATCACCTGAGACGCGCTGTCCTTGAAGCCGCTTCTTCTTATGAGGCAGCAGCAGCTAAATAATGTCCCTCAATTGTTGTAGCCAAGTTACAGTCTGTGGAGTAGGGTGTGTCAGGTCCATGCTGTCAGGAGGGCGGAGATCAGGGCACTCACTCAAGATGTGTTGAGCAGTCTGTTCTGGTTCACAACACTGGCAAGCTGCTGACGGGCGTAGCCCCCAACGATGCATGGCTGCATTGAAACGCCCAACTCCCGTTCGAATCCGATTTAGAGACACCCACTCACTCCTTGGGAGGTTTGCTCCTGGGGGGACAGATGTATTGGGCGTGACAACGAGTTGGGCAGGTCGTTGGGTGTCTTCCCAGCTTGTTCTCCATGTCTGGCAGATGTTGAAGTCTGATCCTCTCAGCGTTGCTGCAGGGCGGGAGAAAGGGCGGCGAGACTTCAGTCGCTGATGCCGCTGACCCAGAGTTACAGAGCCCTCAACTACGTCGTGGAGGAGGTCGTCCGGGTTGCTAGGGGCCTTGGTGACCAGCCTATGTGTGTGATGTTCTCGGCGCATGGGGGCGGGAGCGATGCCTGAGAGAACAGGTAGGAATTCTGTTGGTGTAGGCCGGACACATCCTGTAATTAATCTCATGGTGTCATTCAGAACTGAGTCAAGTTTCTTGGTGTGAGAGCTCCTACACCACGCAGGGGAAGCGTATTCCGCGGCACTGTATACCAGTGCTAGCGCACTAGTGCGGAGAGTGGTTGCACTGGCACCCCAATTTGAGCCTGCAAGTCGGCGAAGGAGGTTGTTCCTTGAAGACACTTTTGCACTTATGGCCTTGAGTTGTTCCTTGTAGGTCAACTGCCTATCCAACTTCACTCCAAGGTAGGTTGGTGTAGCATTGTATGGAAGAGGTGTTCCATCAAGAATGACACTGAGTTGCCGATTAGCCTCCTTGGTGTTCAGGTGGAAGGCTGTTACCGTTGTCTTGGACATGCTAATCTTGAGTCTCCAGATCCTGAAGTACTTCGCGATTTGCGACATATCTGCAGTGAGGGTATTCTCTACATTTGACCAGGCTCTGTCAGAGTGAAGAAGGGCAAGATCATCTGCATAGCCATACTGTCGTGAGGTTGTGAAGGGGATGTCACTGATGTATATGTTGAAGAGCAAGGGGGATAGTACAGAGCCTTGAGGAACTCTTCAGAACGAACCTCCTGTTGGCTAGAATGTTGCAGAGGAACCTCACCATGTGGCGATCAGGGATTGTCTTTAATAATTTCAGAGTCAGACCCTGGTGCCACACATGTCATAGGCTGCAGTGAGGTCGACAAAGATGGCGCCGGCTTTGTGATTCTTCTCAAAGCTGTCTTCGATGTCATTGGTCAGCTTGACAATTTTGGTGGACTGTACTCCGACCATGGCGGAAGCCCGCTTGTTCATCTGGTAGTTGTGGGTCAACCACAGGGTCTATCCTCGCCAGAAGGAGACGTTCCAGAAGCTTGTAAGGGACACAGAGAAGGGAGATTGGTCTGTAGCTCTTGGGGTCATCAACTGGTTTGTTTGGTTTTGGGAGAGCAATTACAGTAGCTTTTCTCCATATCTTAGGGATGACTTGGATGGTGAAACAGCAATAATAGAAATCTGTAAACCACTTCTGACATTTGACCCCGCAATGAATAAGGAATTCCGGTGGGATGTTGTCCGGACATTGGGCCTTTCCACTCCTAAGTAGGGCTAAAGCATTAGCTAACTCCTCCTGAGAGATGGGGGGCGACAACCATCCATCCACTCCCGGGGCCTGCCATAGGTTGGTAGTCTCCTGTTTCACAGATCGAGTGTGGGCCTTGTCACAGTCCTTGAATCGCCCATTGCAAACAAGTTGTTCCGCGATGGAGTTGGCTGACATGGGACATGTTCTAGGTTTGGTACTGTTTCCAGTGAGGCGTTTGAGAGTCTTCCAAGCAACTCTGCTAGAGTGAGTGAAGTCTATCCTTTGCACGGTTTCTTCCCAACGTTTACGACGCTTCCTGTCTAGACAATCAGTCAGTTCTGAGCAGTTCTGAGGATTAGCGCGCACTTTCGTGTCTTATTAGTTAAGCGTCTTTGCTTAGTACGCAAAGTCCGCCATTACTAAGTGGGTACAATGGCTTCCCGCGTGTTTTTTTTTTTAGACGGCACAGATTGGGGACCCTAACCCTAACCCTAAACCTAACCCTAACCCTCGTTACCCTAACCCTAAACCCTAACCCTAACCCATCGTGTTTCCCATAGGTTTAATACGCGCCATGCCCCAATCTGTGCCGTCTAAAAAAAACCTCTAGTGGTGGGGAGGAGAAAAATCTCTTTGCATTTCACAAACATGTACGCACAAGCGCACGTGCCCGCGAGCTCTCATATTACGTTTATACAAGGGTGCAACTCACGAACGTGACCTTCAGATGGCAGAGGTCTTTGATAAGTCCAATCCTTGAAAATGAAGGACAGTAAAAAGGTGTGATGAGTATGAACTCAATATCTCGTTATAACTAGAAAAGCACTCGTGGCGCCCCGCCATAGCTGAGAACGCTTTTAAAGGGGCATAGTCCCGGTAATGTAGAGGGCGCTGTTGATGATACTGCCGATCACCGTTAGCATTGATACGAAGATTACCGAAGTTGAGCTGTCATCAAGAGTAAAGTGCGTAGGTGTTGCTAGGTAACGTTGCCTTCGTTGTCTTCTCTGCGCATCGCGCAGTCTGTAGTAATGCCAGGGTGCGTGCATATGTGCTTGTTATTATGACATCACAAAAGAAGTTTGCTAAAACTGTCATCCCCCTCAGCCGAATCATGAGCCGAACTGTGATCGGACCACTGACTACAGTGGATCGGACTTCTTCGGACTCGGGGAAGTGGGCCAAAGCGTAAGCGCTAAAGAGGAGTCGATAGCGTAGGTCTCTATAGGAAACTTGCGCCGTGCGCCCGCGTACGCATTTGACTAAAACACCGGGACCATGCACCTTTCCGCGTACGCATTTGACTTAAAGGTGCATGGTCCCGGTGTTTTAGTCAAATGCGTACGCGAGAAGGCGAGATGTAAGATGCATGGTCCTTTAAGGTGCATGGTCCCAGTGTTTTAGTCAAATGCGTACGCGAGAAGGCGAGATGTAAGATCTCATCTTCTTGACTTCCCGGGTCCGGGAAGACGTAAAGGCGAGATGTAAAATCTCGTCGTCCAGCAGTTGGAGTTCGCATCCGTTCGAGTTGTCGAGAAGACGAGACCTAACGTCTCGCTTTTTCACCTCCTCGCTTTTTCAGACCCGACATGAAGAGGAGAGATCTCACAACACCCCGTCTGGCTCTGGCTTTGTCGGACCCCCAAAGGTCAAGATGACGAGATCTCATCTCTCGTCTTCTTGACTTCTCGGACCCCTGACGGTAGAGACGGCAAGAAAGGTCGAGAAGAAGAGAAATTATCTAATCTTCTCACTGGCACATTTAAGCAAGAATCGTCTCTGGACTGACTAGTCACTTTCACGTTATATCTACAGAATATGTGCCTTGACAGTTTCAAAACATACTCCTCTCTCAGGATACATTGGATGACTTCACTGTGTCTACACGGTAATGACGGAATTAGCACTGGTGATCCCGGAACGACGATTCGTGATGATTCGTGGTGCGATCCCTGAAAGTGTCCAAGGGAATTTACAACCTGATATGTTCCAAGATGACCCTCGGCTACCAGCAGCATGACATGGTGACAGACAGTCCTCCAGCAGCAGTCCAAGGATGAACGCACTGGGCAGGAGTCAAACCCAAGACCTTCTGTTTACAGATCCAGAGCCTTATCCACTACATCTATGTCATTGTTGTATAATGTAACCAGTTATAGTATGCCCTTGGCAACGGCACTATATGATACGCGCATGTACATCACCGAAACAAGGGCCGTGAGTTCCGTGCCAATAAAGCCTCAAGCCAGCAAGATGTACCTCTAGTACCGTCTCCGAATCAAACCTTATTTCTGCGTCTCTCTTTACTTTTGTGTTATGAAACTGCCACAAAGTCCTACCCCATAACACAACATGGTGGCTAGCTGCGGGATATTTTTCGTGGACAATCCAAAGACGCGAAATTAAAGAGACATTTCGTCACTTTTGTGGACTGACCGAGCAATCGTCTGATATGACGCGGATTGTATGCGCGTAGCTTTGACACAAGTATACGCATAGCCAACGTTAGTTACGGTACGGCACCAGCGCACGGACCAAGTTTTCAGTCAAGCAAGGTAACAATTTAGTTACACATAAATGCACGTTTACGGACGCTCTGCTGCTGCAATTATGAAATTAAACATTGGCTATGATACGCTTGATTACCATAGCATCTTGCTGCAAATGCCAACAGTGTGCCATTGATTTTATGGATTGTAAAATCTGTTCCAGTGTTCGTACCATTTGATTCATGACTGAGCACAAATAGAGTCTACATGTCACAGCTTAGCTTCAAAAATTTACCGGCACAGTAATCATACGTGTACCGTACGGATATTTGGACTTGGAAGCACAGTAGATCTATCACTTATTTAAGTAGACTAGAGTCTAAGTGTAATGTGTGAGCTTATGGACCCTCTGCAGCACACATTACCTCGCCAGTCGCCAATTTTATCGTTCAGCAAGCAAATGCACTTTGCAGTGTGGAACATTATCGACACATCCACAGCAACCGGACTACAGGAGAGTCACGGACCGGACCCGGGATCCAACCTCATCGAGCCCAGCGGAGAGCCAAAGGCGGACGCTGCAGCCGCCGTACTATCCTGAGCCAACGAAGGAGCAAGCCCGACAGCCTAGCCAGCTAGCGTACGTCAGCTTGACGTCAGCCCATCGCGGGTGGATATTGCCATGGATTTTCATTGCAGTCGAGTCTAATGTCAAGTTAGATTACATGACGCCGAGCCCTAGATGACTGTGATTTTGAGTGAAAGACGGTATCCAGATAATATGCCATTTGATTTTTAAGTGTCCTAATAAGATAAAGCAAATAAATTTTGATTGAAAAAAAAAATCAGGCAGTTGGACTCTGTTAACATCTGCCTTAGATGTAAATGGACACAGATATGATTTATTTCATTGTATTTTGATTCGTGTTATATCAAATTACAAGAGTGGATGAGAGTATTGAGATCCTAGGAAAAGATCCAGCGCACATTTTGTGAGTATATTTATGCCAATATTATTTTAGATCTTGTGAAGTACCTACTGCAGTATTACTTTAGCTAAATAACAGGTTAGTTATTTTCCTGTATGTGTGTTATTTGTTCCAATATACATGATGATTTGTGAATTGCATATTTATGATACATAGATTATTTTTATAACCCAGACTTTGTTAAACTAAAAGTAAATTGATGAATAAGATAAAGGTTTCAGTAATTATAGATACCTAGTATAGATTGTATACAAAGGATATATTTGTGGATTCATGGTTTAAATAATTCCTCATCTGAATTATTCAGGGGTAACCGTTTGGAATATAAGTATTCAAATTTTGGATGTTCCATCAGAATTTGAATTTATTGTGGGATATTGTTTGTATTGAATCGTATACTGTCACACGCAATATTGTATTCATTTCATGTTGTTAAAGTGCATTGTAATTTCAATTTTTGTTTAATGCTGATAATTAATAAGAAAGTCTATTAATAAGAAAAATAGATTATATTGTAGATACCGTAAATCCCCAAATGCTTGAAACAAATCTTTTTATATTCGTTATCGAAATACGCTTACATCTACTCTACGTACAGCTAAGCAACAGTATTTCTCCAATCAGTTTCACAAATGTAAGTTCGATATAAAGGGTACGTGGAAGGTGATTAACACAGCTTTAAACTCTACTGTAGATAAAAATTCCCCAAATTCCATTTTTAAAGACCGTTGTTCAGTAGATGAACCAGGGGCGATGGCGGATATATTTAATGACTTCTTTGTTAACCTCGGGCCAGATCTTGCCAGCAAAATACCGCATTCACGGACACCTTTTCATTCGTTCTTAGGGGATAGGAACGCACTGACTTTCTTTTTCGTTCCTATTGTTGATGATGAAATTAAAGAAGTTGTTTGTAAAATGAATAATAAGAAGAGTACAGGTGATGATGGTATCTCAATTTTTCTTTTAAAAAATGTGATAAATGAAATAGTTTCTCCTCTCGTCTATATTTTCAATCAATCTTTATTAAGCGGAAAATTTCCTGATAAAATGAAAGTCGCTAGAGTTGTTCCTATATACAAAAAGGGTCCTAAAGAACATGTTAATAATTATCGCCCGATATCTCTTTTAACTTCAATTTCAAAAATTTTGGAAAAGCTTGTTCATAAAAGAACTCTTAGATTTCTTATTAATTGTAATATTCTTTCGAATTTTCAGTTCGGTTTCAGAAAGCAACACAGCACAACCCACGCTTTATTGGCTTTTATTGATAAAGTGGCACATGCTCTTGACGATGCTTCACACACCATCGGTGTTTTTATTGATTTCCCGAAGGCTTTTGACACGATAGACCACGATATTCTCCTTTATAAGTTAAGCCATTACGGCATTCGCGGGACGGCTTTAGAATGGTTTAGAGATTATCTTACTGATAGAAAGCAGTATGTTTATCTTAATGGTCATGAGTCCTCAATGAAATCAATTACATGTGGTGTCCCCAAGGGTTCCCTACTCGGCCCGCTACTATTCATCTTGTACATAAATGATCTCCAAAATTCATCAGAGATTCTTTCTTTTATATGCTTTGCAGATGACACAAATCTATTTCTTTCACATCGTAATCCTAATACGCTTATTCATATGTTAAACAGCGAATTGAAACTTGTTCAATCCTGGATTCATGCCAACAAGTTATCACTAAACATTGATAAAACATATTATATGCTGTTCAGTAACTCTTTGCAATTTATTCCTGGTCATGTCCAAATTAATGGCATTAATTTAACGAAGGTTGATAGTGTTAAGTTTCTAGGACTGTATATTGATAGCGATTTATCTTGGAAGTCTCACATCAACTTTTTAACCAAAGTTTTATCTAGGAATGCAGGAATTCTAAATAAACTGAAAGATTACTTCCCCACCAATATATTGCAAATTATATACTCGACTATGATTTCCCCTTACCTCAACTACGGAATACTGGCATGGGGTAACACGACCCAGTCTTTGCTTGACTCGCTCTTTCTCTTACAAAAGCGCGCTATTAGAATAATTAATAAGACTGGGTATCGATCTCATACAGATGAATTTTTCCATAAGAGCAAAGTTTTGAAATTGTCAGATTTGTTTTATTACAATTTAGGGATATTCATGTACAAATTATCCAAAAATGATCTTCCTGATATTTGTCTGCATATGTTTAAAAGAAATTACTCTATTCATAACTATCCCACCCGCCAACGTGACGATTATCACCTACCACGTAGATACCCGAACCATTTTTGCGAAAAAAAACAATTATGTATGCAGGGCCGAAGTACTGGAACGATCTCCCCATAGAACTCGCAGGTTGTTTGTCTTTGTCGACCTTCAAATACAAATTAAGACATAATTTATTGAATAATTACATTGCGTAAGTCCATTGAAATTTCCTTCTTTCTTGTTTATGTGCCTTTACCTGCTGTGTTGGTTGTTGTTATTCATATCAGCTAAGCCTCTCTGTTTGCGCTCTTAAATTCCTTCACACCAGTACCCCTTTTGATGCCCTAAGACTTCGGAACGCGTGAACAGCTGGCTTGTTGTATTTCCCTTAGTGCTATACTGGCTGGTAATTCTAATTAATTCCAAATTTTCTTTGAATGTTAGTACTTGTATGTTCACTCTTTAGGTTTCCCGTATCTCCTCCGAGGACTCGCATGTCGAGTTGTTCTCTTTTCACCGTTATTCAAATCATACTACTACACTATTGTCAACACTGTTAAATCAACTGTTCTTACATCTGCAGAATGTGGTTGTCTGTATATCACTATTAATGTATTGAGAAGATTCTGTTAGTGCACCAGGTATTTTTGCCTTTCATTTTTGTTTCTCTTTATTTTGGTCCTACGTTGCATCCGTGCTCCTCATCTTTACACTCTGTTCAGAATTTGGGACCTACGCTTAACAAGCTCGCTTTTAAGTAGGTTCCGTCATATTTCTTTAGCGTTATACATAGAACCAAACGTACGATGATTGATCACTATATGTTTTATATTCTTACATTAATTTACTGTACATCCAAGCCGGATATTATGATTCACTATGTTTTTATTATATTTGCTGTACATTCCTTCATTGAGAAGTATGAAACTAAATTGAAATTGAAATTGAAATTGAAATTATGAGTTAAACACGGTTACATTATGTCTAAATTCCTTGAAATGAATTGGAGCGCTAGCAACGCGGCAGATGAGTTTAAGCTTTTCCGACAGAGAATAGAGCTTTGTTTTTTGGACCATAATATTGTTTATCCTATCAAACAGGCAACAAAGATAAAAATTGCCGTTGGCAATGAAGGCCTTCGCAAGATTAACCCATCTGGCCTCTCTACTGATGACCAAAATAATCCGGCAAAACTGTGGAACCTGTTTGAAGACCAACTAAAGGTCAAGGTCAATTTCAGAATCCACCGTCTTGAACTCATTAGATACAGGCAGAAGCCAGGAGAAACAATCGATGAGTTCGTTAACAGATGCCGAAGTAAAGCAGTAGAGTGTGACTTCAAGGCCGATGAGTTATGTGAACGACTGGTAGAGCTCGTGATCGCATTCACACCAATAGAAGCATTTCAAAATGATTTGCTTGATCAGCCAAAAGGTTTCAATGCAGACAAACTGATCGAAACCGGACGCAAATACGAGGCAATCATGGTCGGACGTCAATGCCTCCAAACACTCGACAATGACACCAACATATCACCATATCACCTGCGGCAAAGAAGCGCTGTGGAAACTGCGGTCTGTCCGACCCCCCAAAGCGATGTCCTGCCTACAAAGACTATTGTAAGGCATGCGGTACCATCGGTCATTGGGCAGAGATGTGTCTAAAAATCAAGCATGAAAGCAAGACACAACCTAGACACACGGGTGGATCAACCACTCAACAAAAGGGACGCAATCGATCCAGGAACCGAAGGTTCAGAAACCAATCCACATATTGAGGGAAGGACAGAGATCGGAGCCCGTCCCAACGGGACTGGAAGAAATCGGTTGATGCTGTCACTGACGGAAACCCTCATGAACGCCCATGGCAGGAGCAGGAAGACAACGTTGAATTCAGTTTTCATATCATTGGCTCCAAAGACACAAAGGAGGCATTTGTGGATGTCGAAATCGCCTGTCCTAAACGCACAGGAAGAGCTACCCTGAGCCTCAAAGTGGACACGGGAGCAGGTGGTAATGTTCTACCGTTGCGCATCTTGAAAGACATGTACCCACAGACGTGGAGACAGATGATCACGCCTACGAGTGCACAACTCAGCGCATACAATGGTACTCAGATTACATGCCTGGGATCCATCACACTCGGATGCAGGTATAAGCAATCTCCACAACAACTCCTTTACATCACAGATGCTGCAGGCCCAGCAATCTTGGAACTACCTGGATGTAAGATTTTGAGAGTTGTCACTATCAACGAAATCAGTGACATCCCAGGAAGAAGCCTCCAGGACAGCCATCCAGTCAAGTCTATCAAAGACTTACAAGAGATGTACCCCCATCAGTTTGACAAAATTGGTAACTTCAAGGGGGAAGCCATCCTCTATCTCAAAGATGATGCAACGCCTTCAATAGACCTGTCTAGAAAGTGCAGCGTCCACATCCGTGATAAGTTGAAGGCAGAACTAGACAAGATTGAACAGGAAGGTGTTATCCGCAAAGTTCAACACTACACGGAGTGGTGTAGCTCCCTAACGACAAGTGTCAAGAAGGACGGAAGCCTGAGAGTATGTCTTGACCCCAAACGACTGAACAATGCTCTCCGAGGGTGCCCTCACAAGATACCTACTTTAGAGGAGCTGAACCCAGCGTTCAGCGGTGCCAAGTTCTTCTCGAAGCTTGATGCCAAATCAGGCTATTGGTCTGTACACTTGGAGAAGAAATCACAAGAGTTGACCACTTTCAGGACACCCTTTGGTCGCTACTGCTTCCAGAGCTTACCGTTTGAACTGTCTGTAAGCCAGGATATATTCCAGGAACGCATGGACCACATCAGTGCACAGGTCCCTGGCTGTGTAAAGATTGCAGATGACATTGCTGTTTTCGGCCATACAGAAGCCGAACATGAGCACAACCTCCCCAGCTCATGGAGACAGCCAGACGTGAAGGGCTAGTCTTCAATAGCACCAAATGCCACATCAAGACAGACCACATAGAGTTCTTTGGCTCTGCCTCCATAGCTGGTGGCATACGCCCCGACCCCAAGAAAGTGGAAGATGTTCGTCAGATGCCCACACCTCAGGACAAGGATGACCTACAGAGGAGTCTCGGATTCTTCACGTACTTGGCACCATACATTCCCAACTACACGGAACGTTCGTCCATACTTCGGGACCTACTCAAGAAATACGTACCATTCCTCTGGCAGGAGGATCACCAACATGCCTTTGATGATATGAAGCAGGCAATCACTCCTGAATCATGCCTGAAGTACCTTAATCCTCATAAAGAGACTACTGTTGAAGTAGATGCCTCCCAGAAGGGCCTGGGGTGTGCCTTCTACAAGGAGGAATTCCAGTAGCATTTGCATCCAAAAGCATATCACCTGCACAGGCAAACTACTCGAACATCGAGCGTGAAGCACTTGGACTATTATTTGGCGTCACAAGGTTCCATACTTGTATGGAAGGACGCTCACTGTGGAAACAGATCATAAACCCCTCGAGATGATCTGGAAGAAGCCACTTGCTAGTGCATCACCTCGTCTCCAACGCCTACTGATCAAGATACAAGGCTATGACTGCCAGGTACGCTACAAGCCAGGGAAGAACATGGTACTCTCAGATGCCCTGAGCAGACTGCCAAATCCTCACAAGAGACAAGACATTCCACTTGACCAGCAAGTGGACGAAGTATATTTGGACATTGAGGACTTTCTCGGAGCTTTGAGGAACCAAAGCAGAAGCAACTGCAAGATGAGACAGCCAGAGACCCAGTCCTCAAATTACTCTGGCAAACAGTTGTCACCGGATGGCCTGATACTATCAAGGAACTCCCTACTTCTATCAGAAGCTTCTGGTCATTCAGGGATGAGATCGGCATCTCAAACGGTGTGATATTCAAGGGGAAGCGAGTTATCATTCCTCAATCACTACGGGATGACATCAAGAGTCAGTTGCACCAAGGCCCACATGGGGATAGAGAGAACGAGAAGGCTGGCAAGAGAGACAGTATACTGGCCTGGAATAGATAGTGACATTGAAAAACTCGTGAAAGCATGTGAGGCATGCCAAGCCCACCAAGCTAGGAACCAGAAGGAACCACTGGAACCACACGAGATCCCACCTTCCCCGTGGACCAAACTAGCCACTGATCTGTTCACCCTGGAAGGAGAAGACTATCTGCTGATAACGGACTACTACTCACAGTATCCCCTTGTCCACAAACTCCCAAAGACGAGTAGTAGGACAGTTAAAAATATAGTCAGCGCAACATTCAGCCTCTTTGGAGTACCAGCACAGATTGTTTCAGACAATGGACCCCAATATGCTGGTCAACCGTTCAAAGCCATGTGCGAGAAGTGGGGAATCAAGCACACAACCTCATCACTGAGGTACCCCCGGTCGAACGGGATGGCTGAAAGGAACGTGAGGATAATCAAATCCCTCATGAAGAAATGCAAGGAAACTGGTCAAGATATCCAGATTGCACTTCTGCAGTACCGTGCAACCCCACTGGGATCCTATCTTCCCTCCCCAGCAGAGCTCCTGCTCGGAAGACAGATACGCACTACCCTTCCCAGTCACCACGTCTCCAGTCATCGTAACTCAGATGAGATCTATGACAATCTGGTAAAACGACAGCAGCGAATGAAGGAGGACCATGACAAGATGGCGGGACCCAGTCTTCCGGCACTACACGTGGGACAGAGAGTTAGACTCCGAGATGCCCAGGACCAAACATGGAACCCTGCCCGGGTGACAAAAGTCTGCAAGGAACCACGCTCCTATGAGGTGGAGACACCCAATGGAACACGGCTCAGGAGGAACCGTTCCCACCTTCGCGAGGGTCCTTCCGTCAAAACCCCTCCACAAAGCACAGAAGCAATGCTTCCAGTACATAGACGTGTGAGCTTTGCTGATGGAGATGTAACAGAACCACAGAACACTCCAACACAACTCCCTCCCAAACCAACCCTAAAAACTGGAAGGACTGGTAACAAGCAGTTGGAGCCAGGTACCACGGTTACTAGGTCCGGTAGAGTGCTGGTCAGAAAGCCACTGCGTTATCGAGACACATAGTGTACATACACGCATACAACTAAGAATGTTAGATGAGATATCTTCAAATGCGTGATGGGGGAGGAGATGATGTATATAAGTTCTAAATTTTGAAAATGAGTCATGCAACATAATTGCATAGCCCCAAAACTGGGCAGACTCCTGAAGATTGTTGTTACATTATGATATACCAGGTTGTACTGTTATAAACAACACCGATGGATTATATTATAATGTCCTACTTTTTATGTGAGAAGTGATCAACGTGGACACTCATATACATGAGAATACAAGAGTTGAAATTATGATAACACAGTGTGTTAAAGAGTTTCCATTTCAGTCTTCAGACACCCAAGTTATCAAATTTTGTTGATCTATGTTAACTCCAGAACAGCTCTATCAGAGTCTTTGTTAACTATACGACAAACTCTCGTCGATAGAGTCGTGTAATTCAGTATTAACTCTGAATTGTTGAAAGTTGAATTTTTCTGTGTTAACTAGCAAGCAGAAGAGGTAATTTTGCATCATTCAGTTGCATACACACCGACACATACAACTAGTACTCACTATATGAATGAAATTAGTTGTAATGTGTATTATGTAACTATCATAAGTGTGCGACCTAACGGAATGTTTTGAGAAGCATGCATACACTGTTTTAGCTGTTATATGAAAATGATAAAAGCGTTGCAGCTTGTTAGTTCGTTTGAAAGCGAGTTTAAAAATATTGGTACTGGCATAGAAAACAAACTTGCTGTGATAAAAGGTACACTCTGTAACTTTTTTTAAGGAGAGGGGGATGTTGTATAATGTAACCAGTTATAGTATGCCCTTGGCAACGGCACTATTATGATACGCGCATGTACATCACTGTAACCAGGGCCGTGGGTTCCGTGCCAATAAAGCCTCAAGCCAGCAAGATGTACCTCTAGTACCGTCCCCGAATCAAACCTTATTTCTGCGTCTCTCTTTACTTTTGTGTTATGAAACTGCCACAAAGTCCTACCCCATAACACAACAGTCATGGTGCGCCTAATGATGCATCTAGGTTCTTTTGTCAGAATTCTATTTGTGGAATATGCTTCTTTAAAGTATATCAAAGCTGTTCAAGCTACTCGACCGTCTGAACGTATTCAACAAATGTTTTAAATAACTGATAGCTCGTTGAGGCAGTGGAGCCTATTGTATGTCATTTAAACATTTCGACAGGTCCCTCAAACTTGTCATCATTAATGTTTTCATTCACAGAAATTTGAGGAAGAGATGCTTCCTCAAAATCATTGCGCAGTTCGACAACATATTCTACGATCAACCAAGTTTCTCACAATGCATTATGCATGTTATAAATCATTCAAGATAAATTCCACCAGTGAAAGAGAATGGAGAGTGTCCTTCAATCCAGTCTAGCGTTATTGCTTTTCCACACCATGGGATGTAATTGAGCTCATCATATTAGTCAAATCATGTCTCAAAAGTAAATGTAACTGCTCGAATACTGATCAGCCTTGTACTCTGTTTACTTGATTTTACTTGAAAAATGCCAGCCCGTTGGTATGGTAACCATAAAATAGAGGTGATACGTTTTGAATATTGTTCTTTCATTTAACACAACAGGAACTATAATTATTCAAATGACTTTCAAGTTTGAAGTAGAGATGTATTTCCTTTATACTCGTATGCAAACAACCACTATTACGAGGAGTCTTATACTTAAAATATCTTTTGATAATCATGATTATGATGATGATAATAATAATAATGATAATAGAAATGATGATAATAATAATGTCTTATTTATACACGGTATAGCCTCTTAAGTGTTGTCACTGCTGTACCAGAGGGCCTGTAATTATTATTACCCTAGCATTGCCAGGTGCCCATTTATATACCTGGGCGAGGGGGACATGGTGGGTAAAAACATCTTGTCCAAGGATTGAGAGTCAGGAGTCTTATCCACTATGCCACCGTGCCCCCACATGTTTTCGTAACGAGAGTGATTAAAGTTATTTACACGTGATATACAATGCCCGTTGCCACCAGAAAAAGATGTCGGGCTACTATTATTTAAAATAATAATAATCTTCTGTTTGCGTCTGTTACATACTCAAAAAGCTGCATCACTTCGATGATACCTCGCATTTATCCCCAAGTTGAATTATCCTTCGGGTTTATGCCAGGTTTTATACGTATGTGCGCACACACAACACATAGCTTCTGACCATCCCAGCACTGAGAATTTATGGTTTCTGGGACAAACACTGAACTAGGGCTTTCTATAGCTCAGTCGGTAGAGCACCGGGCTAGCAATCCGGACGTCTCGGGTTGGAATCCCGATGGAATCCCATTTTCCTTGCTCAAGTTTTCAATTAAAAAAAAAATAATAATAACTTTGAGTGGCCCGGCGGTAAGGGACAACAAAATTGTTAGTGTGTACATTGTTTTCAAGTGTTTTTATCATCCTGAAAAGAGAAGAATAACTCGAGTGCTTGATATCTGCATGCATATCAGCCAGCTGCTGCGACCAGGATTGCCAGATCGCCGTTGGTCTTTTTATCTGTTAGTTCCCTTTTTTAATTATTTTGATATCTAATGTTTTATTTTGTGCTGTCAACCGAAACTTATGGATTAATGAAAGTGCACTGGATAACAAACGTCGTAAGTAAATTTTGTAAATGCGCGTTTCAATGAACATGTGGACAATTTTGTTATCTGAAAACCTGAACCATTTGTTTGAGCCCCACAAATGTGGTATCGTAATGTGGAAAACATCAGAGAAAAAAAGTAATGAAACGTGAACATGAAATCAGTAGCGATACAGATGATGATGATGATGAAGATGATGATATTTCCAAATTCTCTATGGCCAGGATACATCATCCTAGGAAGCACAATCATAGCCATAAACAGACCCAAATTGTTTTCTTAGCTTCCTGTTATTTTGCCGTACACGAATGGCACAATGGGATACAAGTTTCTTCTTCCCCTTAATTATCTCCGCCTATTTTTCATGAAAAAAAAAATCTCCTAGTACCATTTCCACCATTCTAGAATTTTTATTCAGTCCATCGACATGGTGCTTAATAATTATCTCCATTGATAACACCACGAAAGTTGTGAGAGTCACGGATGGCTCGTTGGGCATTTTAAGCATGTATAATGTAGGGTCCAAGGGTTCTGTGTAATGTTACCATAGATGATACCACAGGTCTATAAAGGCCCTCGGCTGTCACACTTTTCCGGGCCACTACCCGGGCTTGTTGTGTGTAGAAATTTTCCAGCACGCAGGATAATTTTCTGCGGGTTGATTTGGGTGTTTCGCGTCCCTCTTACCTGCTGAACGCATGCTACTTCCGTTCTACTACCGTTCTACTAACGGACGACATACGGGCACTGCTAAGTACCTGCGTTGCAACTGTATATTTCCTGCGTGGGAGTTGCCTGCGAGGTGCAGCCGCTACCGACCTCCTGCTGGTGTTCTGCGTCGACCTATGCGGGCAATCCCCGCGACTCACCCTGGACAGATTTTGGGCATGCTAAAAACCTGTTACGTTTGTTTGTTTGTTTGTTCATTTTCCATCTGAGAAGATGGCTGGATAGCCCATATTCAGCTACGTTAAGCTGGTCTTCCATGGGGTCCAGTTGGATTTGAGATGGGACCACTTCACCGGGTTAAACACCCTGCTCTTTGCGATGAATTAATGAAGCGGGATCTTTTACGTGCATGAGTTGTTACTCTCTCATACGCGGGACCTCCATTTTATGTCCTATCCGAGGGACAGAGTGATTTGCCTCTTGCTAGAGGGGACGGTATGCTTACAAACAACATTGCTCAGTCCAGACTCGGGTTCGAACCCGGGCCGCGTGATCGTAAGGCAGACGCGCTACCGACTGAGCCAACTCACCGCCCAGGCATCTCAGGCACGTCAGGCATGGTTATGCATTAGGCCTATGCAGGTCTCAACATTACTTTTTTTTTCTCTAGTAGTCAATAAAGACTTGAAATCTGGAATTCTAGTGGCCCGAAAAAAGAAGTGAAGAAGTCCAAAATAAAAACACGCGTAACAAATAATTATCAATCCAATCAATTTTAAACTTTGGTGGCACCGGACACTGCTAATGCATTAATAGTGCATTTCACTTTGATAACGAGTGAAGTGCCTAACCAAATGAGAACAAATATATAATATCAATGATGATGATGATGATGATGATGATAATAATAATAACAATAATACAATTATTATCATTGTTATTATTATTGTCATTATTATCATTATAATCATTATCATAGAGATACTTATAAAGCGCTCATCCTACCTAAAAAGATATTCATGGCGCTGTGGAACAGAGTACGTATCACGTTACAACAGAGTATCACAGAAGATATAAGAACAATAAACAAACAAACAATATACGTACATATGTACATACAGGGAAAGAATTATCAATCTAAATTTAAAAGGTAGGTCTTGAGGTTCTTTTTGAAAGCATCAATAGAAGGTGCTTGTTTTGGGCCCATGCATGAGAAAGCACAAATGTCATGTGTAACAATGTGCACATGACATAACCACGATCTGGCTATTTACACCATATCGCTTTACCAATGACATTTCCATAGACAATTAATCGGATTCGAACATTCGGTATACCTTGTTACGACACATTTTGGTAAATTGCACATTTTGGTAAATTACCAAAATGTGCCGTAACTATGTTACGGCACATTTTAGTAACTGCACATTTTGGTAAATTTACCAAAATGTGCAGGACATTGACGGCACATTTTGGTAACTTTCTGCTCCTCCACAATCATCACAAAAACAAGTAAGTGCAGTTGGTTTTTGTCCCCACCGAATGAGTTCGGCTAGTCTGGCTTCCAGACCCTCTGCCCATACTATTTCGCTATACTTGATATTAACGCCCTCAACGTCGAAAACTAGTATAGTTTAAGTTGATTTTCTCGCGCCTTTGCCTTCGGCAAAGGCGGCGACTTCGTCGCCGCGGAGTCCAGTTGGCAAAGGGTCTGGAAACCAGACTAGAGTTCGGCAGGCCGTGTCACACCTTTCCGGACAAGCTACGCGGGCTTGTTGCGAGTAAGGTTTTCCCATAGCACGTACGCAGGGAAATTATCTCGCCCGTAGTTGCCTGGAGCTGCGCACGCAAGTCCGATTTACCCGCAGCCAAATTTTGAGCAGCACCTCGCAGGCAACTCCCACGCAGGTACTTCGCAGTCTCCGTATGCGGTCAGTGAGGCCAAGATAATGACATTCTGTCATTTCTGTTGGACTTCTGCCATTTCTTCAGATGGATTTCTGAGTTGTCAGCCCCCACGCGCCTGGCACGGAGGTCACACAGAATACCCGCAAGAAGAACATAAGTAGCACGCATCCAGCAAGTATTATGCACAACTCGATCGCGCAAATCCTTGTCCGCCCTCAGAAATTGTCCGGTTTGCTTGAAAATCCTCACACGCAAGAAGCACGCGTAGCTTGCCCGGAAAGGTGTGACAAGGTCTTAACATGGTTACGGGTAAAAAGGGTTTGCGTGCACACCTCCGGGCGACTACGGATGAGATACGTGCTAGGTACTGTTTCGTGCAGGTCATCTGCGGGAACCTCTGGGTAGTAAAAATTGTTCTTCGCAAGTCGCACGCAAGGCTTGCCACGGAAAGATGTAACACGGCCCGTGGGAAATCGGGCGGCTTTCAGCATACAATGCAGTACGTATGGGTGGAAATCACTGATCTCTGTAGAAGAACAAGATCAGTGCGGGTGGAAATGGGCAGCATGCTTGGCGGAGGTCTGCGCTCTCAGAGTGCTTCTCTAGTTTCTTTTTTTTTTAGGGGGGGGGGGGGAGGGGGACCACATAGGCCTTCATTCATATTATCTGACTTGTTTCACATGTTGACTAGTGACTCCTTATTCAAGTCAGAGAATAAAATACGTCAATACAAAAAGCATGAAAGATTGCAGTATGCCTGAACGAATTTTGATACAGGCAAATACACCAAATAGGTATACATCAAATACACGGAAGTTTTAAAAATAAACACACACACACACACACACATACACACACACAAGCACACGCACAAGCCTGTATATAGGTACCGTTGTAGAAGTATAAAATGTAAATGGAGACAAGTGACATGATGAAGGTGGGATGGACGCATTGTAAAATGTCAGGCAGGCTTGGACAGACCGTATTTATGACTAGAGTCATTACATTCCCTCATGGCCGTCAAGCACTCCATCGAATTCTTTCTGCGGCTT